>BMAU01000393.1:0-531620 GCA_019973935.1 Trichonephila clavipes
TACAGTGAACACTGTAACAGTGGAGGCTTGGCCAACGCCTACAATTTATCGTACCTCTTGAAAATTTATCAATTATCCTGCCTCCTGAACATTTATCAATTTATCGAACCGCGGCCAACTATGCCAGTCGTTTCGGATCCGTGCTTTTGTCAACTGGATTGCTTAGTGTGTGGTCAGGGAAAAGAGCCACCCCATGGAAGCTGGGGTCACTGGGAACTGGGTTTTAAGAAACCCTCCGTCCCATATCGGAAACGTATCAGAGTCATTTTTAATATTTTAGTAATTACAATGTCCTTGTAAATAGTCCAAAAGTCACTTTAGAAAATGGTTGAATCGGCAGCCGAAACCATCAATCAGTCACTGACGTTGGTTCTGTGTCATCGAAGATTTATTGCATGTGACGACTTACGCGTCTTTTCTTTAACAAGTCCTTTGGTTTCTTTGGGCCAGAATTAATGGCAACTCTTTTCCAACCAAATGCAAGAAACGAGAAGTGAAAAGATGTAAATAATATAGGATAAATATAGGATCTTAGAGTAAACGTAATGGCAATAAGGGCTATGATGGCAATGTAAAGGAATGTTAGACAATTGACGTGCGTTGTGGAACAGTCGGTCGAAAAAATAGCTGAGCACCGTGACCCTTTCAAAAAATGATTGGAAATGGAAAACGACCTTTATTGAACTGACCTTTGTTGAAACCATCTCACTTGAAATTTATCATGAACACCCTCTCATTTGAAATCGTCTCATTTGAAATTAATCATGAACACCATCTCATTTGAAACCATTTCACTTGAAATTCATCATGAACCCTGTCTCATTTGAAACCATTTCCCTTGAAATTCATCATGAACACTGTCTCATTTGAAATTAATCATGAAAATCCTCTCCTTTGAATTGAAACCCATCTCATTTGAAATTCATTATGAACACTGTCTCATTTGAAACCATCTCCTTTGACTTGAAAACCCTCTCATTTAAATTGAAACCCTCTCCTTTGAATCGACACCGTCTTTTTGTTCCCTCCTTTTCGTTTCCAACGACTCTTTTTATATGACTCTTGTCCCTTTTGCACCCACTTTTTATCCAAACCCTGCCTTTAACGTTTCCATCCCCAAGGAACGTTCCAAGGGCTCTTTTGTATGACTCTTGTCTATTTTCAACCGTTTTTATACCCCAACGTTGTGTTTAGGGTCTCGATTCCTGTTTGAAGCAAAGTATGCAGGAAGCGTTAACATGTATGGACAAAATAAAATTTTCAAATTTCCCACCAAAATATTTTTCAGGTCCGAGAGAAAATGTTTCATGCCACCCCAGAGCGACGATTGAGACAGGGGGTCATCCACAAATGACATGCTGGACAGGTCCAATGAAAGAGATGTCTCCCAAAAATAGTTTTAACACGGGGACCCAATGACATGCTGGACAGGTAAAATGACATGCTGGACGGGTCCAAGGACATGCTGGACGGGTCCAATAAAACAGAGGTCTCCCAAAATAGTTTTAACACGGGTGTCCAATGACATGCTGGACGGGTCCAGTGACATGCTGGATAGGTCCAATAGAACAGAGGTCTCCCAAAAATAGTTTTAACACGGGGGTCCAATGACATGCAGAACAGGTCCAATGACATGCTGAACAGGTCAAATGACATGCTGGACAGGTCTAATGACATGCTGGACAGGTTTAATGACATGCTGGACAGGTCAAATGACATGCTGAACAGGTCTAATGACATGCTGGACAGGTCCAATGACATACTGGACAGGTCAAATGACATGCTGAACAGGTCTAATGACATGCTTTGACAGGTAAATGACATGCTGGACAGGTCCAATGAAACAGAGGTCTCCCAAAAATAGGGTTAACACGGGGGTCCAATGACATGCTGAACAGGTCCAATGACATGCTGAACAGGTCTAATGACATATTTGGTGAGAGGACTACCTCATTCCAATCTAGGTGACGATTCACAGGTAATTTGATGCATCTAGGGGGACCACCTCATTCCAATCTTGGTGACGATTCACAGGTAATTTGATGCATCTAAGGGGACCACCTCATTCCAATCTTGGTGACGATTCACAGGTAATTTGATGCATCTAGGGGACCACCTCATTCCAATCTCGGTGACGATTCACAGGTAATTTGATGCATTTAGGGGGACCACCTCATTCCAATCTTGGTGACGATTCACAGTGATACATATAGGTGAGAAGGCCTCCCATCTTGGAAACGATCCACAGTGATGCATCTAGATGAGAAGGGTCGATTCACAGGTTCCAATTTTGGTGTATGAATGGACCAATCTTGGTGTATGAATGAACCGAAAAAGAGGAGGGAACTGCCCCCTATTTTCGGTCTTGAAGATCTTTGCTAAAACATTTACTGTTAAGACTGCCAGAATTTGAGATGGAAACAAGACTCCAAATCCTGACAGTCTTAACAAAAATACATTTAGCCATTCAAAAGCACTCCGAAGGTATGACTGCTGGCCTTTCTTAACAAAAAAATATTTAGCCATTCAAAAGCACTCGAAGGTGCTGGCCTTTTATACTCTAATGCGGTCACGTGAAACAATTTCTATTGGCTGGTCCTTCCAACGTTGTCTTGAAACACAGAGTCGACTCGATTGGCCCAGAAAGATTATTCAGCCTAAATGAGCGCACATTAGCTGAGCGATCCAAACTTGGTATACCCGAAAAAAAGGGGGCCGAGTCAACTCGACTCAATCCCCCCTTTTCCAATTTTTTTTACAAAATTAAAACGTCAAAGTTGGGTTCAAAGGATATTCTGACGCGTGACTCGATTCGACCCAGATTTCTAAATACGATAGGGGTGGTCCAACAAGTGTTGTACCGAAATCATTCTGACAAAAAATGAGACTTTTTCATTATTTATTGAAAAAATATATACAATGAGCTACAGGCAACTATTGACAGATCCATGGGTGGAATGGCTCCGATAGATTATTGACAGATAGAACTATTGACAGACAGATCCATGGGTTGGATGGATTTAAATCCGATAGATTTTTTGACACAAGAGTTTAGTCTGGGCATGGTCAAGTCCATAGGCTCCCTTTCAAATTCTCCAGGAAGGAGAAGAGATTCTCATCAAAAATAGAGGGTACCGTGTGAAGCAGTTGGAGTTCTTGGGGTCCAAATACGAACGACATGAGCTGGTTGAATGCATCTGTCGACTCCAAAGGGTCCAAAATGTCGAGCTCTGGGAGAAGCTGCACAGGTGGAATCTGCACAGGTGACTGTGGGACTTGTGACACTGGAATTTTCACAGGTTCTGATACATGTAGAATCTGCACAGGTGACTGTGGGACTTGTGACACTGGAATCTGCACAGGTTCTAATACATGTAGAATGTTCATAGGTTCTGGGAGAATCTGCATAGGTGGCTGTGGGACTTGTGACACTGGAATCTGTACATGTTGTGGAACATGTAGAATGTTCATAGGTTCTGGGAGAATCTGCATAGGTGGCTGTGGGACTTGTGACACTGGAATCTGCACAGGTTCTGGATCATCTGGAATCTGCACAGGTTCTGATACATGTAGAAAATGTTCATAGGTTCTGGGAGAATCTGCATAGGTGGCTGTGGGACTTGTGACACTGGAATCTGCACATGTTCTGGAACATCTGGAATCTGCACAAGTGGAATCTGCACAGGTGGTTCTGGGACTTGTGACACTGGAATCTGCACAGGTTCTAGGACATCTGGAATCTGCACAGGTGGCTCTAGGACATCTGAAATATGCACAGGTGGTTGTGGAATATTCACAGGTGATTGTGGGACAAGTGGAATCTGCACAGGTTCTAGGACATCTGGAATCTGCACAGGTGGTTGTGGAATCTGCACAGGGGCCATCGGTCGTTCAGATCGTCTGGACACACATCTCATGACGGAAGTGATGCGCACTCGTTTCTTGGGTAGAGATTTTTCCTCCAAAGGTCGCTTTTCGGCCGGTACATGAATCGGGGTAGGTGGAGGTAGCTTGTAAGGAGTTTGATTAAACTTTTTCATTTTCCGGAAATCTCCCACGTGGAATCCCTTTTGAATGAGCTGGGAGAGAAGGGATTCCGGGATAATGTCCAAACCAAAGGCGGTTTTTTGAACCGTCAACACAATGTAGTGTGTTCCAGCCGGGATCGGATACGCCGTGTGGGGCTCCAAGATGGTTCGATGGTAGAGCATTTGGTCATGGGGCTCAAAACTTCTCCGAATCACATTGGGTTGGGCTCGGCACTTGAGACTGGAGGCTGGCAATTCATAGATCAACATGGGTACATGCGTCGTTTGAATCAAGTGAATCTCTCCGGATTTCACCGTTCGCAAGCCAAAGGTAAAGTCTTTTTTGGCAAAAAATATGTTGTTGTAAATGTAAACCATTCTCTTGTCGGTATTTTTGAGCCGTCTGTCTGGATTTCTCAACAGGCCTTTGGATGTTTTTTCCCACATCACGTCGTTGGGTCTAAATTCATTGACATGCTTTTCCTCCATGACGGCCCGTTTGAAATTGTCCAACCACGTCTTTTTTTTATGCCAATGGTCTTTACAAAACAGAACAAACACTCGTTTGGCGGTGGGCTCTTGGTAGATGATACCAGCTCGGTTCTTGGCCCTGCCGAGAAGCATATTCCAATGCATCGGGTTTATCGGGCAGCGTCACGGGCACCACCGTGGTAGAAAGGTGCTCGGGGAAGGCATCAATCGGGTCCATGATGAAGTGTTTAAAGCACCTCTCGCTTTTATACGTTTCAAACATGATGCGATTCAACAAGGAAGGAAGCCGTGGCGTCTTTAAATGCATCCGTCACAGTACCACCATGGATGGACTAGGGATGAGTGGTCAAATGTTGAGTGTGGAAAAAATCTTGGGAGTTTTAAACTATACTAAATCACAGTACCACCATGGATGGACCATGGATGCGCGATCAAACCTTGAGGTTGATCCTTGACGGTTCAAAAAACCGCCTTTGGTTTGGACATTATCCCGGAATCCCTTCTCTCCCAGCTCATTCAAAAGGGATTCCACGTGGGAGATTTCCGGAAAATGAAAAAGTTTAATCAAACTCCTTACAAGCTACCTCCACCTACCCTGATTCATGTACCGGCCGAAAAGCGACCTTTGGAGGAAAAATCTCTACCCAAGAAACGAGTGCGCATCACTTCCGTCATGAGATGTGTGTCCAGACGATCTGAACGACCGATGGCCCCTGTGCAGATTCCACAACCACCTGTGAATATTCCAGATGTCCTAGAACCTGTGCAGATTAAACTTGTCCCACAATCACCTGTGAATATTCCACAACCACCTGTGCATATTTCAGATGTCCTAGAGCCACCTGTGCAGATTCCAGATGCCCTAGAACCTGTGCAGATTCCAGTGTCACAAGTCCCAGAACCACCTGTGCAGATTCCACTTGTGCAGATTCCAGATGTTCCAGAACATGTGCAGATTCCAGTGTCACAAGTCCCACAGCCACCTATGCAGATTCTCCCAGAACCTATGAACATTCTACATGTTCCACAACATGTACAGATTCCAGTGTCACAAGTCCCACAGCCACCTATGCAGATTCTCCCAGAACCTATGAACATTCTAAATGTATCAGAACCTGTGCAGATTCCAGTGTCACAAGTCCCACAGTCACCTGTGCAGATTCTACATGTATCAGAACCTGTGCAAATTCCAGTGTCACAAGTCCCACAGTCACCTGTGCAGATTCCACCTGTGCAGCTTCTCCCAGAGCTCGACATTTTGGACCCTTTGGAGTCGACAGATGCATTCGACCAGCTCATGTCGTTCGTATTTGGACCCCAAGAACTCCAACTGCTTCACACGGTACCCTCTATTTTTGATGAGAATCTCTTCTCCTTCCTGGAGAACTTGAAAGGGAGCCTATGGACTTGACCATGCCCAGACTAAACTCTTGTGTCAAAATCTATCGGATTTAAACCCATCCAACCCATGGATCTGTCTCTGTCATTAGTTCTATCTGTCAATAATCTATCGGAGCCATCCAACCCATGTCTGTCAATAGTTGCCTGTAGCTCATTGTATATATTTTTTATATGTCCAGACTTGTGTCAAAAAATCTATCGGAGCCATCCCACCCATGAATCTGTCAATAGTTGCCTGTAGCTCATTGTATATATATATATTTTCAATAAATAATGAATAAGTCTCATTTTTTTTGTCAGAATGATTTCGGTACAACACTTGTTGGACCACCCCTATCGTATTTAGAAATCTGGGTCGAATCGAGTCACGCGTCAGAATATCCTTTGAACCCAACTTTGACGTTTTAATTTTGTAAAAAAAATTGGAAAAGGGGGGGGGATTGAGTCGAGTTGACTCGGCCCCCTTTTTTTCGGGTATACCAAGTTTGGATCGCTCAGCTAATGTGCGCTCATTTTGGCTGAATAATCTTTCTGGGCCAATCGAGTCGACTCTGAGTTTCAAGACAACGTTGGAAGGACCAGCCAATAGAAATTGTTTCACGTGACCGCATTAGAGTATAAAAGGCCAGCACCTTCGGAGTGCTTTTGAATGGCTAAATAATTTTTGTTAAGAAAGGCCAGCAGTCATACCTTCGGAGTGCTTTTGAATGGCTAAATGTATTTTTTGTTAAGACTGTCAGGATTTGGAGTCTTGTTTCCATCTCAAATTCTGGCAGTCTTAACAGTAAATGTTTTTTAGCAAAAATCTTCAAGACCGAAAATAGGGGGGCAGTTCCCTCCTCTTTTTTCGGGTTCATTCATACACCAAGATTGGTCCATTCATACACCAAGATTGGAACCTGTGAATCGACCCTTCTCATCTAGATGCATCACTGTGGATCGTTTCCAAGATGGGAGGCCTTCTCACCTAGATGTATCAGTGTGAATCGTCACCAAGATTGGAATGAGGTCGTCCCTTTAGATGCATCAAATTACCTGTGAATCGTCACCAAGATTGGAATGAGGTGGTCCCACTAGATGCATCAAATTACCTGTGAATCGTCACCAAGATTGGAATGAGGTGGTCCCCCTAGATGAATCAAATTACCTGTGAATCGTCACCTAGATTGGAATGAGGTAGCCCTCTCACCAAATATGTCATAGACCTGTTCAGCATGTCATTGGACCTGTTCAGCTTGTCATTGGACCCCCGTGTTAACCCTATTTTTGGGAGACCTCTGTTTTATTGGACCTGTCCAGCATGTCATTTTACCTGTTCAGCATGTCATTAAACCTGTTCAGCATGTCATTGGACCTGTTCAGCATGTCATTGGACCCCGTGTTAAAACTATTTTTGGTCGACCTCTGTTTCATTGGACCTGTCCAGCATTTCATTTTACCTGTCCAGCATGTCATTAGACCTGTTCAGCATGTCATTTGACCTGTTCAGCATGTCATTGGACCTGTTCAGCATGTCATTGGACCCCCGTGTTAAAACTATTTTTGGGAGACCTCTGTTCTATTGGACCTGTCCAGCATGTCATTGGACCCGTCCAGCATGTCATTGGACCCCCGTGTTAAAACTATTTTTGGTCGACCTCTGTTTCATTGGACCTGTCCAGCATTTCATTTTTACCTGTCCAGCATGTCATTAGACCTGTTCAGCATGTCATTGGACTGTTCAGCATGTCATTGGACCTGTCCAGCATGTCATTAGACTTGTCCAGCATGTCATTGGATCCGTCCAGCATGTCATTGGACCCCCGTGTTAAAACTTTTTGGGAGACATCTCTTTCATTGGACCTGTCCAGCATGTCATTTGTGGATGACCCCCTGTCTCAATCGTCGCTCTGGGGTGGCATGAAACATTTTCTCTCGGACCTGAAAAATCTTTTGGTGGGAAATAACGCTTTTAACGCTTCCTGCATACTTTGCTTCAAACAGAAATCGAGACCCTAAACACAACGTTGGGGTATAAAAACGGGTGAAAATAGACAAGAGTCATACAAAAGAGCCCTTGGAACGTTCCTTGGGGATGGAAACGTTAAAGGCAGAGTTTGGATAAAAAGTGGGTGCAAAAGGGACAAGAGTCATATAAAAAGATTCGTTGGAAACGAAAAGGAGGGAACAAAAAGACGGTGTCGATTCAAAGGAGAGGGTTTCAATTCAAATGAGAGGGTTTTCAATTCAAATGAGAGGGTTTTCAATTCAAATGAGAGGGTTTTCAAGTCAAAGAAGATGGTTTCAAATGAGACAGTGTTCATGATGAATTTCAAATGAGATGGGTTTCAATTCAAATGAGAGGATTTTCATGATTAATTTCAAATGAGACAGTGTTCATGATGAATTTCAAGGGAAATGGTTTCAAATGAGACAGGGTTCATGATGAATTTCAAGGGAAATGGTTTCAAATGAGACAGGGTTCATGATGAATTTCAAGTGAAATGGTTTCAAATGAGATGGTGTTCATGATTAATTTCAAATGAGATGGTTTCAAAAGAGAGGGTGTTCATGATTAATTTCAAATGAGACGATTTCAAATGAGAGGGGTGTTCATGATAAATTTCAAGTGAGATGGTTTCAACAAAGGTCAGTTCAATAAAGGTCGTTTTCCATTTCCAATCATTTTTTGAAAGGGTCACGTTGCTCAGCTATTTTTTCGACCGACTGTAGTTGATGATTGCAGTTCGTGGTTCAAGATTTAAGTTCTACGTGTCGTGGATGAACTTATTGGTTTTCGACTAGAAGTTAGTCGTCAAGATGCATACCATTGCAGATAAAGATAAGTAGCATTACAGAATAATATAAGGTAGGATTGTGATTACTTACTATAAATCTATTTGAAGATTATTTAGGCGGTTCAATTATTGATATAGGTCTGTATTATATTGTGTTTTGCGCATTGTGAAAGTAGATTCCCCATTAAGTAGTTATATTATATTTGTTCAAAGTTTAAGTTGAATATCTTAATAAAGTCATATTAAGATAATGTTTGAGTCTAGTTCTTACGTTAATTCTACACCTCTAGCTCACGCTGATACTTCAAGGGATGTACTTCCAAGGGGAGGTACATCACATGCAGATCATTCAAATCGCTTACCGGTAACAGGATCCACAACAACGATCTGTTCTTCATCGTCGGGGGGATCCTCTCTGCAAGCAGAGAGGGTAGATAGAAGCCTTTGGTTCCAACAAGCGGGGTGAGAAAACCTCTCTAATGAATGGGCAAGGGTTGTGTTAAAATTGCACAAGGAAAGTGAAGTTTTAGAATTGAAGTGCTTCATTCACCAAAGGGTGAATGAAAAGAGAATTGATTTACTCGTCGTCGTCAATGTAATCTTCAATTAGTTTGAGAAATGCCTTTTTGATTTTTTTTCTTTTGAAGTTCAAGCGTTTGTTTTATTTTTTCTTACAGTTGTGTGTGGGGGGGGAGTGGAGTCTTGAACATTTAGATAGCTGATCTGTTGTATTAATTGTGCGAGTGCCTGTATTGTGTGTTGAAGTGTTTGAGTGATCAAGTTGAAACACTCGTTTTTGTTGTTATGACTGGGTGTCGGGGTGAAAACTGGTAGGGTTGGTTCTTGTGTATTGTTTTGTGTAGTGTTGACTGTGTTCGTGTCGGTTGGTGCCATCTGTTGTGGAGTTGCGGTGTGAAAAGTTTTGTGCGTAGCCTGAGCGTATGATAAGTTGGGTCGGACAATACTATTAATCGTGTCTGTGTAATTCTGTTTTGTCGCGGCACCTTTGCAGGGCTTAGGGAAAAGAGGGCACTTAGAGTAATTGGCCATGTGACCGTAAGTCTTGCAGTTATACAATAGGGGGAATCTATGCGTTTAATTTGGCAATCCCTAGTTTGGTGTGTTTCGCCGCACTTTAAGCATCTCGGGGCGATATGGCAGTTGTCTGCTGTGTGGTTAAATTGGTTGCATTGATAGCATTGGGTTGCCCCATTGCTTTCAAATCCTATGACTATTGACAAGTAACTAAGTTTTTTAAGTTCAAAAATTTTTGCGTTAAAGAGGTTTCTAGGAAGTGTAATTATAAAAACTGGTAAGAGTTGTTTTGTTATGTTGCCTGTGATTTGTGATACGCGATTAACTGTGAATCCTAAGTTATGTAGGTCGTTCTTAATGTCTTCAGTGTTTGTGTCGCGTGGGAGTCCTTTTAGTATTACTTTGATGAGTCTTTGTGACTTAGGTGTAATTGTGTAGTGTGGGTATTTGAGTGTTTCAAGTAGTTCATTTAGTTCGTTGTGCTGGTTGGTTGTGTCTGTGTATAATTTAATGTAATGACCAGCCTTTTTAGATCTGATCTTTTAGATGATGTTCATTTTACTTCTTAGTGTCGACATATGTGTCCTGAAGACGTCTGTAATTTTAAGCATGGTTGGGGGGAAGACTTACGGTCGCGGGAGTGGAATTTTTAGTGTTTTTATTGGGAGTGACGTTGGCGTTGTGTGGAACTGTGTGTGTTACTGTTTTCTTATGTGTTTGAGTGGATTATTGGTTAAGTCTATTTTAAAATTTATTTCCTCTTCGGAGGTTGAACTTAGGTTTTTGGTTATTTTTCTAAGTGGGGGGAATAAATCCGTCGTTGTTCTCTTTTCGTTCTGTCGGAACTGGTGTTGGGGGAGGTGGGGGATCGGGTATTTTTAACTGGAGTGTTATTTGGCGAATGCTGATACAGTTTGGTATGTCACAGGGGGTGAGAGGTAAACTCACTTACCACTTGTTGGTAGAAACCGTTCGTTCTCTTCAGGTAATTAGCGTGCTCCATTAGTATCGGGTTGTTGGGGTCACAGTCATGCCTGCTGCCATCATAGCGTTGATCGCTTGATGTGTACCTTCGATGGTGATGGAGTAGCCCTTGATCTCTGTTGTGAGTCTCCTAAGATTCTGGCAAATCCAACGAAGTGGTGGCTAAGTCCTCAGGTGTTCCTGGTCGTGAAGCTTGAGGTGAAGTGGGTAAAGGAATTTCCATGCTGATCTTTTGGGTTGGTTCAGGAGTTGCGGTAGTTTGACTTCCTTCGTGGCTGTCTGCCGCGCTGGTTGAAGTAGCATTTCGATGTCTTTCGAAAATATTTTTTTTGTTTTTTCCGTACCATATTTAAAAATTCAAAAGAACGTCATTCAATAAACGATGTGGCAAAAGTTTTCAGACGCCAGACTGAAAAATAAACTTTTCAGCCGACAAAAAATGCAGCACGTGGTCCTGGGCTACGAAACGCGTATTGGGAGCGTTTGGCAGACACGTCCGCACGCTAGCTAGTCCCAGAGCCACCCCATGATTGTGCCATCCACTTTTTGTTGGAATCGATAGTTTTTCAAGAACGAATGTTGCACAGCGAACCCACCGAAGCAAGATTGGAGGAAATTTTACAGAGTGGAAAAGAATATTTACCCTAAAGGATATGTTGTGTTAATGTCCAATCAGGATGCAATCGGATAAAACTCAACATCTTTATTGTAGACAAATGTTCTAAAATCATCTGCGTGCTGAACACTCTAGTAGAGAGAGAGAGAGAGATTACCCATGAGAATAACCGATATATATATACTGCAACCATAGCGGAGAAAACTAGTACTATTCTAGATGTACACTCCATTGTAAGGTGCTACCATCTAGTGAGTTAAAATATAGGATATGCTACAACACCTAGCCATGCACATGACGGACGAAAATAGCGTACGTTGGCAGACAATTTACAATTATGTAAAAAGTGGTTTTCCCCAACACCAGGGAAATTCTTCACGGAATGTAAAATGAAGCACGGATCCCGCCCTGCTTGGCAAGTTGTAAAATGTAGTCTGTTCAACAATGTAAAAAAAATTATTTTTCTTAAGTGTATAAAAGTTTCACAGCCTTCCGTTGCAATTCATTCACTCTCAGTTTTTCTTCAAGAGTCATCACGTGGTTCAAAATTCTCCTGCCTCATCAACACTATTCATTAGCTGCTATGGTTGGAAAAGATAGCCATCTCTACTTTAGACTGGTGGACTTTGGAGTCCTACTCGGTCGATCCAAAATATACGAATTTGCCAAAAGATTCGAAAACCTTGTCATTCAAAGCAAAGATGTGTTGCCGGCCCACAAACAGTATCCAGTCATAACGCAAAAGTCAAAACTTGTGACTTCGAATGTCGTCTTTAACATTTTGAATGACTGTGTCGTCGTTGGCTACGAGTTTTGCCACCAGTCTCAACGCGGGCTTTGCTCTGGTGGAGAACCCTAGCAACCTATTTGTGGAGAGTTACAAAACGTCTCCCGTCTTACATGTCCAAGACTCTCCCGTCCCCAATTCAATCTTGGTGAGACTGTTGGTCCAAAACATTATCCAAAAGGTGCAGGACTTGCGTCGGATGCAAAACGGATCCAAACCATTAATTCAGATGGTTTATGAGGCCTGCTTGAGGGCTGGGGCAAGACCTTCTGCGGAACTTTCTGAGAGACTTTGTCTACCTGAGAGGATTCGTACTCCACCTACTCAAAGACCTGCTGGACTTGAGAGACTTGAGAGACCACCTTTGGAGGTGGTGGATCCCTCTGTTTCCGTGAATAAAGTCGAGGTGACTCCACGCATTCCAACCGTGATCACTCTTTGTGACAAGGGTACCCAGAAAATTTCCCACTACCATCATGTCAAACGCCTAGATCTCGGAAAGAGGCGCATGGAACAACAACAGGCCAGTAAAAGACTCTGTCTAACCATCAAACAGGAATCCTCGAAGAATCCTGTTCAACAGACTGTTTCAAAAAATATTGTTTTATTGGTGCCCGACAATCATCCTCTCATGAAATTGGGTAATAATGGATTCATCATTCAACCCACTAATGTAAATAAAATTGGTGTCAATAAATAAATCATTGTTGAAATATGTGTCTGTTTCTTTCATATCATGCATTGTTTTCCCCTCCCTCAACAATTTCCCATATTTCATTCTTGGGACCCCTTATCAGTCGGCAATCAGAAACCATTTCCTCTTTCTGTCTATTATAAAAGCAGGGTTCAGTAGCGAGTCGCATCATTTTATTGATGAGACATGGAGACCGATCAATCCTTTCAATTATACCTTGCCAAGTACCAAGGGTTAGACCTTGGTACTTACATCACTTTTATGATATACTTGAGAATCTTTTTAATCGCTGCGAAACCTAACAAGGTGATTACTATCCAGAACGTCAATGCAGTAAACATTATTGACCTGCTGATACCAGTTTTACTGGATCACGAGCCCCATGACGTGCCTTGGTACGAGCCTTTTTCGTATTTAGAACTTGCTGACCTGCATAATGACTACCTGGAGAAAGAGGCCGTTAAAGGAAAAGGTGCCCTTATCCAGGCCATATGGAATGTTCACGCCATACCCAAGTTGTACAGTTTGGCCTATAAAGCTTGGAGACGACATGGTCCCCAAGACTTGACCAGTGGGACTGAATTAGCTCAAGCGGTATTGGATGGGTGCTATGGACAGAAATGGCTTGATACCGTTTTTCAAGTGCCAGACTCGTGTGTCATCTGTCTGAGTCCGATGCACTGGGCCAGAAAAGACGCATTGTGGTCATATGTTTCACATGCGTTGCCTGTTACAACACCTGGACGTGAACAACACCTGTCCACTCTGCAGGGCACCCATTCCATTGAGAGCACCCTAGATGCCGTGTTGAGCCCCCCAAATTGGGAGAATGATTACTCTGTAATCATTCTCCCATTTTTTTTGGCTTCTCTTTATGCCAAGATTGGAACTATTAAACTTGCACAAATATCCTCTTGCAAAATAATATGTATGGGGTGAAGGTTGGAACGCCTCAATACACACAGCTGGTACAAGCCTCTGGTCCTATCCTCATACATGCATCCTTTGGAACCCTTATCAGTTGAATCGATTAATCAGAAGCCACTTCCACCTTCTGTCTACTATAAAAGCAGGGTCCACAGAAGCCAGTCGCATCATTTTATTCATGAGACTTGAAAGACGACAGAGTCTTTGCGATAAATCTTTCACTCTACTAAGGAGCAGACATTGGAGATTACAACAATTTTATGGTGCTGCTTCGATCTTATTTAAACACCATGAAACCTTCCGAGATCATTCTTCTGGAATCCACAGTGGATCTTGTTAAGGAGATTCATCAACTATTTCCAAATCTTGACCTCCGGGACTTTCCTTCATTAGAGCCTTATGGTTCACCTGGAACCTGCAGACCTTTTCCACAATTACCTGAAACAGGAGGCCAGCAAAGGAAAAGGAGCCTTTATCCAAGCCGTGTGGACTGTGATTGGCAAACCTAAACTATATAATTTGGTGACTAAGGCTTGGACAGAGCAGGGTCCCCAGATTCTAGTCCCCTGGATTCAATTGGCTCAAATGGTGTTGGATGGGTGTTATGGGCAGAAATTGCCCGATAACGTGTTTCAAGTGCCCGATTCATGCCCCTTCTGCTTCACTCTCATACATAAGCCAGAGAGAACGCAGTGTGGCTATGTGTTTCACAAAAAGTGCCTTTTACAACACTTGGACATTCGCAATACCGGTCCCATCTGCAGAGCATCGTTGATAGACCCATAAACACCATGTTGAGCTTCAGAAAAATGTGAGAATTTTTACTGGAAAGGAGAATAGCTCAGGACCAGTAATCGTTCTCCCATTTTTTGGATACCCCCTCTCACAACTTGGCAGAGATTGTTATGGAAAGAATAATTTTGCACTGGGGAAAACATTTTTAAGCCCCAAAGAAACAAGAGGGATTCTCGTGATATAAACTCACGACTATATCAACAATAAATAAGAAGCATTCTGAGTAATAAAGAAGAAACATTCTCTTTACATACTTGCTACATTCTTACTACTATATATTAAATATATACTATATAAACTATATATAAGGTAATGTTAATTTCTTTCACTATGAGTTGCTGAATCTGACAGCGTTTTGGTGTGTTTTAAATAGGTACAATAATGGGCAAAAAATCGAGTGTATAACATGTTTTTAGGTGAAATTTGAAACAAATGGGGACCATTTTTTGACATGAAATGTATTAAATGGGATACAGATAAAATTTTGGAATGGCATGGAAACCTCAGACGGTAATTAGAGGTTGGTTCAATCAATCAGGCTGAACATTCAAACGCATAGAGTCGATGAAACATGGAAATGAGAAAAAGGGGAAAGGGTAAATAAAAAAAGCAAAAAATTGTAAATAAAGAGAATAAATATTTGTGTGTGTGTGTTTTTTTTTGTCTGGGGGAAATATTTCAAATGAAAAAGTAAATGGACAGTTAAAGCTGTACTCTACAAGTAAAAAAATTTTTTTTTATTGATGAAATATTTTTTGAGAGTAGAGTATCTCATGATACTCATTCCTGCAAAAATGAATTCCCCAGAGTATGATGATTTTATTGACATGTTCAGTGTAACAACACCTATCTCATCTTTACCACCAACTCCAGTGGCTTCTCCATCCCATGAGTCATCTCAAGATGTGAATTATGATTCGTTACCACCCATGGAACAATCTACGGTTACTGAGTCATCTTTGAAAGATTTGCTTCCTGAGTCACCTTTGAAAGATTTGATTCCCGTGGATTCTATGCCACCAGTTGTTTCTTAACAGCCAGTTGTTTATAGGCCACCTGAGGTTTCTACACCTGTAAAGAAGGTAACTGTCAAGAAGGTTGATTCCGTCATTCATCGTTCTCCGTGAACTAGGGAAAGACGGAATGAGGAAAGACGAAATGAGAAAAGATGGAATAAGGAACGAAGGCCCCGAGATCCTAGGTTGTTTCGCAGACCCGATTTCATACCCCCGTATAGAAGGTCTTATTTCAAACCCAGAGTGTTGTGATGTACCTCCCCTTGGGAATACATCCCTCGAAGTATCAGCGTGAGCTAGAGGTGTAGGATTATCGTAAGAACTAAAATCAAACATTATCTTAATATGACTTTATTAAGATATTCAACTTAAACTTAGAACAAACATATAAATTAATTGAATGAGAGAATCTACGATGACGCAATACGCAACACACAATATAATACAGACCTATCTCAATAATTGAACCGCCTAATCTTCAAATATAATAATAGTAAGTAATCAATCCTACCTTATATTATTCTGTAATAAACTTGTCTTTATCTACAGTGGTATGTAGCTGTACATTTAACTTCTAATCGATCACCAATATGTTTATCCACGACACGTAGAACTTGAATCTTCGAACGACGAACTTCAATAATCATCCAATACCACAACGCACGTTAATTGTCGAACATTCCTTTACACTACCATTACATTGCCATCACGCTTACTCTAAGATCCTATATTTATCCTATATTATTTGCATCTCTTCACTTCTCGTTTCTTGGATTTGGTTGGAAAAGAGTTGCTATTAATTCTGGCCCAAAGAACCCAAAGGACTTCTTAAAGAAAAGACGCGTAAGTCGTCACAGTGTTTTAGATACACAGCAATTGATGCCCACTTCCCAGGAAAATGCCCAAGTCTTTTTCCACAACCAAAGTTTGGCCGTGTTGTGTATTAGGAACAGTGGTTTCACGCTGACCAACGGAATCGTCTCGTATGCAATGGATCGGAAATGTCCAAACGAACTGTTTAAATTTTTACACTATCTCAATGTCGGTACCATTTGTGTCACCGACCAACATTCCAAACAAAAATTTAATGAAATCCAAGCGAGTTGGAGCTCCTCAAGTCAATTCAAGTGAACCCCTGTGATGCTTTTAAATTCAAATGGACGCGAGCTGGGGCAATGTCTGTTTTGTAATCAGACAATATGTCATCGTTGGATTGCAGTGCAAGGCATGTGTGCATCAGCCCATCAATCCCATTTTTCACTCATGATCCGTGATTGGCTACTGATGGCTTCGCCCACATCCTGTTTGAAAGTATAAAAGAAGACTCGTCTCGACGCTTCACATCAGTCGACCTGCCAGCACGATGGACCAAATCGATGCCTTCCCCGAGCAAATTTCAACGACCGTGATACCCGTGACGCTGCCCGAGAAACCAGACGCATTGGATTATGCAGCTCGGCAGGGCCAAGTCCGTGCTTGTATCATTTACCAGGAACCCAACACAAAACGTGTTTTTGTCTTGTTTTGTAAAGACAATTGGTAACAAAAAAGACGCTGGAGGATAATTTCAAGCGTGCCATCATGGGGGCAAAACACGTGAACGAATTCAGGCTCGACGATGACTTGTGGGAGAAAATCTCCAAGGGACTTTTGAGAAATCCCGATAGACCCCTTAAAAACACTGACAAGAGGATGGTATATATTTATAATAACATGTTTTTTGTGAAAAAATATTTTACTTTTGGCTTCCGAACGGTAAAATCCGACGAGACTCATGTTATTCAAACGACCAACGTCCCCATGCTGATCTATTAATTGCCTTCTTCCAGTCTCAGGTCTCGAGCCAATCTCAATTTGTTTAGGAGGAGCTTTGAACCATTTGACCAGATGCTCTATCATCGAATGGTGTTGAAACCCCACACGGCATACCCGATCCCGACTGTGTTTGGTTTGGACAGTATCCCCAAAACCATTCTCCCCCAGCTCATGAAGAATGGATTTAACCTGGGGGATTTTAGAAAAATGTAACGGTACGATCAAAAGGCCTACAAGCTACCTCCTCCTACCCCGGCTCTTGTACCTATTGAGACAAACAAACGACCTTTGGAAGAACAGCCCGGGCCTTCCTCCAAGAGGAACAGAGTGTTTATCACACGCATCATCAGACCATCTGTGGTTCCTGTGTTGATCGCCAGACCTTCAACTACTTTGGCCTCCCCTCAACCCGTGATTATTCTAGAGCCTCATGTGCAGATACCACCTGAGTTGACGACACCTCGACCACCTGTGCAGATACCAGCGACACCTGAGCTGACGACACCACCTATGCAGATCTCAGATCTACCTGTGAAGATACCAGTCTTTCAACCACCTGTACAGATACAAGTGACACCTGAGCCGACGACACCTCAACCACCTGTGCAGTTCTTTTTACCAGATCCACCTCAACCACCTGTGCGGATTTTTTTACCAGATCTACCTGTGGTCGAGACTTTGGAGCAGACCCTTATGGACGACTCTTCAATAAATGAGATCATGTCGTCCGTGTTTGGAGACTGCTCGCAACAAGGAATTCAAGTACCCCCTTCTCATACCCAAGAACCCCAGGTGCTTGACACGGTGCCTTCCCTGTTTGGCGAGAGTAATGATCTCATCTCTTTCTTGGGTCATTTTGAAACAGGGTTGGCCGTAGAGCAACAAGAAACACCCATGGACTTGACCATGCCCCGATTGAAAAAGAAAGTGAGAAAGACCACTGGGTTTAAAGTGATAACACCGTTGGATCTCTCTGTTTACAATTATTGTTTGTCTTGCATGTAAATATTTTTTGCTGCAAATAATATTTTTTTAAAATATTTTTTGTAAATAAATTTCATTTTTACCAGAATCCAGTCTCATTTTTTGTCCAAAAAATACCAAGCTTGGAGACAAGAGTATGTAAAAAAATGGTTTCGGTACAAAGTTTATTGGACCAGTGTCAACATCGCACCACTATTGTGTCAGAAATCTGTGTCGGTGTGTCCGGATCGAGCCACGTATTACGAGCAAGACTATCCTTATACCATCATTTTTGAACCCATCTTTGGTGTACACATTCCTCGGTCGTTTGGAAAAACGGTGATTGTGTTTACGAGTCATTTGGATCTGACGTGGGAGAAAGGGTCGAGTTGAGATTCTTTCAAGTGGGTCGTCCCCCGTCTCATCGAGTTTGGGATGCCTTACAACCTCTAACTACGGATGCGTATATTTTGGATTTTACAGACTGCACTCGAGTCGCAGATCTGTACGTGAAATGGTTGACGTGGTTGGACGATTGGGAAATGCATTGAGACTACAACACCCTTTGGCGCATGGTGGGTCTCCAACCTTGGAAGCGGGCTTTGGAAAAACACGTACATCACTCGCATGAAAAAGTTTTGGCCAATGGGATGCCATCTGACGTCACGCTCCTCCTGCATATATAAGGCGAGCAGCCAACCGCTAGAATAATTCTGCTTTTCTCAGATATGTCTGTCTCGAGAGTCAATCAGCCTATTTTGCTCATGCCAACGTGTTTCATCACGATGGCAAACCAGTGCCCATCGAATTGTCCATTGCCACGATTCCCAGGGATGGCAGCGATACTCAAGTCATTTGCATCACCTTGAATCATGCCGGGCTTACTTCCAAACCTAAAGATTTTCGATCCAACTTCCAAGAGAATGTCCGACTTCGTCTAGTACACCACCCGTTACCCAAAAGTGTGTCCGTGGAATACCTGCCCTTTTACATGAGGGGCAAGTTTAGTCGGCTGGCCCGAGGCAACAGGGGTCTGATGGTGGTCAAAGAAGCTGAGCAACAAAAATTGTTTCAAGAGCTCGGACTGTTTGTCATGGCCTTGGAGACGCTGCCGAAATTTAAAGACATTTGCGATGGAACCTTTCCCAACCCCGTGCATGAGGGTGTGCACGAGGAAGAGGACATTTCGTGCTGCACCATGGTAAAATCCTACCAATTTGCCAAATACCTGCAGCAGTTTAACAAGCTGCATGCTGAATTGAGCTACAAAGTTACGGTATTGACACAGTAAATGGACATTAGTCCGGAAAAAGGGGGATCGAGTCGACACAAGAGTCAACTCGGTCTCCCTTTTTTCGGGCCAAATATTGTACCAAGATTGGAGGGCATATTTTAAAAACTCGTGCAAAATCGTGCTGAAGGCGCTGTTTGATGCACCAAGACTGGATTCATCTGTATTGTGGAACCTTTGAGTTGGCAATTGTGATAAAGATTTCTTTCAAGGTTGCACGATTTGTTTGGATAAGCATAATTCCAAACCAAACGTATACTTTCTTGGCAGCTGTTGCCTACATCAAAGAGAAATCCATCGTTGGCTCGAATAAATGGACTGACTGTACAATGCTCTTTCCCAGCAATAACACCATGTATATATACTTTGGTTCCAACTGGACAGTCCAAAAGGTTTGTGCGGGTAAAATCCTTCAAAATGCAATTTGGTATCAAAAACATGTACAAATGTTCCTTCTCGTGAATAGGAAACATGTTGAAATGGTAGAATCAACTCTCAAAGCTACATGCAACTCTAAGAGATGCAGAGAAAACAGTGAGCAGTCTGTGTAGACTTAAAGAATAATATATAGGGGAAAAAATCTGGTTTCATGTGAACACACACAATACAAATTCCGAAAGGTCTCGACAAGTAGATATTGAATATGTATTGTGGTCAAACGAGTTTTTATTTTTTGATAAATATATATCCATGTTTTTTTCCCATTAAATATTTTTGCACACCAAACATTTCTTTGATACATCTAGTAGCTGTACAATAATCTTTTAACCCCTGAAACGACTATGAATTGTTTGTAGTTTACAACGTTACCCATTCTAAAGTCCTACCCCCATAAGAGGGTCCCCACAATTCTAAATGTGTTTAACCAACCTCGACATCTATGGAGCCAAACAATTTTAAAGATTTTTTTAAAATTCTTTAAAACTTCAATACTTCAATTTTTTTAATGAATATATATAATTTCTTAAATGAATATATATATGTAAAATATATATTTTTTTAATGAATATATATATGTAAAATATTTTTTTAAATGAATATATATATATATGTTAAAATATTATTATTATTATTATTTTAATGAATATATATATATATATACACTCTGTCGCAAAAAAATATATGCACCCAGAAGAAATCAAGCTACAATCACGAAACTCGGCAAGAATGTAGTCTGGTAAGAGATATGCAAATGATTAAAATTTCGAAGCCAATGAGACAAGGCTAAGTGTGCTATGCGCATATTAGTTGCGCAACTGGGAGAGTTTAAAAGCATGAGTACGAGCGCCGTACGGCTATCCAAACGAATCTGATGACTTTGATAGACGATATTGAGACTTAGGATGCCTCTAAGACGTAACCGGCGACAGTACGAGCAGCTGACGGACTTTGATAGGGGCCGTATAATAGGCCTCAGAGAAGCAGGTTGGTCGAATAGACGTATCGGCCGCCACCTCGGTCGGAGCGATATGGTAGTTGCTCGGTGTTGGCAACAGTGGATCACAGAAGGTAGAGTGTACCGTCGCGGAGGGTCAGGACGTCCCAGGAACACAAATGATCGCGAGGATCGTGCAATCAGAAGAGTGGCCACTTCGGCACCAACAACGTCGCTAGCATCGATTCAACGCCACTTACCTCCTTCCAGACATCCAGTGCCATCAAGAGAAACCATAAGGAGACGACTGACCGAAGTTGGCTTGAGGAGCCGACGTCCGCTAAGACGCTTATCACTGACCCCACATCATAGGCAGTGACGACTGGATTTTTGCCGACCTCGGGCAACTTGGAGTGTGACAGACTGGAGACGTGACATCTTCAGTGATGAATCCCGATTCAGTCTCAGTGATGATGACCACCGCACACGTGTCTGGAGGCGCACCGGCCAGCGGTCCGATCCGGCATTTATTGTCGAGCGGCATACAGCAATTTCACAAGGTGTGACAGTGTGGGGAGCAATTTCTTGGGACACACGATCATCTTTAGTGGTCCTTCAAGGCACTTTGACAGCTCGCAGATACGTGGACGATATTTTAACGCCGATTGTGCTACCCATGCTATCAAGTCGCCCAGGTGCCATTTATCAACAGGATAATGCTCGTCCACATACTGCGCGACTCTCCCAACAATGTCTTCAAGGATATGACGTCCTACCATGGCCTGCCAGGTCACCAGATCTTTCGCCAATAGAGTATGTCTGGGACGCGCTGGGAAGGCAACTGCAGCCGTCCCGAGATACAGGAGAATTAACTGCGCAGATGCAAAGACTATGGCAGGATCTTCCACAGGGGGTCATAAGTGATCTAATTGAATCGATGCCACGCCGAATTTCGGCTTGTATAGCTGCCAGAGGTGGCTTTACAACTTACTGATTTTTAACCTTTTGCAAGCTGTAACCGCTTAATAAAATGATATTTTGTTCTGAATTTTTAATCATTTGTTTATTTTTCATATACACTACATGCATACCAAATTTCGTGAATGTAGCTCAATTTCTTCTGGGTGCATATATTTTTTTGCGACAGAGTGTATATATTAATGAATATGTGCGTAAAATGATTTTTTTCAATGATTTATAAACTTTAAGCAGATTTTATATCAGTTTCATTTTTCTAGAGACTATTTCCAAGCTCAACATGCTTCCAGTTTACTTTTTGGATACTCATCATTTGCTTGTTATTCGTCGACACGTGTATCGCAATTTTGTGGATAGTTGCATTTTGAATATTCTCCTTGGAACCGAATTGCATGTGTATGAAGATTCTTCTGCAGAAGGTTTCGTGACCAATACGTTTAAACGAACCCAAGATGGATTTTTGTATGACCCCTTGACTCACGGCTTCGCGAGCAAACGTTTTGTCGCTTCCTACGTTTCCGAATTTCGGGATGGATCCGGGAAGCTATGCACACTCTGATACTGTCTGGATTCGGTACAAACGTTCCCTATCTGTTCATTTGTTCAGATCATGTCAAGGTACTTATTTGGACGGACGATATTTTATGGAAAGTAGGGAAAAGACCGCATCCCGATTGGAAATTGGTGGGATATATACAATGCTATTCAGTTCGAAATCCTTAATCCCAAGGAAAAATGGTTTACAGGAATTTTAACGAATTGATAGTTGGATGAATTGTGTGTGTACAAAAAAGCCCCATTATGTATATTTTTTTATATGTATATAAAATATATATAATAATTTTTTTAATAAAAATACATAATTTTTTTTAAAAAAAACTGTATATTATATATATATATATATATATATATATATATATATATATATATATATATATATATATATATATATATATATATATATATATATATATATATATATATATATATATATAGTATTAAAAAGGTTTATCATCTTTAAGCTTTTCCAAGCTCCAAACATTTCATAGCTCCGATTTACGATGTGGCTTCAACTGGCGCTCTATTCTGATGCCCCACTTCTGGGCGTATTGGTTGGCTCTGATAATGTTTTGTATTTTCGCATCATAGATTTAGCCTACCTCCTCGGTAGGAAGAATGACACAACCTTTGCCAGACGTTACTCCAACTACATTGTCCTGGGAAAAGATGTGCTGCCTCTGACCCAAAAAAATCCCCGATATACTGCCAATGCTCGTTTGGCCACCCGAGATACAGCCTATCGTATCCTGTGCCGTGAAGATCTTGAACTGGCCGAAATATTTTCAAACGTCCTCTATTATAACTGTGCCTATGTGCAAGGTAAGCAAA
The DNA here is from genome assembly GCA_019973935.1 of Trichonephila clavipes. Taxonomy (NCBI): domain Eukaryota; kingdom Metazoa; phylum Arthropoda; class Arachnida; order Araneae; family Nephilidae; genus Trichonephila; species Trichonephila clavipes. The sequence goes on from BMAU01000393.1 coordinate 23,364, forward strand.
CCTTTGAACTGTCGTACAAGTCCTCTCCTAGATTGTTATTGGTCAATACCCCCCATGAAAATACTGTCAAAGTTTCCCAATGGATTCGAGACTTTATGATGGATGTGGAATTGCAACAAAAGCGGGCAACTGAATTATTCAGGGAATTCATTTGCTCTGTCACCCCAGAGATTTTGCCGATATACGATAAAACTATGGAGGTCACCCGAGAAATTAATAGGGAAAATATGGATTCCACTCGAGAAATGGACGAGACTATGGTGGCCACTAGAGAAATTAATAGGGAAAATATAGAGGCCACTCGAGAAATGGACGAGACTATGGTGGCCTTTCGAGAAATTAATAGGGAAAATATAGAGGCCACTCGAAAAATGGACGAGACTATGGAGGTTAGAGAAAATCAAATGGCTGGTGATGAGACTGATGGGGAAAATATTATAGCTGCTGGTGAAGATCAAAATGACATGGCTGGTGATGAGATTGATGGGAAGAATGGCATAGCTGTTTATGAAGATCAAAATGACATGACTGGTGATACTGGGGAAAATGACGTGGATTGGGAAAATTTATTTCAATTGGAGAACGAGTCTGCATTTAAAGGCTATTTCAATAATGAACAGAATTTGTGTGAAAGTTTTGCACAGTTGCCTCAAACAATTCATATCAAGAGATAATTAAACTCATGGATTATGGTCTTGGTTCCTGATGAATAATTTAAGACAGTCCTCAGAATATGGCATGAAAAATTTCCACCATGTAAGCTGTAAAATAAAATCTGTACAATAATAATATTAATAATAAAAATAAAAAAAACCATTTTTTGTGATAGTTTAAAGCAGTTGAAGCCACTTCAATTTATGTTTTGAAAGCCACCGAGTTTTTTCAATCTGACATGATGACAACCATGGCTGGTTGTGGTAATGTTCTTACTCTTTTCCATCGCCATGGATTAATCATTCTGAGCCCTCGGTTTCTCCGTATCATTCTTTTTAATATCTTATAAATCCTGTCCATGTTTCAGGGAGGCATGTTTATGGTAAAAATGACCCAATATCATTCCCTCGCAACATTATGGACAGCACACACGATCATTTAAATGCTTTTTGAAATGCCTGTAAGAGAATGCATGTGTCGACATGTTGTTGCGTGCCATAAAAAATATGGGCCAACACGAAATGGATCCTTTCAAATGATACTCTTTATCCCAAAAATGTACTCACCTTAAAGTCATGTGAACTTTTAAAGAGTGTACCGCAAGTGTGTTTCGATTTCAGCAACTCATAGTGAAAGAAGTTAACATTACCTTATATATAGTATATATTGTATGAATGTAATATAAATGTAGTAAGAATGTAGAAAGAATGTCGAGAGAGAAAGCTACTTCTTTATTACTGCTTCTTATTTATTGCTGATGTAGTCGTGAGTTTAATCCCTCTTGTTTCTTGGTGGTAACAGGAAATTATTTTTCCAACATCTCTCTGCCAGCGTTGGTGAGACCCAAAAAATGAGAAAACTGCTCACGACCATTTTTCCATTTTGCAGGAAAACCTAGAAATAATTGCACCAAGTCAAAAAGAACTTGTGGGTAAAATGCCAGAGGACTTACCAAACAATGGCATTCAAAAGTCGGAGTAACATCAACCCAAAAATTATTAACAGACAAAATGATTCTGAAATATTGTGACTCGAAAAATTGTATTAAATTTTTTTTAGTTGATGGTTTAAGACCACAGCAGTTGAAGCCATAATCAAGTATCATGGACAGGCAACTTTCTCCCTTCTGGATGAGTCTTTTTACACGAGAGATTGAATCGACCAGTGACAATCCCCATCTGACTTTTGAGACTATCGTCACGAGCGTTTTGAGGCGCGTGTCTGCCATGAGCCCATGTCTTGGAATTGTCTCGACACGCTTCCTATTTGATGGATTCCAATCTGCACCAGGATTTGCTCAAAATCTGGACTCAACGCTACAAAAATGCCACTTTGGACGAGCAATATTGCGTGGAACGTATTTTGGGTTTAGACAATGTGCGATCCTCGGATTTGATCAAATTTATCAGCATTCTACACAAAATCAGCGATTCCAAAACAATGTATGAATTCTTTGCCATGAATGGTTATCAGGGCGAAGATCCCAAGAAATGTGTCGAATTGTTTCTCTACGATGCTGAAGATGCTCGCGGCAAACACGTCCGAGCCGTACGTCCATTATATCGCTATGAGGTGGTAAATACCCCTCAAGAGTATCGACACTTTTTGGAAAGTATTTTCGATGGAACGTGCACCAACACTGAGTATAAAGACATGTACGTCGAATATGTACGAAAACAGGTGGCCGACATGGCAGAATGGCGTCGTGAACAGCTGGACAAGAAGAAAAAGAAACGACTCGCTGAAGAAGATACCAGGGATGCCAAGAAAATGACCACAGAGGGAGAGGACTGAAATATTTAAACGCTTTTAAGATTTTGTGGCTAGAAATATTTAAACGCTTTTAAGATTTTGTGGCTAGAAATATTTAAACGCTTTTAAGATTTTGTGGCTAGAAATATTTAAACGCTTTTAAGATTTTGTGGCTAGAAATATTTAAACGCTTTTTTAAGATTTTGTGGCTAGAAATATTTAAACGCTTTTAAGCTTTTGTGGCTATTTAATCAATAGCTTTTAAACATTTAATCGTGACTAGAAATAAGGTGCATAGATCATGGAAACTATGGAATCCACGTCTTGGGCTGAAACTCCTTTGCAATTTAAATCTCGTCACCAACCAGGAGGATTGGCAGAGTTGGCGGTGGACGATTCTGAATGTGTAGTCTTCATGGACACTCTCTGGTTTCGATACACGCTCTCGTTGATCAATGGGAAACGCGTGTGAAGGCCACTCTCGTCGAATGTAAAATCATTGACGTGTATGTGGCTGGTTTGTTAATGTCTCTGAAAAGAATTGCCCCCGAACAGATGAATGTGTATTTAAATGCAGAACCGAATAAATTGAAATATTCTTGCAAAATGTGTCACAGAAAAAGCTGCGCCGTCACCAAAGTCTATTTGCTGTGGAGACGATTGACTAAACGAGAACCATGTAATCTCATGCATGGACAAAATGACTCTTAATACCATTTGGAAAATGAAAATAATAAATAGCAATTAATATTTCTGTGTGAAAATATTTAAAAAATATTTTTTTAAAATGCTTTTTTATAAGCGTCAATTCGCTTTATGTGTTTCAAATATTTTAATGATGGAGCAATGCTCCATATGTTTTGAAAGCTTTCAAGAGAATGATCCATTTGAATTGCAATGAAATTATGTCTTTCATTCCACTTGCATTAAAATTTGGTTATCCAAAAATACTTCATGTCTCTTTTGTTGAAAGGAGGTGAAGGAGGATTATTTTCTCCAGTTGGGACTTCAGAAACCTTCAAACTGGGATTTTGACTTGGAAGATTCTTTTGAAATGAGGGAAATACAATCCAATCTTAGGTATTTTTGTTTGAGGTTTATGTATTCTAGATCTACAGGCAATTTGACATATTCATCACCTCGATGTGCCCCGTGTTTAATACTACCCGAATTATGCTATTCACCTAGGCCAACGAAAGATGATGTTATATTACCATTACGTTTTTTTTCTGACATCTATTCACGTGCTACGATTGCAGGTCCTGCACAACAAAATAGGATGGAAAATGTCAATCAAGAAGGGTATAAAGTGATGCCCATATCTGAAAAAATTCAAAGGGATTTGTTGAAAGCAAAAAAAAAAAGAGCTGAAAACCAAAGATGAGTTGAAAGCAAAAGACCCAGAAATAATTGCACTAAAAATAAATTGCATGTCAAAAAGCAATTGTGGGAAAAAAGGCCTCGGAATAAAATCCTTACCAATGAATGGCGTTCAAAGATTGGCATAACAAGAATACATCAACCCAGAATAAAATAAAAATCAAATTACAATGCTTGTTAAAAAATTTATTTCTTTTTTTTTATAGTTTTTTAGTTTAAAGGTTGGCCCTCAATTCTCTGTGTCATTGCAACTTTTATTCTCAAGCTCTCATCTGACCATGGATCCCTGGTACCAGAGGCTGTAGAAATCTATTACGAGGATATTTCGCATTGGAGAAAAGGAGACATTCACCCATGTCGACATGATTGAGTGTATGGACGGTAAACCCTTGTCTGCAAATCTATTCAAGACTGTTTGTCCAATAATCAACCATCCCTTCCTGAAAAGATCTTGCCCTGGCCCTTTGAAAGTATGAATGGGAAACCTGTCTTTTTGCAACTGACCCCTGAAAACCGAATTTTGTTTGAGCATTACTGGAATAGGATGTCGTTTAGTTGAACTCCAGAGAACGAAGAATCAGTGAAAGATTCCATCGATTTGACCAAAGAAGAACCAGAGAGTGTTTCGGAAACATATGCACGTAAACGGAATGAACGATTCAAACGTGACAATCTCGAGGGTACAGTATGGATTTCATAATTGGTGCATGGTGTTGAAACTACCATACCATCTGAAGCATGGAAAATAAAGTTACTCTGTAATAAAGAGAACAAATGATGTGGAAAGAAGTAACAAAAAATTGTACATGACACAATAAATTATTTTATACAAATTTTTTTACTGGCTTATAAGCTACTAGCATATTTCCTCTGTTGAGCTGCTTCAACAGTAGAGTTTGCTCGTTTGCTCTTAACCAATTTAATAGCATCATGCATCCAGTATATCATTTGGAAACTCATCATTTGCTTGTCATCCATCGACAAGTGTATCGAAATTTTGTAGACTTGCATTTTGAATATTCCCATTGGAACTTAATTGCAAGTCAATGGATGCAAAAACGAGTACATTATAAATACTTTTGTACGAATTAAAGACGGAATTTTGTTTAACCCTCTGGATCATAGTCACAAGAGCAATTTTTTTGTCTCTCGCTACGTTTCTAATCCTACGGGATGGATTCTGACACGGGAGGCCATGCTGGATTTGATTCTGTCGGGATTAGCTAAGCCCTCTCTGTACGTTTACACGGATCATGCCAAGGTATTCATTTGGACGGATAAAATGGCATGGACGGTGGGGAAACGACCACATCCCGATTGGACATTGGCAGGATATTTGCAGGGGAAATTGATCTTTAGGAGTTTTAACGATTTGATATTGGGAGCAAGTGTGCAGCAGATGAGGGCCAACAAGCAAGCTGATATGAATCAAGATAGGTTGATAAAAAGTTTACCATCTGATGCTCGGATTCTCTGTAATAAAGGGGTAAAGAGAAGGTAGCAACTAGATGAAAAGTAACAAACCATATTCACTATTGCACCTATAGCAGGGAAAAAATATAAATTGTAAATAAAGAGTAAGAAACAAAACTTTTTTATAAAGGAAAAAGTAAAAGGACAGTCAAAACTGTTCTCTAAAAGTAAAAAAAAAAATTTTTTTACTTGGAAGGTTTATAAGCTCGCTGCTGCTTAGAGTTGTCAGCTTCAGTTGGTTTGCTTCAACATATTATTTTGACTTCAACAGATTGCCGAGATGATTCCCATTCTCAGGAGATTAAATGATCCATTTTATATGGTCATGGTCCATTACAAAACTTTTCCTGATTTTCTAACGCAGTACGTTCTCAATCGTCATTTGGGCATTCGAATTGAATTGCAGGGTTGCAGTTGGAACGATGGTATTGTAGTGATCGAGTTTATAAGGTCCCAGAGTGGGTTCCTGTATAATATGGAACAGGAATATCATGAATATGGACGTGCCTTTATGTCCAAATATGTCTCGGAAGAGAATGGATGGACTCTGGCACCCGATGCTTGGTTCTTATGGTGATTAATCTATTTATTCGTAACTTTCCCATTTTAAAAGTGCATACACCAAACACGAGTATTCACATTTGGACCACTCGTGTGGGCGACGAAAGATTGTGTTGTCCGAAACTTTTTTCAACCGTGGCCTATCTGGAAATGAAACGTGTACGGAACCCCCGGTCCGAGGGTAGAAGGATCTTTAGAAATTTGATGAACTTGCCACCCTTGGCCTCCGACAACATGGCTTCCGACCAGATGACCTCAAATAATATAGAGGTGGATCCCCAGGCCTCAAATAACATGCAGAGGGTCTCAAATATTACACAGGTGGATTCAGGTCACATGGCTTCAGATATCTTACAGGTGGATGATTCTTCCGATGCCTCAGATAACATGGCGATGTCTTCTGAAAATGAGGCTTATAAGATAATGAGGGTTTAGATAATACGACCTCAGATGAGGTGGATGATTCTTCAAATAATTTACATGTGGCTTCAGATAACATGACTCCAAATAACATAGAGGTGGAAAATTCTTGAGATATTTTACATGCAGATATGGTCTCAGATAACATGCAGTTGGATTCAGATAACATGCAGATGCATAGTTCCTCAGATAATGTGGCCTCAAATAACATAGCATCAGATAAAATGAATGTGGCACAGATCGAAGATGAAACAAATTTATATAAAGAAAAACTTATCTGGATTGAGAGAAACATGCAAATACCCTCAAAGATTAGGGTGGTGCCCCCAGTTCGCATCGACATGGCTAAAAGAAGCTTATTTGGTTAAAGAGGAAACTGCAAATGGATGTGATCAAGGACAAGGAAAAATGTGGTGGTGCTTTTCCCAGAGAAATGCATGTTTGTTTGTATATTTCCTATGGCATGGACTGTAGAAGAAACCTTTTTTAATGTTTTACAGTTGTCTCCATAAGTATATGTTAAAAGGCAATTGTCACTGTACTCTTGAAATGAACAGAAAAAATTTGTATTTTAAAAAATTTTTTAGTTTTTTATAAATCTTATTGCTTTTTAATTTTGTGCAAGCTACAGAGTTTTCTTTGGAGTTTGTTTTTGGCTCGTGCCGTTGTCCTCAATATAAATTTCTTTGCTCCCCTCTGGAAACCTGCATCATGTCTCCATTGAATTATAAAAAAAAAAGCTTGTCAGATAGTTTTGGAGCAATTGCCAAGAATTGGCCAAGAGAGGTTTTTTCCATACACTAACACCCAAGAGAATTGAATGTGCTTATTGTGGTGAACGTTTTTACTACTTTAAATACCATCGGCATGATCCCTTTTACCCAGCCTGCTGTGGGAAATGGAAACTACATCTCTCGGATCCTTCCAACGAGCTCACATCTCCTCTACCCCTAACGGAGGGACAACTTAATCTTCGAAAATGTTATGTAGCCGCCTTTCCACAACTGAAATCCGAAGAAGCTCGGTATTCCACGTTTGGTGGTTGGCCTCGACTGCACGTCAAAGTGCGCGAATTGGTCGAGGCTGGATTGTTTTATTTAGGGGAAGAAGATTACGTGCAATGTTATTGGTGTGCTGAAACGTTTGGCAATTGGAATAATGGGTTGGATCCCGTGTTGGAACACAAGTTGCGCTACAAACAATGTGGATGTTTAACAGATGCTTTGTATAAGAGAGAAATACGTTTCAGATTGAAATATTTTGGAACATCTGTTTTGAAACCATCTTGTGAATGTTTAAAGTGTAAAATTTGCTTGTTACGAACCGCGTGCTGGGCCAATCTTCCTTGTGGACATTTGGTATCGTGCGACCAGTGTTTGGTTCCAGAAAGGTGTGCTCTGTGTCGTGGACCCATAGAATCCAGAGTTAAAATTTATGTATGATGCCCAAGAGTGTTGGGAGGGCTCACGTGAAATTTTTTATCAAGGAGATGGACCCTGGATTTTGTTGATAACCAAGAAGAGACAAGGTGTAAAGATTGTAAATATGTTTTTATCCAGGAAAGAAAAAAGCCAGACAAAAAAAAAAAATTTTTTTTTTTTTTTTTTTTACATAGCTCTTAATAAGCAGCAGCCCAAAGCATTCAAAGCCACTGGACAATCAAACAGAATATTGCATACGCACTGGCATATTGCACTGAGTCTTTGTGGCAACTCTGATTGACAAACATACACGTTATTTCCCAACACATCTTTTGTAAACAAGTACGGTTCATCATCAATCGCATATTCAGCCAACAAGTTCCAAGGAATCAATTGAAACCCCTTGCGGTTTTGGGCCAAGTAATGTTCTCCATTTGGTTTTCGCAATAATAAAGGCTTTCCATCCCACTGCAAATAATATTCATTTCCTTTGGCGTCTCGTGGATATCTTTCCGTGCCATTGGATGTTTTAGCAAGTCGAAATTTTCCTTCAGTATCCTGTATTATGACGGATTTTCCCTGTTGAAGAGGATACATTTCGTTTCCTTGAAAATCTCTGGCATAATATTCTTCATTGTTTTTGTTTCTTGCAAAAGGTTTTTCTGAATTTGGGTACACTTGATTACCGTCTTTATCCCTAGCATAGCGCTCACCCGAACGAGTCTTGATAAACGGTCTCTTTCTTTTCGAGTAATATTCGCTTCCATTTCTACGTCTGGGATAATTTTCTTCCATCATGTCGGTGGAAAAATATTCTTTTTCAATCTTGTCTTTTAGCGATTGTCCAGTGCAAAAAACACCTGAACAAGTGATTGAACTGCTCAAAGCGTGGCGTAAAGATCACCCTTTTGCTGACAAGTGTTCAATGTGCAAGACACTTTTACCCCCTATTCCTTACACCTTGTGCTGTGGATATTTTTATTACAACAATCAATTTAAAACGTATCCAGTTCAATCTTTTGCCGTTCAAACCCCTAACTATGCGTTTGAACTACCCATTTTGAAACGTTTAAAGGCTCAAGCCAAATTAAAACTGGATCAAGATTTTTTAGTGTTACCTGATCCCATTTTTTGGCAAGTGGTGTCTACCTTGGTGTATGAAAAGATTATGAAGTTTGTGCAAGGCTTACCCATGACCAGTCGGACTAAAACTGTTCAATCTCCCAGCAAAGTAGGTTTATTTTACAAACAAATTTTGGAAACCCCTCTGAATTATGGGAGTTTACAGCGTCGGTCGTGTGGAAAATCCACCTTGATTCGACAAGTGGCGTTTGGGAAAAGGTGCATCTTATCCATGAGGGGAATGATTGTGCCGGATGCCAGTTTACGTCCCAATCAAATCCAACTTCCAGCCCATGTGGTGAAAAAATTTAATATCCAAAATCAATGGATTATTTTGAATAGGATGCCCTCTTTACAACCGGGAAATTTCATTGCTCTAAAAGTCAGTTCCCCTGGTTGGGAATATGATTGTTTTGGTATTCCTTTAGAAGTGGTGCAAGCCATGAACGCTGATTTTGATGGGGATGAATGTAATTTGTATTTGGTACCGAATGTGCTGTCTCAAGCCGAATGTGCCACCATTTTGAATCCAGAATCGCAATTGGGGTGTTTTGTCATGCAAGGACCGAAACTAACTCCGACTCAAGACATGTTGGTCGTGTATTTTGCCAAATTTAAGGATATTCATTTTTACCTTATAAACAGAGGGATTTAAGCAAAACGTTTCAAGTCTTGTATGATTGTTATGGCTCTCAACAAACCTTTGAGTACATTGATCAAATGAGGCAATTTTACTTGGATGTTTTGCAAAGACAAATGTGTTTTGCGTTGACTTTGCAAGAAATGCAAACCTTGTATGAATGGGGACGCGAGTCTTTGGAAGGGTTTCAACAAAAGGCCGAGACGAGTAGTGGATGTTTAGTGACCCAAGTGTTGTCGGGAGCCAAAGGTAGTTTTGAGCACTTGTATCAAATGTTTGGATCCATCGGGTACCAAAACGACGTATTTGTAAAACATTCATTTTGGGAAGGATTAAGAGCCAATGAAGCCGTAGTGCATGCCAAAACGGCTACCGAGGCACTGAGTAACGCATCCAAGATTTGGGAACCTGGATATAGTTATTATAAAATGGTATATAATTTACAAGGACTCTATGTGGATTACAAAGGACGTTTAATGGATGGGGAGACGGTGATTGAAAATGATGTATTAAATGTATTTCATTATACAGATGTCATGTCTGAGGAAGGGTTTCAGCACCTATTGGACACGACATTACAATAAAGAAAGAATGGAATCAAGGAGACGATACGAGGGTCCACTTGTGGCTAGATCTGATATACCAGCAGATCCATTGGAGCGACGAACGGATATTAAACCTAGGATGGTAACTTTGGGACTAGTGTTGTTTTCAAATGCAAAGCAATTTTTGATAAATATTTTTAGTATGGTGAAAAAAAAATGTAAAAAAAAAAAAAAAAAAAAAAAAAAAAAAAAAAAATTTTTTTTTTTTTTTTTTAAGGTTACACTTTAAGTATGCTGTGTGCTATCAGCAAAAATATTTGCAAGGAATAAATAGTCAAGAACGTAGCTTCACAATGTTACCACTTGCTTTGTTGAAATGGAAAAGTCGAGACGTGTCACCCAAGAGCCATAGTTTATTGGTTGATGTTAATCAAATCCATGTGCGCAACTTGTTTTTATTTTGTTTTGCACTCAGCATTTCTCGCCAATATTTTGGTGAAAACATCAACTGTCAAATTGATGGTCACAGAGTGAGTCAGTCGTTTTTGGACACTAAATGTTTCATCAATGGTACTTTGACCAATTTTTCTGGAGTGCAGAAGCCCATTCTTCCCGTCTTGTATCACGACTATTACCAATGGGTATCCATTGTGCTGCTGTTGCAAGCCATTTCCTTTCATTTACCCTTTCGACTTTGGTCCAAAAACATTCATTCTTATGTGCAAGAGTTGACCATTCAGAAATGTGAAAAATCCGAATGGGATCGAGTGTTTAATGTCATTATATCTTCTAAAGGCAATAGTATCTTTTGGAAAACATGGACATTGGAATGTTTTTACGCTGCACAACTCATCTGCCAGATATTTCTGTTAAATTTGTTTTTCCATCGTGTTTGGTCCTTATCCAACTGGTCATGGTCTGCCATTCCCATTCTGTTTCCAGAAATGGGAATTTGTATGTATGACTATTTTTCGGGTGGAGGAGAAACTGCTGGAAGATTTCGGTGTTTACTACCCCTGAATAGTGTTTATAGAAAAGTATTTTTGTGATTTATGGTTTGTTTGCAATTTTACTAGTGCTGCACAAGTTATTTTTTCTGTATCGATTGCTCTTGACCATACGAATAGGTCCAAAAAGGATCAACATGTGGTGGAGTTTGCAAATTGCTCAAGACGTGGCAAACAGTTGGCATGGTAAACAAACATTGAATAGAAAATGGAGACGTTTCACAGATGAAACTGAATCTCTTGAAAGTGACTATGTGAGCATGGAGTTGCAAAAAGTACAATGCAATGAAAAAAAAAAAAAAAAAAAAAATTTTTTTTTTTTTTTTTTTTTTTAAGAATTAAATGTTTAAATGTTAGTGAGTACGCGTCTCTTTCATATTGTGAGTCAAGTCTACATTGAGTGATGGATCAAATTGAATCTCAACCCAATGAGGAGATGCTTTCATTGGAATCACCGCCTAGTCCAAGTCTGTTGGCTTCAAATGGTCTTTTGTTTAATACCCATTCTTCCAATGAAGTCCAACCACATATTGAAGTAGAGCCATCCAACACTGAATTGGTGCAACACATTGAAGCCCTGGATACTGAGGTGGCTCGTCATTCGCCAAATCATGGATCATCCCTGGACAGTATTGAAATTCACCCAACTGATCTCAATTTCAACCATATGCCTGTCAGTGTACATTGCATCTCACCTCATAAAGTCATTTCACCGGTCAAATTGCAAGGTTTTAGTAAATATGTGACTGTGACTGGAAATCAACACCGAAATTTGTTTTTTCTGGCTCTTCAGTTTAAAAACCCAGTCATTCTTCAAAAACATTTTGGATTTTCAAGCAATACGTTACAAGTGCCTAAAGAAACATGCATTTTGGTGGATGCAAACTCTCCCACTCTCAAATTGAAAATTGTCGAGCCTACCGTATTGTTTACGTTTCAAAATCAGCAGGGGAGAAATCCTAGTGAAGGTGAATTATTGCAAATGTTTTTTCCATCCAATAGTTTATTGGTCAAACGATATTACATTCGAACCTTGTTTGTAGTTACCCACATCAACCCCTTCAAATCCATATGGACACGAGTTCGTAAAAATTCTGCTTTTAAAGCCCTTGTACAAATGTATTACAGTTGCATTGAGAAATTGGATCCTTTTACAGCAGAGGTGGCCTCTACCCTGCGATTTTTTAAGCGAAACAAAATGATGAACATTGAAAATTTTAATAATTGGTACCCTTTGGCCCATTATATGACTACTTCAAACATGTTTCAATTTTTCAACCGCGATCCTTCCATTGTGTTTGGACGGACCTTGTTTCAAATCATGAAACGTTCCTCCCAACATGTCATCTCTCCTCAGCATCCTCCACCCGATTTTTACACGTGTCAAACGACCCTGAGTGATACGGATCCGGTGGGAATTGCTTGCCGTATTATAAATTCCAAAGTGGAATATGTCTCGGTCATGATTTTGTCTTACACCAAAGAATGGTTTTTGGATACCAACAACATGTCTTGCTGCTTTGTCCCCACGGAACGATATGCCATGTGCCGGTATTGGTTTCCTTTGTTGAAAGACAAAACGACTTGGGAAAATTTTGGACTGGGATGGTATCTATCCAACCTTTTGGAGAATTCCATCCATTTGACATCTCTGATTGATTGGGTATCTATTCAATCGTCAGAACCGTATCGTCATATTCGAAATGATTTGATGCAAATTTATAAAATTTTGGTTGGAGATGTGAAATCAAGATGGTCTTAAAGACATTAGTGGATGCCATCTTACAATCTCAACGTGATCCTTACAATTTGCTTCATGTACAATTGGTGCAGACTTTGAAAAAGGACATTTCTCGTGATGTGACGGAGGCCTTTACCGCAAGTAAACCTTTAGTGGATCAGTATCCTGAATTGTATCGAAGCAGCTCCAGTTTTTTGGATTTTTTATTCAAGTTGTGTCATGTTTCTAGTCCTCCATCACCCTGTTGTCAGGGGGAGGATTTACAAAAAAAGTTGGATGCCAAAGAAAGGGAATTGGCGAGCAAAGAAAGGGAATGGATGAGTTTTGAGGAGAAACTGAGGGAAAAGGACTCTTTTTTTGAAAAACAAAAAAGGGATTATGAGATGCAAATTGTGAATTGGAGAGAAAAAACACTACAATATGAAGTAACCATTAAAAGTTTGCAAGACAATGTATCCCATTGTGAGGCCGAAATTAGGCATTTGAAGGAACAATTGTTAAACCGTCAAACAGAATTGAAAGAATGTTTAGACCCATCAAATGGGACTGGAGGTTTATTTACCCATCCCTGCTCCATTGAAGAACCTCCTCGTCAAAGTGCGTTGGCATTTTCCACGTCGGGGGAGACTGCATGCCAAGCTTTGGAATATCCTTCCCAAAACGAACGTGTTTTGGAGGAAATGGAAGAATGGAAACAGGAATTGAGGTCATTTTTGGACCAATTCAAAAAAGACATGTGTACCAATTTTACTTTAACCGCAGAACAAAATGAAAAAATTTCAAAATTATTGGAAACTTTACACCCTGTTCAACCTTCTTCAGAGCCTTTACCAGAGTCAACAGTATCTGTAGATGAGATTAGTACAAAATTGTTTGATGCGTTTGAAAAATTGTTGCATCGCAAGTTGTCCAAGGATCATTTGAAACACATGTTGAAAACGTTTCAACTGGATGAGCATTTTAATCTTCTCGAAAGCAACCTAAGTGCTGTCATGAAAAAATCGCAACGTCAAAAAGTTTTGAACCATTTTTCCGAATTCTTTTCCCCCTTTAAAGGTTTACGATCTTGAAAGATAATTAGAGACGGTCGGGGAGACACGATGGGCATTGAGGGGGAACTTTTATGGGTCACGGGGAGACCGGTTCCTTTAGCAATCGTAAAATCTCGGAAGAATTTCTTTAAGCCCTAAAGTGTACGGAAATAAATTGCAAGTCAACGAGTTGAGAATTCTCAATTTTTTACTTTACCTTAAAATTCTCAAATGGAATTAAGTTTTTATAATGTATGTCTAAGTTTTTAAAAAATATCTGTAGTATTCAAATTATATATTAAAACATTGAGGATAATTTACAGTTTCATTTTTCTTATTTTAATCAATACTTTCAGGGATTTTTTTAAAAACGATTATTTTGTTATGTGTAAAAAAAAAAAAAAAAGGTTCAAAATTTAAAATCTTTTAAAATTTCGGACACTTTTTTAAACATGAATAATTTTTAAGCTACTGTATTACATTATTTGCAAAAAATTTATATGTATTGTTAAAAAAAACCCTATTTAAATCTTTTAGTTTTTCATAATTTTAAAGCCAGATATTCATGGCATCTTACATAGAATCCCTTGTTTTGTATTGTTCAGATAACAAATTATATTTGAATTTTGAATGTCTGAACATATTAATTTCATTCAAAGAGAACTTTAACTTCAAGTTTATATTTTTTAACTTGAATCTTCAAATAAAGAGTATTTAAAAGCATCTGGACAAATTTACAGTTAACATTTGCGCATATAAATAAATATAAAGATCCTTTTTAAATTCAAGTTAAAAAAATATATATTTATGCATAATCCCTCATCATTCATGTTCCATTAGTGGTTGACTGAAGAAAAGGTTATTAAAATTTGGACATTTTTATAATCTTAACCATGCAAAACTAGGAATTTTTTGTATTAGCTCCACTAAAATTCTGCATTGGAATTTCGAAAAAGATATTTATGAGTGTCTCACATACTCAGTTGAAAAACATATATATTTACCATAAATACTAATAATTCTTTGGATATTTAAAATTATCATTAGATTAATTTTTTAAAATATATATATATATATATATATATTCGACTTCTAATATTTTTTTTTTTCAAGTATTCCTTAAATTTCATATAATTTAATTAAGTGAGGGGATATTAAAGTCGCACTCTCTCTCTTCTCTACTAAACTACTTGAGGGCTTTTGGCGACGGACCTGTGGCCGGGGTATCAGGTGGTCAAGGTATCGAATCATGGTTGGCATGTCTCGAGTTCGAGCCCAGTGCCACAAAAGACCCGCCGTGTAGGGCAGCGATGCACGTTAAATCTATCGAGAGCTGAAATGTCCTCTCGTTGGTGTGGTGTGGTAGTTAGGAGAGGGGGTGCCAGCTCAGGTGTCGCCCTCGTCATTTGACCATTTTCAAAATTACGAGGTCCATCACTAAAAGCCCTCGTGTAGCTGAACAGTGCGACGTTAATATTCACTCACTTGGCGACGGACCTCGTAATTTTAAACCATGGTCAAGTGACGAGGATGACGCTTGAGCATCGCTCCCTTACACGGCGGATCTTCAGTGGTGCTGGGGTCGAACTCATGACACGTCAGCTACGAGTCCGTTACTTTGACCATTAGGCTACCGCGGCCTCACAATGGGGTTGAAAACTGCATGTTATGAGTAAAAATATGCTGAAACATTTGATGAACTTATAATAGATTTTTGCATAGAAGATAGATGTGTGATATGCTAAAATGACAATATGTAAAAGTTATGAGAATATCGATGACAATTTTTTGAAAAATTCAATTTAAGTTTCAGTTTGAAACTTATTCGTTTTTTTTTTTTTTTTTTTTCGCATTTAATATTAAATAGTCGCGATAACAAATTAATAGTTTAACGCATTCATAGATTATAAAAAATAAAGGTATAAATGACATTGTTGGGAATAATATGTTTTTATAGTTTTGAATTCATCCTTTTTTGCAGGAGTGTAGACTATTAAAAGGATGATATAGAAGTTAGAAAACTAATATTTAAAATATATGGAAAACAATATCTGCAATTCCATGATCTTGACGAGCGGAAGACGGCATTTTTACTTAGTAGGGCAGAGTAAGCATAAGGTAGGAGCTTGTGGAGTAAACAACCAGGCCTCTGCAGTTTTGGCAGGTAATGAACTCCCATTTGTTGCTTTCTCTCAGTAAAGAATATAAAAATAACAAATACAAAAAAAAGTCATGTAAAATTTTATATATTTTAATAACAATGAATTGTGAACTTAATTTCCAATTCATTGTCACGAGTTAACAGTAACTACGGTACTGTATCGACGTACTTCTTATATATATAAAAGAAGTACGGTTGATAGAGTACCAATAATTTTAACGCAATTTTATATTTCGTTCTCGTAAACTTTACTCCTTTTAAAACATGTATTGCAAAAATACTCTCTTTTTGTATATTTATAAAATTTTAAAAATATAATGGTTATCTTACCCAACATTTTAAATCAGGGGCGGCAACTGTGTAGCTAAGACGTGCCAAACCAATCTGTCAGTATCATTCAGCGTGCCACATAGTAGGGGTCGCGGTAGCCGAGTGGTATAGGTATCGGACTGTGGCTTGCTTTGTCACGGGTTCGAGCCCAGTACCACTAAAGACCCGCCGTGTAGGGCAGCGATGCACGTTAAATCTGTCGAAGGCTGAAACGTCCTCCCGTTGGTGTGGTGTGGTGGTTGGGAGAGGGGGGTGCCGGCTCAGGTGTCGTCCACGTCACTTGACCATGGTTCAAAATTACGTGGTCCGTCGCCAAAAGCCCTCGTGCAGCTGAACAGTGCGACGTTAATATTCAATCAATCAAGCCACATAGTAGGAAATTTTTGAAATCCTTCGATTCTTACGGTAATATTTGCAGATTTAAAGAATAGAGGTAAATAATTTAGATTTACAGTTTTATTTTATATTAATTATGGATCAATAAAATACATTTATTAACATAAAAATAAACAATATAAAATGTTACTATTTCTTCAACAAAGATAAAAAAAAATTAAAAATGTATGTTTCCAACATATTTACTTAAATAGGAAATAGACAAAGTGAAATATAAATGATTATCTTCATTACAGTTAAATAAAAATTGTAATGCGAATTAACTCTTTCACGACTCTTCTTTCATATCGCAAAACCAGGGGTATAATGCATGGCACGATTCTGAGCATTCAGTTGTTAAACAATTTCTTTGCGGAGTCGAAATATTTTCATATTAGGAAAGATTTTTTTTACTTTGATATGCCGAATCATAAGTAGAAAGCAGAGTACATGCAATTTTCTTTTTCAACAACTAAATCCCTAGCAATAACACTCAATTATTTACAAAATAGCTGTAAATTTATCCTTAGAATTATCTTTCAGATTATTTTGTAGTTCCATAAATGTCCATAACTCAGAAGATGTTTGTCAAATAAGGTCTATTATCAACTTCCATCCACTCAAGAATTGACAAATTTGTAGAGTAGTGCTGAGTGTCACTAAGAATTGTACCACGTGCCACAGGTCCATAGATTGCCGACACGTTTTAAATGTTCTTATTAACTAACCATCTCCTATTCAAACACAATTTATATGATAAAAAAGTGTTTTCATTCATTTTGTAGGGAATTGTATTAGATTCACCCATAAGTAATTTTGTGTATCAAAAAAATTACGTTGTTTCGGGGATCCCCTTAGAGCAAAATGAAAGGAATTTGACATAATTATAGTAAGTTTCTCTAAAAGGGGAAACGTTCACTTTGAAAATACACTGCGTAAAGTGGTTTTAGGTGTACGAAGTTATATTCACAATTATTCCTAAAATAAATTTTGATATTTTGGTTTTTCGTTAGGCTTTGAAGTTATTTCTTCAAATATACTTCTCCATTACATTTCTTTCAAACTTGCTATTTTCTTTTGCGGCCACGGTAGCCTGATGGTCATGGTTATGAAATCGTGTCCAGTGTTCGAGCCCTGGTACCAGAAAGGTTTAGCGTTGAAGAGGAGCTGATGCACGTTAAACACGTCGAGATTAAAAGTCCTCACGTTGGTGTGATGTGGAAGTTTGGAAGGGGAGTTATCAGCTCAGGTATCGTCCTCGTCACTTAACCGCGGTTCAAAATTACGTAGTCGCTCGTCAGTAGCCACCGTGTTGACTTAGAATGCAATATAAACCCTTGACGTGTGCACTTGAGTTAATTCGAGTACGCTAAACAGTTCCAAATATGCACATTAGATATAATTCAAACGAGGTCGCATTTTATGCTGCTGTAATTTTCTCACTCAAATATCAGTGAGCGCCGTCTGCACTCGTAAATTTAGTAAATTTCATTTTCTTAGCCAACTTATTTCTTTTAAAATATGCATATTTGTGTATTGTATAATTAAATTTCTAACTATCTAAAATTATGTCTGACTTTTTTCTTCATTAATATCTTTCAGGATTTTACAAATTATCTTGCCATAATTCATTATGTACTTAATAAGGAAAAATATATCTAAATCTAAATAATTTCTGGCCTAATAAACATATAATTGTTTTTAGCTACAGTTTGGAGAATGCATTGAAATTTGTATTGGGACAGGATTTTAACATATTATGAATGTGTTTTTACTGCCACTATGTTATATATTTATCTTTCATTCTTTTTACAATATGAGTAGAAGTCGTAAACAGTTTGTCACAGTAAAATTAATTTTTGTTTTATATTCAAATTATGCTATTATATTGATTCTGCAAATAATAGGTTAGTTTGACAAGCCATTATTTCACAATTTTAAAGCATTGAACAGCTTTGAAATTTTTAAAACTTTTCTAAAATGTTAAATTCTTAAAAATATTTAATTGTTGTAAGTGATTAATATTTCTTAGATTATTGGAAACAAAAAGTATAAAATTTAAAATATATCTCTTTGTTGAATTTTAATAATTATTTTTATGGCTAAACCTGGAAAAAACCAAACTTTTTTTAAATATTAACATTAAGATATTTTTAAAAAATAACTAGAGCTCTCAGACCTAAATCCATATGAACTTTTATAGAACATATGTAAGGGAACATTTACAAGATATTTCAAGACTCTATCTTGGACAGGAAAAACGCCTTAGGGATTAGAAAACACTATCATCTTCAAAATTAAAAATCTGAGAAAAACACATTTAAAATTTGTAAAGGCTTAAAAAAAATTCCATTGCCTGTAAAGCTTTAATTTTTCAATCTGTTACTATCCAACGTATGCTCTACATGAAAATTCTACTTGAAATAAATATGACTGAAATATCTTTTTTAATTCAAAATATTCTAAGACATAACATTGATAACAACTGTTAATTTGATCAATTATTCACTTTTATCAGAATCTTATATATTCACAAGAGTTTTAAATGCAAAATATTTATATAGAAATTAGTAGTTATACAAACGTAATCCAGAAATCACCAAGTTAGTAAACAATATCTATTTTTTTCTCAGTTCCCCATCGTGGCAGTTAAGCAAGTTTAAGTTTTTGTTGCATGACTTTAAGTGTAGTACTACAATAGATTTATTATAATGTAGTTTGTGGTACATCACGGAAATATTTAGTTCTTTCTGCAACATTTGTATTCTGTAGTCTAATTGTAATATTACCTGAAAAAGCTGCATTTTAGATTTACCATTTTCAATCATATTCCATCCCTTTCAAGTATTATTTATCACAGTAGCCTGCGTACATTTTGGTCATGGCATTTTTCAAAAGGAAAAAAAATAATGAAAACATAGTAAAGAGCTTTTAAATTATATAAACTATGTGTCAAAAATATATTGGTCTTTAAATCAATCTGAATTA
Source organism: Trichonephila clavipes (assembly GCA_019973935.1). Taxonomy (NCBI): domain Eukaryota; kingdom Metazoa; phylum Arthropoda; class Arachnida; order Araneae; family Nephilidae; genus Trichonephila; species Trichonephila clavipes. Next base: position 42,965 of record BMAU01000393.1, read on the forward strand.
AGTATATGTGAGAAAACTCAAAAACTTAAAAACATGAGCAAACAGAAATGATTTTAGAAACTAAAATTGTAGTTAATTGCCGTTTCACATGAAATATTGGATTGTGTTAAAAAATATTTTTAATTAATTCAATCTAGGAATCCAAAAATGCTTTAAAATGAAACCAAATTTAAAATCAAAACTCAGAAAATTAAAATTTCTTAAAACCTAATTGGTTTTTAGATCAGAAATTGAGCAAGTTTTTCAAATATATGAAATATATATTTGCAATAAATTGGGTGAACTCTCTGTTGGCCGTGAAGTGTAGAAAATGTCCATTTCACAATCCGCGACCTAGGCCACAGCTGTGAATGAGAAACCTCCCGTTTCGAAGAACACAGAGACCGAAAAGCAATAAAACCATCCCTTGCAAAACCAATCAGGACCTCCTGCGGCTTTAACAAGGGAAGGCATTAAACTGCCGTTCGTTTTTGAAGCAGTTCGCGAAATTTATCGGAACATTTTCGGCTTAGCTAGCTTTGAAAAAGTAGATCGCTTTCGAAGTTAAATTCAATTAGCGGGTCATCCAGTCAGAGGTTTAAAAGAGGTGATTGAATCTTTTTTTCTAAAAATATCCACCTTGTTTGGTAGCGATTTACCCTCTTTACATCTGATGGAACTTTTAGATTTTTAGAACAAAAATATTTGGCAAAAAACACTGAATTGGCCAAAGAGCCATCAAAGTTACACTAGTTTGACAGACTGCATTTTTCAAAAATTGCCTTTTCTGAGTTGCTCATTAATCAGGTGAAATGTTTCACAGAAATTATTACTTCATTTCAACAATCTTTGAAAACTGTAGCAAATCGTTGGAATTAATCGTTGGAATTTTCATTACATTTCGGGCTTAGAACATGATTGATTTGATACCATGGAGAAAAAACTTCAATATTCACAATCTTTGGAAAAGTAGTTCACCGAAACCAATATGAAATTAAAATCCATTTATGAGACAATGTTGAGCAGTCTGGACGATCATACTAAAATGGTAGCTTTGCAAAATACCACCACTATAGTCCAACAATTCTTTGATTGGGTGAATAGTGGTGTTGAGCAGTTGAGAAACTAATTGGACGAGGCTCGGAAACAATTGGTACTAGCCATTCAATCTCCTACCAACTACGAAATAACTGAAGTGTCTGACAATTTACCGGCCATATGGGGCGTTGACACCGATTCAGAATTAAAGCAAGAAAGAGACCAGCTGAAGGTAGAAAGAGATCGATTAAAGGAAGAAAATGATCAATTGATGACAGAAAGAAACCAATTGAAGGATGAAAAATTTCAAATCTGGAATGAAAAGGACCGATTGAAGGAAAATAGGGATACATTCTTTAAAGAAAATGAATTATTGAGGAACGAAAATGACGTATTGAAGGCAGAAAAAAATCAATTGTCAAAAGGAAATCAACGATTGAGGGATGAAAACAACATATTAAAGAAAGAAAGGGATCCGTGTCAACAGTGTTGGACGGAATTAGAATATGAATTGAAGCAAGAGAAAAATGCAAATCGGCCGAACATTGCAATACATTGAAGAAATAATTGGAGGTATTTCATAGAGTGTAAAAAGTTGGTAGATCCATTAAATATTCAAACGTTCGTGACGGACGTACAGACAAATTACAGTCTTACAAAAGACGTTTACAAAAATGTTGTAAAGTTTTTATAGATTCTTTTCACATTACGCTGGCCACTCCTAATTGGCGCCAGAAAATTATGTACCAATTCGAACAATTGGAACAAGTAAAAGAACAATATGAGAAATTATTTACGGATCATGAGGAAATGCAAGAGAAATATGAAAAGGAATTGGAAAGGATTTTGGAAGACAACCGTACACAACAAAAACAGTTGAAACAACAGTTAATGATATGTGAGGTCGAGTTGAAGAATTGTAGGGAAAAATTGTTGGAACCAAAAAGTGAAACCATAGTTGAGGCAGGCTATTCTATACCCATAAAAATATAAAACATATAAACGTAGATCGACTGCAAATACAGAAGATGATGAAGACTGGAAAACCAAATATTTTGAATTGGAAAAACAGTTATCTCTATCAATGCATGATATTTCCCTATTGCAAATGAAATGCCCTTTTGTGGCTTTTTACCAATTATATTTCAGGTTAATGTACGATTTCAAATGGAAAAAATTGCCTGTAACCTTAGAATCAGATTTGATCAAGGACATTGAAGAAAAATTACAAAGGATGACTAGTATATTACAGCAAAACCAGAACAATGAAATATTAAGAACGTTTTTGACATATGTTGATACTGAATTACGTTTAATACTTGTAGGTGATTGTGTTTTGAATGTATAAAAAGAAAATGTCAAAAATTGTAATACGGTGTCAAAATTGTTGGATGAAAGTATCAAAGAAACTAAAGGATATCTTTTAAATCTATTCGACCAAATGGAAGTTGCTTAAAAAAATTTTTTTATACTTTATTCTATTTAATGTTCCTTAAGCATTTGATAAGACAAGACCCTGATTATGGAGAATTCAACACAAGTCATTCAAAAGCCTGGATTGTTTTTAGCATTGCATAGGAATAAAAAATACAAGCCAAATACCTTTTCCCGCTTGAAAGAGGAGATTGAGTATTTACCTCCAGAACAGACAAAAGTAAGAGTGTATGGCAGTGTTTCTCAAAGTGTGGGGCGCGCCCCCCTGGGGGGGGCGCGATGACCCTATAAGGGGGGCGCGAGCGTATCGAAAATTTAAAGATTTTTTTTTAAAAAAATAACCGGAAAGAGAAGTAAAACAAAATGCTATCTTCCATAATAAAAAAAAATACACACAACAACACTGACATAATTTATGTTTATTATCTGACTTTTTTCCGTCATCAAATAGCTATCTTTGATCCCAAAACCAAATTAAAGAAAAAAAAAAAAACATTTTGTTTTTATTTGCTGTATTTCCTCAATGAGAGAATTTTATTACATTTTAACATAAAAGATTACTCGTTAAAAGAAAAAACGAAACCCAGACCCTGAGAAAAATTCTAAGAAGATAAACAATTCACCACTGTAATTATTATTGAAATACTGTACATTAGTTGTAGAAAAAGAAAAAGGAAGTCATGATTCACTTTTCAGCCAGGCTGCATTGTACGTTTGCTAATCATTTGATTGACCTTCAATCTTATGGTATGGTTATTATCAATATTAGTTCCCTCCCATCTTTTATGTGTTTGCTTTTCGCTTAGGGAAATTGTAAATAATTGAGTTTTGCGATATTTGGAAAAGAATTGATTGGTTTAACATTTCTGTAGGATAATTGAAAAGTGTCTGATTTGCGTCCTTTATTATGGTCTTGTACTTTTGAATAATTTTAGTTCAGTTTTATTGGATTTTTCTCAAATCATCAAAGAATTGAATAGTCCTTGAAAGAAGGTAAGTATACTTTCTATAAATTAAAATATTCACTAGAATTCCGATTTGTATCGTGTACAGTAAAAATAATTCTAAGCAAATGATTGGGGTGACTGAGTCCCCCCACTACCATTAATGTTAGTATCAGTACGCGCCTGCTCCCGGGTTAAACCATTTTGAAGTGTTCTCGCTTTAAATGTTAAAAAGTAACACAATTATACTTCATCGGAATTTTATATTCTTTTTCATAATTTAACATTAATTCTAAATGCTAATTGTGTGAGGTTTAAAATTACAGTTCTTTTAAACAGTTATTTACAATTATAGCATTTATCTAAAAAAAAATCATTTTACATTTTTGTATACAATGTCGTGCACACAGTTTTACTCTCCTTACAGTTCAGCTATTATATCAAGAATAATGTTTTTATTTTTTAAAAAATGAACTCGTGCGAAGAGTCGGTGTTTCAGCCAGTATACGTTTGATGTATCAGTACTGAAGAAGGTATTTTATAAATAATTTCTTATTACTGAATTTGGCCGCGGTAGCCGAGTGGCATAGGTATCGGATCGTGGCTTGCCTTGTCATGAGTTCGAGCCCAGTACCACTAAAGATCCGCCGTGTAGGGCAGCCATGCACGTTAAATCTGTTGAGAGTTGAAACGTTTTCCCGTTGGTGTGGTGTGGTAGTTAGGAGAGAGGGTGCCAGCTCAGGTGTCATCCACGTCACTTGACCATAGTTCAAAATTACGTGGTCCGTCGTCAAAGCCCTCGTGCAGCTGAACAGTGCGACGTTAATATTCAGTCAATCAATCTTATTACTAAATTAAGAACAAGTTTAATAATTATTAGGGACTTCCACGGGCTTGTCTTGTAGAGGAAAGTTTTCAAAGGAAGGTTTAATATCAGAAATTGACACTTAAAGAGTTATTTTTCTATATTTAGCTGAGATCTATATTTTGTCTTCAAGGCATCCACTGCAGAAAATCCGGTTTGAAAAAGGTAGGATGTTGAAAATGGTAATAGTATACGAAATGCTTTTGTTTTCAGTACAGATAATTCCTCATCCACCTCTACCCCAAATTCAAAGAGCGATTTATTACAAAATTGCCTTTTAATTTTCACTGGATGTGAAATCTATGAAGATTTCTTCTTCGGAAGTAGAGAGCCCTTCTGGAGTATCTCGAAATAGATCCCTAATCCACTCGTAACTTGCTACCAAGCTGTCCTCATCCAGAAAATACTTTTTAAAATTCTTTGCCAACATAGCTAAATGATTTTACATGTTTTAAAAACAACTTTCACATGTTGTTCTACAGATTTGTAAGTTTTAACACATATCGAGCTGGGGCTTTTTTTCCATCATTTACTTCAGTAGTGGTAAATCCAAAATTTAAGTATTTTTGAGAAGATCGCCTTGATTTAATTTTCGGAACCATGCTCGTCTGTGTACTTGTTGATTCTTTATTATGGTCGAATGTTTGCTTACGACATAAAAATGTATGTATGATATTGTTTTCATCTACTGCCGTAAATACTTAATTACCGTGAATTACAATTAACGTGGAAATTAAAAAAATGTACATTCAAGCTAGATTCGGTAGCTATAGGAGTATCGAGTCGACCAAAACTGACTGGAATTGTACGAGGAAAAGCATTTTTACATGTTTTGCGCAGACGTCGGATAGGTTGCCCAGACTCACGCAGATGTGATGGATATGATAGAGAGCGACATTGACTAGACTATTTTTCTAATGACATTTGTACTTTGAGAAATGAATGCTGAAGGAAATAAATCTTTAATTAAATACATCATTTTGCGATCTGTTCCAATTTAAAAATTAGAGAAAAGAGAAAAATAACATAATTCTAAGTAATATATATTTTAAGTAATTTTCTTAAAATATCTATTACTTAAAAGTTACATATACACAAAATTTAATATACTTATCGTATTAATTTGTACGGTTTATAATTAAGATCGTATTGTAACTTTAGCGTCTCTCTCTCAAAGTGCATTTTTATTGCAGTAAATACATTATTGTTGTACAGGGGGCGAGACAAAAATTATGATTGAAAATTGGGTCGCCAGTATTGAAAGTTTTGAGAAACACTGCTTTTAATGTATGAGTGGTGCACAGAGTATTTTATGACTAATTAATTAATACTAAATTAAGAACAAGTTTAATAATTATTAGCTGGGCTTCCATGGGCTTGTCTTACAGAGCAAAGTTTTTGAAAGGAGTTTTAAGATAAGAAATTGACCCTCTGAGTTCATTTTCTATATTTAGCTGATATCTATATTTTGTCTTCTAAGCAACCACCGCATTTTGTAATATGTTCCAATTTAAAAATCAGAGAAAGGAAAAATAACTTAGTAATTATCCTATTATTTAACTTTTTTTTGCTTAAAAGTAACATATACAAAATTTAAAACTTATGTCATGAATTTGTACGGTTTATAATAAATATTGTTGCTTTATCGTAAAAGAGCATTATTATTGCATTCAGTAAATTATTATGTATAAGGGGGGGCGCGATAAAAATTGTGATTGAAAAGGGGGGCGCCAGTATTGAAAGTTTGAGAAGCACTGGTGTATGGTAAATGGTTTAATGTGCCACGGCAAATTACCTTTTATGGAGACAAAGGATTAACCTATACTTTTTCTGATCATTCATTTGAAGCCAAAGAACCTGTTCCCATCGTGAAAGAGCTTCAAGACGAAACAAATAATTTGATAAAAAAGGACAAAGGTCTGAATTTTTGTGTTGTTAACCAATATGCAAATGGACTCGATCGAATCGGATTGCACAAGGATAATGAAAAGGATTTAAGCCCCGACTATCCTATTGTTTGTTTCTCTTTTGAAGCTACTCGGGATATTATTTTCAAAAGAGAAGGTTATGAAAAGGTTGTAATACCCTTGACTGATGGGAGTGTTTTGATCATGTATCCTCCTACGAATGAATTTTGGCAACATGAAATACCAATAAGAAGGAAGATAAAGGACACTCGTATAAGTCTAACATTCAGAAGAATTGAAAATAAAATTTAATGTTGTAAAAATATATATAATAATAATTTTTGTGTGTGTGCTTAAATGCTTTGAGCGATGATGCTTCTTACACTTGTCTCACTTCATGTTTTCCACCACTGAGCCAATTTGCAGATTCAATAGCAGTCGTCAAAATTTTCTCCAAATGTTTTCAATCTATCCCATTTATTTAAATAACCTGGCACAAGGATAGCAAATACAACAATATTGATCAGAAAAAACAGGAAGCAGTGCCATCTATGAGTCATTATAATGCAAAATCTAATTACTCCTGTAGTGTATAGCGCACAACGTTCCAATGACTATTCCATCCATCCCGTTTTAACCCTCTAAGTGGATACCTTCCTCCTGAAAAGTTATTCCGAAAGCGTTTCACTCTTATTTTCCTATTCCCTTCAAAAATGCAACAGACTTCAATTCTTTCCCCTTTTTAAAACTTGGGAGGACGAAAGGGGACAATTTTATGACTTAGTTCGGCGTCTTTGACTTTCGGCGTGAGAACCAGGATAGCAATCGTTTACAGCTAGCTGTTAAGTTGCCTTGGGCAATCTTGTATGAAAACCATAGCTCTACTCTGTCGTTTTCCCGATAGATTCAGTCACAGTAAAATTAAAACAAAATGTAGGGTAAAAAAAACATGAAATAAATGGCGTGTTAAAAGTTGAAAAATAGTTGCATTTTCTTCAAACAAAATTTAGTTTTCTGTCATTTTTTAAAAATTAAAAAAAATATTTTGGTATTGCAATTTGAATCAGAAAAAAGTATCCTGTATTCATTTTTGAATATGAGAGTAAGAAAACGAGCTCACTTTCCTGTTTTTAAAAAAAGTTATGAGGTAAAAAGAGTAAAGGCCCTATCTTTTTTTTAAACAATAAGACAATAAATGGTGCATATTTATGAAATAAAACAGATCTTTCTCTATTCAATTATATTTTTAATTTAAAATAACATAAAAAATGATTTCAATATACTTTTAATTTATTTAAATTTAAATCATATAAATGATATTTTTATGTTAACTGAATATTTTTCGGAAAAAATTTAAATTTTCCTTCCTATAGTGTTCTCTTTTTCGATCTTCTTGTATTAAATAAAAATTCCTTTTTTACATCGGCATTTGTGATGGACATAACACACATTCAGTCAATAATTTTTAATTTAAATGGGGGGTATACTTCTTCAAATGCGCATGACAGTACTTCTAAACCATTTTCTACTCAAGTTAAATTTCTTATCTTTCTGTTTCTTTTATTACAAGGAAAAATGTCACACATCGATAACTACATTTTCACACAATTCAGTCATTACAAATTCTATTGTGAGAAAGGTTCTCCCTAATTAATTTTGTCTTTCAAAACGGTACACTTAAAACAATTTTGCTCAGTGAAGTTAACCGACAGTTCTCCACAATGTATTCATACCAAATTTTAAAAACAAATTTAACACTTGAAAATGTATCCTGTATTAAATTTTTCAGTATACACAAATATTTCCTGCTGTAGGGACGATATAGTATGAGATGTGGTGTGCGGTTGTGAAAGAATGTTTTCGTACGTGTAGACTATTTTTGAAAATTTAAATATCACTGAAGCTGATCATATAACTGCAAATGGGCCTTATTTTAATGTGTGATGGTATCAAAGTAAAACACTTTTCAATATTAAACAGCCTATGGGCTTATACTCAATATCAAACTATTCGCAAAATGGCTTACAACTTCTATTCAAATTGTAAAGAAACTGAAATATAAATATATCTTACTGCAGTCAAAAATATTCATAATATGTAAATATCCTATTCCTCCACTTATTTCAGTACATTTTAAAAACTGTAGCTGAATGCAATTTTTTATATTTATAAACGAGGCATAAAAGTTCACACAGTCGTAAAATGTCTTTATCGTTTTTAAATATACTACTATAAAACGTATATGGATTGTAAGATCATTTGTAAAATCCTAAAAGCTTTTAGAGGAGCTAAAAACATGTAATTTTGGATTGTTCAAATGTTTAATATAATACACAAATATACATGTTATTAAGCAAATACATTTGAAAAATCAAACTTCCTTCTGAAATAAACGTAATTGAAAGAAAAATGTTTAATTCCAAATGAGTGGAAATACATGTTTATCTAAGGGGTATCCCCAAAGTGAGGTAATCCTCAAACTTAAGACTCAAACTCAGTGGCACAACAATCCATGAGGACCATGAACTACTGTGCCCATCATAACACACGTGACCATTGGACGCTGAGGTGCATGAACAGATGTCCCGATTTAGTGGTCTGTCTGAAGAGAGACCTTCAGTGTTTAAGACCTGAAGCAAGCTTGGTACTCATTTATCGACCCAATGTAGCGGAGATGAAAGGCAGAGTCGACCTTGCCCAGCCCGTTAATTGAACCCCAGACCTGTGGTGTGGAAGCACGATACACTACCATTTGACCCTATTCGGTGAAAAATAAAATTTAATGTTAGAATCTTATATAAATCCCTAATGAATGAGGGAGTCCAAACTTTTTTTTCCATGTAAACTGTTTAGACGGAAATGGTTAATTATGAACATTTCACAAGTTGCATAAATTAAAATTAACCGTTATAGTTTACATAAATTTTTAAGGGTGCAAAAGGTGTATTTCGGCGGCACGAATTAATTTTAAAAGGAATACGGTTACGAAAAAAGTAGTACAAATCTATCTAAAAAAGGGTTGGTTACCTTACATATTGTCAAACACAACAATGCATTGGAAGCCAATTCCACAATTCGTTGTTATAAAAATGTATGGAAAATTACAAGATTTATTTTTGCATTTGTAATTTATATATACATAATTTTTCCTGGGAACTTTAAAAGCTAGAGCGGCATCCATCAAAACCGCATTTCTCTCTCTGTTTTTCCAGATCGCCCCTGACTAAGCCGTCTCTGCCATAGTAAGTGAAAATGCCGGATTTTGTTTGTCAAGGTCATTTTATAGCGGACTGCATTTTTCATGTATTTTAGATGGTCGTTTTATATTTTCTACATCAATATTTTAATGTCTGAATTCAAAATTACATAAAATTCTTGACATTCGCATCAATGACCATGATAATTTTTATTAGTATATGAATGTGTCATCAAACGATTACATGACTAATATTAACATATATTATTTTAACCATTTAATTATTATTAAGTATAACACATAACGCACACAAATTTTCTGTGAACTTTAAAATAAATATTTCGAAAACTACTTCATATATACTCAAAATTTTTCATTCCTACGCTTTAGCTTCTCAGTTTTGCTTCTATGTAAGAATTTATTGTAATTGTATATTCATCAACTTTTTTAGTATATTTTTTGCTCTTAGCATGCACTTTTCAACTGAGAATTATATGAAATCTTCGAAATATATTAAAAGATACCAAAGAAGCTATATATAATAAAATTTGAAATTTTTATTATACTCAAACAATTGCTAAAACTTATGGTAAATAATTTTTAACTGCGTGATGCATTTTTTTTTTGAAATTTCAAATGGAATTTCTAACATAAAATTTCTAGCTTTATACGGTCGAGATTTCAAAAAATATCCAGATTTTAATTACTTATTCAGTTAGCCTTTAAAAAAGATAAATGTTGAGGTATATTTTGTATAAATAGATATTTTTGAACAATAATTCGAATGTTTTTGAATAGCTCGAACTTAAAATTGATTTTTATGCTTATTTATATGCATAAATGTCTACTGTAAATGTTTCCGTATATTTTGGTTACCATTTATTCAAACATTCAAGTTATAAAAAAAATGTGTGAAAATCTTCATTCATGTTCTCTTTGATGTAAACTGAAGTTGAAGCACTTAAAATTCAAATATAATTCGGTGTATTTTAACAATATATTACTAGGCACTGTACTTAAACTTCCCTGAACACTTGGGCTTTGAAATCTAAAAAAAAAAAAACTAATAAATCTTAGTTTTTTTTTCGTTATTATTTTTATCAAAGTGTAAGAAAATGTTTCAAATGATTTGAGGAAGTTTAAATTTATTCATTTTTAGTGGTTGGATAATTGAAAAGATTTCAAATTTTAAAGAGTTTGGTGTTTTATTAATTTTTTCGTTATCTTATAATAAAATAATCATGTTTCAAAAACTGAAAGCTTTGATTAAAATAAGAAAAATGAAGCGAAAGAATATACTTAAAAAAGATAATTTGTCTAACTATTTAAAATAGCAGATTGCCCTGACACGCCCCAACTTGTTACAATTTCAAATTAATATGAAACCAAAAGGGAATTGTAGCATTTTTTACTTATGCGTTGGGCCTTTTCAAAACTTTTAAAATACCCGCTTACAAACAAACACTTCCTGGGGTGTAAAGGAAGTTTTCCCCAATTTTTTACGATTGCCCCAGGGTCAAAACACGGGGTTTCCTGCGAGCCATAAAACTTCCCCTCAGTGTCCTGCTGTGTTGCTTCCACCGTCCCCAATTATCTTTCAAGATGTTAAACCTTTAAAAGGGGGAAAGGATTTCAGAAAAGTGCGGCTAATCTGCTTTTGAAAACGTTAATTGAAGGCAGAAAAATCAGTGCAGTCCATTTTCGAAGCATCTTTACACTGACGTAATTTTCCGTGCTATCCGTTTAGAAGGTTAATCTTTTCTTGAATCATGTACTTACGCCATTTCTCAGGCTTCACTTTTTGATACAATGTATTCCAGGTCAATTTAAGGTAAGCGTGGTACAAACGATGATTCCAACAGACCAATAACAGAATAAACCACAACATAATGACGAGCATGGTGATCTCTTTTTTCCATGTAAATAAAGCAATGGATAATCATCCCAAAAATTCAAAAAGGTAACTGAAATCTGGTAAACCTTCTAACCCACGCAAAGTGGCAAAGACTGCTCGCTTATTGAATAAACCAGAGGATAACGTAAATCCTCCTGAACTTCATTTGCCTATTCGTGAAGCTCATGATAATGAGCCTCCTTTGGTGGGTAATGAGGAACTTGCTATAGATGATGGTAACTTTGTGATGAATGCAGTTAATATACAACCCGTTTTGGAAGAGGAGGTCATGGATGTAAATGATGCCGAACCCATTTTGGAGGATAACGCTGCTGCAAATCCTATTTTGGAGGATAATGCTGCTGCAAATCCTGTTTTGGAGGATAATGCTGCTGCAAATCCTGTTTTGGAGGATAATGCTGCTGCAGATCCCATTTTGGAGGATAATGCTGCTGCAGATCCCGTTTTGGAGGATAATCCTGCTGCAGATCCTGTAATGGTAGGCAATTACATGGAACCAGCAGATGGTAAAAAAGAAGAATTTTATCCCAATAACACATATGCACGTAAACGGCTGGATCACGAAAAGTACGCAGTTGACCATGTAGGAAACGAAATGTTGAACCCCTTTACGAATAGGTATGCTTCATATCCACTTGAAAAAGATGTAATGACTCATAAAGTTCAATTCGTTCCCAGAAATGCTGATGGATCCTTCAATTTCATAAAAGATAAGGATGGCATGATTATTTATCCATTCGATTTGACAGCTGAACTCCCCATTTCCCCCCAGAATGAGGAAGAGGAGGGCGTGTATTTTCGAATAAATAATATTGATCATTACCCTCGGGACACAGAAGGAAAGCTAATTTATGTAAATGATAAGGAGGGGCTAGAGGTGCCCCCTTTTAGTGGGGTGAATGGACCCTTGTAATTTTATGCTAAGGATACTGACGAAAATGAATGTTATCCAAAAGATGAAAACGGAGATGAATATTACATCTGGAGAGTATAGACTCATGTGTTGCTGCCAAACGTAAAAATGGAGATGAGTATTATGCCAAAGATCATTTGGGAACTGATTTGTACCCAAGACGTCTCACTTGTCTTCCGGTAAATTAGACAAGTCAACAGGCCAAGGATTTAAAAAATGATGAGAAAGATGAAATATTTGAAACTTATATATATAAAAACACATTTGCCATCAGGGATGGTAAACCTTCCCATCCCAAAGACAAAGACCAAAATGAAATGTATCCTGTAGTGAATAACAAGGAAAAACATTTGCAACAGGTTATGCCTACACGTATGCTAAAGATGCTTCAGGAAAGAGTATATATCCCCTCGATACAAATGGAAATGAAATAGCCCTCCCGAAACTAGGTATGGAGGGTTGGAACTATGCAAAAGATGAAAAGAATAGTGATTATTACCCCAAAAATATATCCGGAGAGGAAATAGGGTTTGGTGATTACATTCATAATAAGGATGGAACCATCAAATTTCCTTTGAATTGAGAAGGAGATCCCAAGTATGAAACGGTTAAAAACACAAATGACCAGGTGTATTTTATCAAGGCGGATGGATCCATTAATTGGGGAGGGGATAAAAAGGACAATCAAAGATATGCTAAAAGAAAAAAATGTGGATGAGTATTATCCTGCAAATAGAGAACTTACCTGCCACCATTCTGGTTCACCTCAATATGTTCGCACAAGTGATGGAAAAGTTATATTTCCCTTGAATGTAGAATTAAATGAAAGTTTTATAAAGGATAAAATACAAATGGGAACTCCCATGTAATATATATAGGTGATGATTTACTGGATCGATACGTCAAAACCAAAAACGGAGAGGAAATTTTTCTATTGAAATAACAAATCAGACAAGTAGAAGGTATAAAAAGGTCATATTTAATGGAAAGTATGCTAAAACAAACTTGCAAGAAGCAAAATACCCTTTGGATGAATATGGGAATGAATACACATTGGAAATACCCATTCAAATAGCGGGGAAAGAAAAAGACTACTTTTCTCGAGGATATCCCATTACAAATGACAATTGGGTAATTGTTCCAGAAGTCGATGGAAAAGAATTCATTTCGGACCAATTGTTGGCCAAAGTGCAAACAAACAACATTATAGGTAAATTATATCGGGAGGGTAAAAGTTATCGAGATTATGTGACCAATAGAAAATCTACACGTCTTTCTCGTGCTGCTAGGCAAAAGTACAGTACTTTTTCTTATGTACCAGGTGCAAACAATCATCCTCAAAATAATCCTTTAAAGCGTCCTCCAATCCCTCTCAATAATTGATTACCAAAGATTTCCCAACAACTAAACTGGTCTGTGATTGCAATTGTCATTTTTGTCTTGTTGGGTTTCGTATATTTCTTGTACAATTTTTTCTGTAGAGAAAGAATGTAAAAAGAAAAAAAAAAATTTTAAGCTTTAATGTTGATTATTACATTTTTTTTCAGACCTATTATGCTATTCACCTATGAGCCAATTTGCAGGACTGCTCGTCAAAATTCTTTCAAAATGTGTCCTATTTATTTAAATAACCTACCACAAGGGTACTAAATACATTTGGGATAAGAAATGTATCCAAGATGTCTTGCTGCTCTGGAAGATTAGACAAGATCATGTCAACACCCAGCTATCCCAAAGATTCGTTGGGGAATGAATCATATCTAAAAAAAATGAGGGAGGTGAATATTATCTGACTCAAGGAGAGCAAGTGTTTGCTATCAAGGAGGTTAAACCATATTATGCCAAAGACAAAGATAAAAATGAATTTTATCCCGTAGTGAATGACGAGGAGAAAGTTATTCATTTCGTTTACGCCAATGATGCTTCAGGAAATGAGAAATATCCACATGATACACAAGAAAACCAAATAGCTTTCAAGGCACAAGGCGCAAAGGGGTGGATCTATGCAACAAATAAAAATAAAAATGCTTTTTACCCCACAGATAACACCAGAAAGGATATAGTGTTAGGTGATTACATTTACAAAAACGATGGATCCTTCAAATATCCTTTGAATAAAGAGGGACATCCTGTGTATGAAACGGATGATGCCACAAATGACGAGGTGTATTTTGTAAAAAATGGTGGATTTATTAATTGGGGAGTGGATAGAAAGGGTAATCAAAGATATGCTAAAAAAGAAAACGGGGATGAACTTTATCCTGCGAATAGAGAATTTGCATGCGACCATTCTGGTTCACCTCAATATGCTCGTACAAGTAAATAAGTCATATTTCCCTCAGATTCACACAACAATGAAAGTTATTTAAAGGATGATGCAATTGGAGGATCCCATGTAATTTATATAGAGGATGTTTTACTGAATCGATATGCCAAAACAAGCAATGGAGAGGAAATTTATCCTATTCAAATAACAAATCAGACTCCTAGACGCTATAAAGAGGTCATATTGAAGGAAAAGTATGTTACAACGGACATGCAAGAAGTAAAATACCCTTTGGATGAATATGGGAATGAATACACATTGGAAATGCCCATTCAAATAGCAGGAAAGGAAACAGACTATTTTCCTCAAGGATACCCCATTACAAATGACAATTGGGTAATTGTTCCAGAAGTCAACGGAAAAAAAATCATTTTAGACCAATTGTTGCCCAAAGTGCAAGCAAATAACATTATAAATAAATTACATCGGGAGTTTAAAAATAATCCAGATTATGTTACTAATGTAAAATCTATGCGTCAGTCTCGTGCTGCTAGACAAGGGTACTTGACTATGGCTTTAAACAATAAAATATACGGAGTGTGTGTGTGAAGGCAAACAATCCTCCTCAGAATAATCCTTTAAATCCTCCTCAAATCCCTCTGAATAAACAATTGCCAAAGATTTCCCATCAAGTAAACTGGTTGTTGATAGGAATTGTCTTTTTTGTTTTGTTTTTGGGGATCAGATATTTCTTGTATCCATTTTTCTTTAGAGCGACAAAATAAAATACACCTATTAAAATTAAAAAAAAATTTTTTTTACTCTTTAAAGGTTTTGCGACAGCAGTGTAATAAAGACTCATGGCGAATCGGATGGATCTAGTATCGCGTATTGAAAACATCTTGGCTGCAGATGATCAGTATCAAGTCAAGGAATCGTTTGGAGCTACTCAGCAACAGATTGCGAAAATTGACTTGATTTTGGCTGTTCTTCCTTCCATCATCTTCCCTATTTCATATCACATTTTTCGCAAGAGTTTTTAATGGGTTGCTTCTTTAGTGATTGTCTATGTTAATTGCATTGTTTTCGTCATTCAATAGCGGTTCGATTTAATCGTGTCTCTCTCGGAGCATTTGAATTATGCATGAATACGAGTTTCGCTACGTTGTTCAAGATACCGCTCCGTTCCATTTATAAGACATTTTTTCCGAGTGTACGGTGCATTTGCAACACGTGTGATATGTGGTAAACCACATTTTCGATACAAAAACAAACGTTTGGAAACAAAGCACATTGTATCCACCGAAGCTGTATTTTAGGATGGATTATGGTTTAAATGGGTCCATTCTATTGAAACCCCTCTCATCTCATGGAGCTCGTGAACACACAAAAAATTTTGGGATGCGGCAGGTAATTTTCAATGTCCCTTTCGAAATTAAACCAGGCAGGTCTGGACACTGGATGATCAGGCTCAAGTGTATACTTTTACCCATCCAGATGGAACGTATCGTCTCGTCTTTGAATGGGAATATGGAGTATTTTTCAAACCAATTAAAAAAAACTTGACACTGAGCCATTACTAAAATATTTGGGAAAGTATTGGAAAGTGTGTGAGTATTTTCATTCCTTTCCTCCTCCTCCGCATCGTATCAATGAAACACTTTCCCGTACACCCGTCACTTGTGTTGCCAATTTTCACGGTTTGGAGGGAGTCGTCGCTCATAAATTGGATGATACCTTTGGATTAGTGTACAGTTTTCCAGATTATATTAAGGAAAAATGGGAAGGAGGTATTCACAAAATTCACAAAGGAATCACCTTGGGAGATGGAATCGTCTTTTCAGCCGAAAACTATCCAATGGTATGGTCGTGTTGCTGGACGTGTATCAAGTCAGAGGGTTTCCAACCGTTCAATTGAATCGGAAAACTGTGTTGATACATTTTTTACAACACCTCTAGAGATTCAGAAATCCACCACTAGAGGGCTCCAGGAATCGAAACCGAAACTTTCGGCAGGCACTCCTGGAGGAGAACAAAAAATTCGCCATTCGGATTCGGACTCTTAATTCTGAGATATTGAGATTCTTACTATACGATATTTACTGTCTGCATTGAGCAAATGTAATTCATTTATTCGAAATAACAAGTTGTAATCAATTCTTATTCGAAATCGAATAATATCTGATTTGTACCATCCTGTGAGAATTGGAATATACATTAAATAGAGAGAAAACCTGGAAGAGGTGAGTCCTTTCTTTTGTTGAATTCCTTTTGTATGAAAATTCTTGATGTGTACTATTCTATATTTAAGTCCAATCGTTTAAAAACAAAATTCTTAACTCTAATTCTAATCTAATCTAACATACATATTTTTTGGTCCGTCGATTTGCCGAAGAGCCCGATGGATAATGTCTTCTAAAGCGAAAATCTTAAAATCAATCCAACATTTTGATAATGTTGGAAAAGAGATCGAGAGATTCGAGGAGAGAATTCGTGACGCAATCGCCGAACCGGATTGCTCGGCTGCGCTAATTGATGTATTAAAATCTAAAATCGAGAAATACGAGAAAAAATTAGAAGAGACATTTTCCGAATTGAATATAGATATAGGTGATGAAAAATGGGAAAAATACCTCGATATGCAGGATTCATTATTAAATTGCTCTGTATCGTTAGAAAAGGTGACACATACATTCAAAAAAAGAAACCGGAAAAGAAAATTTGGAAAATAAAAATCTAGTTGCAAAAAAAATGCCTAAACTTGAATTGCCACAATTTCATGGGGAAATGGAATATTGGATAACTTTCAAAGAATTATTTCAGGCGACGGTAATTGATAATTCAGATTTAACAGAAATAGACAAATTGCAATATTTATTTGCGTCAGTAAAGGGTAACGCTGCTAAATTAATTCGAGGTTTCGCAATTAAAAAAGAAAATTTAAAAAATTGCTGGGAATTATTATGTGAGAGATATGAAAATAAAAATCAATTAGCAAATTGCCAAATTAACAAATTATTTAGTATATGTACAAACAAAGCAAACTCGGCAAAACAATTGTTTGAAATACTAGATAATTGTAACGAAAGTGTAAGAAATCTAACTGTATTAGGGTTGGAAATAAATCAATTGAGTGAGCTAATAATCATAAATCACTGCACTTCTAAACTACACGAAGAAATTGCTCATCGCTGGGAGTTAACCTTGAAACCAGATACTTATCCAACACTGCAAGCATTTCGTATGTTTATAGAATCGGAGGCACGTGCGTTAGGTTTATTAAGTGGAGAGAAATGCAGACGCTCCCAAATCGAAACTCGGAACAAGTAATCAAATTATTAACAAATCGTACGGAGAGAGTAGAAAAAATGTAGGGTTTGAAAAAGGAAGTCGGTTTATAGTCAGAACAATTTCAATCAACCAAAGAAATCATTAGTATTTAATGCAAACTTAGATAAAAATTATTCATTCTCATGTGCGATTTGTAAAGAAAACGCGAGTCATCCGTTATATAGATGTCCTGTTTTTAACCGAATGAAAGTTGAAGAGAGAATAAAAGCCATTGAAGGGATTTGCTGTACAAATTGCCTCAGAAAAAATCACACCACGTCTGAATGTAGAGTAAACATCGGATGCAAAGTCTGCAAAGATCGCCACCATACTTTATTGCATGTTTATAACGTAAACGGTTCCGCGTTGAGTGAAAATAGTCAAAACGTAGTGGCGGTTTCTCGAGGTTGTCAGCTGAAGGGGGTAATAAACAAACCAGTCCCGTGCTTCTTTCGACCGCGATCATAAAAATAAAGTCTAAGTCGGGAAAATGCATTGAATGCAGAGCTTTAATAGATAACGCTTCGCAATTATCTTTAATTTCGGGAAGGCTTAAAGAAAAATTAGACATCCCTGTAAAATCGGAAAAACATAAAATTTCGGGAATCAACGGGGTAAATGCAGAAACTTCACTACATAGTTGTACAATCGAATTCACTCCTCATTTCTCGTCTCTAAATTTTAATCTTGAAGTTATAGTAGTTAATAAAGTTACATCACCTCTTCCTAATTTTCAATTTAAAAATCGCCAATTTCCACATTTAAAAAATCTGAAACTCGCAGATCCAAATTTTTACATTTCAAAACCAATAGATGTATTATTAGGCGCGGAAATTTATGCAGATCTGTTGGAAGAAATGCCTATTTTCGGACCTGCTGGAACACCAACAGCTATACATACTAAATTGGGATATATCCTCTCTGGAAAAATCTATGCACCTCCTCTTAAAGAATCCATAGTTAATTCTAGTTTAAACGACAAACTGTCAGAACTTTGGAAACTCGAAGAAGTTCTTAAAACTAATGCTAAAATTCAAATTCCTGATCCTTGTGAAGAAAGTTTTTCAAAATCAGTGAAAAGAAATAATGAAGGTAGATATATTGTTAATCTTCCCTTTAAAGAAAATAATACTCTCGGTGAAAGCAAAGAAAAAGCCGTACAATTATTGTATGCCTTAGAAAATAAATTTCACAAAAATAAACAATTCAAGGACAATTTTCTAAATTTCATGAACGAGTATTTAGCACTCGGACATATGCGTGAGATATCTCAAAAACGGGATGACGAAGCACCTAATTGCTACATTCCTTATCATATGGTAATAAATGAAAAATCTACCACAACCAAATGTCGTGTTGTTTTTAATGCTTCGTCTAAAACAAAAAATGGTAAATCATTAAATGATGTTTTGATGACAGGGCCTAAGTTACAAACTGAAATGTTTAATCATTTAATTAAATTTCGATCGTACAGGGTAGCATTCGCAGCTGATATCGAAAAAATGTATCGCCAAATCTTAATTTCGGATGAAGACTGTAAGTATCAAAGAATTGTTTGGCTAGCCACTCCCTCTGATTCATTAAAGTCCTTTGAACTCCAAACTATCACGTATGGTACTTCATGCGCACCGTTTCTCGCTTTGAGAACGCTGCAGCAGTTATACCAAGACGAAGAACAAAACTTTCCCTTAGCAGCAAAAATAGCTCGGGAAAATATTTATATAGACGATCTGTTATCGAGTGCAGACACAGAAGTTGAAGCAAAATCGATTATCATTGAAATTCAAAATTTACTGAAATCGGGTGGTTTTATTCTTCGAAAATGGCCAAGTAGTCACCCAAAGGTTCTTCAAGATCTAGATACATCACTTTTAGCTTCGAAGCCGATACATTCTCTAGGTGATGAAGAATCTAAACAACGCGTGCTAGGGTTAATCTGGAACTTGAAAACAGATTCGATTCAAGTTAAAGTAGTACATGAAGAAATTGTAAAAACAAAAAGACAATTACTTTCCATCATTGCGCAAATCTTTGATCCTCTAGGACTATTCTCACCCTCAGTTATAACTCTCAAAATAATGTTACAAGAGTTGTGGAAATCTAAAGCCCTTTGGGATGATCCTATACCCTCATCCATTCTGGAAAATTGGAATAAATTCACTAAAGAAAGTAAATATTTAAATTCGATTTCAATACCTCGTTTTATGGGGATTGATCAAAATTCTGATATCATATTACATGGATTCTGCGACGCCTCTACAAAAGCGTACGCCTCAGTCGTCTATCTCAAATCTAAACAAGAAATACATCTTGTAAGTGCCAAAACCCGAGTTGCTCCAATCAAGCAACTTACGATACCAAGATTAGAACTTTGTGGAGCCCTACTATTAGCAGAACTCATATCAGTGATTCAAAAAGCACTCAGAACTAAACCAGCTGAATGTTTTTTATGGACTGACTCCACAATTGGCTTAAGTTGGCTTATGGAACCCCCTAGTAAAGAAAACACTTTCGTAAAAAAATAGAATAACTAAAATTTTAAATCTAACCTCAACCGATGAGTGGCATCATATTCCAGGAAAACTTAACCCCGCCGATTGTGCGACTCGTGGGTTATCCCCCCAACAGTTAATGAATGCAGATTATTGGTGGAAGGGTCCAGATTGGATCAACAATGATTTAAAAGAAGAATTAGCATCAGAGCCAAAATTCTAACTACTTGCACAGTCGAAGCTGATTCTGTATTAAATTCTATACCTTTGGTCGTTAAGTCAAATCCGTTAGAACCTATCATCAGTAAATTTTCAAACTTTACCAAACTTATTCGAGTTATTGCTCTATGTAAAAGATTCATCAATAATTGCAAATCAGGATCTAAGGTAAAATGACAATTAAAATCAGAAGAAGTAGAGTCGGCACATAAATTTCTTGTGAAAACCATTCAACAAGCCGAATATTCGCAAGAAATAAGTCATTTAAAATATCATAAACCCATACCTAGGGGTCCAGTAAACTACTATCTTTAAATATATTTTTAGATGAAGATGAAATTCTTCGGGTAGGTGGCAGACTCACCAAACAGCCTACTCTCTCATTCGATCAAAAATTTCCGATAATCATTCCCAAACATCATCCTATTACTACTTTAGTAATTAGACAATTCCACCTTCGTAGTTTTCATTCAGGAACTCAAATGACATTATCTTTAATTCGGCAACACTATTGGATACCGGATGGACGATCGACTGTTCGACGAGAAATAAAACGATGTATCGAATGTTGTAGATTTAACTCTAAACCATCGTACCCTAAAATGGGAGATCTACCGAAACAAAGAATCACCCAAACTCGCCCATTTGAAATCGTCGTCATAGACTTTGCCGGACCTATTTTGACTAAATGTCAACACCTTCGAAAGGCTAACACAAATTTAAGTCCTATATCTGTCTTTTCATATGTCTAGCTACAAAGGCAGTTCATCTTGAACTCGTCTCCACTTTATCAACTGATGCCATGCTAGCCGCACTGCGTCGATTCATTGCTCGACGTGGTCATCCGTCTGAAATTCATTCGGACAATGGCACTAACTTCATAGGAGCCAACAACTACTTGAAACAACTCTATATGCTAGTGAAAGAATACTCAATACAAAAGTATTCTACAGATAGAAATATTAGATGGAAATTCATACCCCCTATGCTCCGAATTTTGGAGGTCTTTGGGAGTCCTCAATCAAGTTAGTCAAGAGGCATCTTATCAAAACCTGCAAAGGACATCTTCTGAGTTTTGAAGAACTATCGACTCTGTTGTGCCAAATAGAAACGTGCATCAATTCTAGACCCCTGGTCCCACTTTCCAGTGATCCAGCAGATATACGAGAGCTCTCACACCAGGGCATTTCCTTATCGGAGAACCCTTACTCGAAATTCCTGAGAGTAAATCAATAACTAATACTTCTTTAAGTCTCTCTTGCAGATGGAAAAGTCTTTTGAAGCTACGTCAACACTTCTGGTATCGTTGGCACAAGGAAGTTCTACATCACTACCAATCCAGGCCCAAGTGGAAAGCTTCCCAATCTGAGGTACAAGTGGGCAATATAGTTCTGATATCTGATGACAACAGACCCCCTCTCTCCTGGCCCATGGCAAGAATACTAAAACTCATACCAGGCACGGATGGAACCAATAGAGTAGCCATTCTACAAACCGGATCTGGACTAACTCGTAGATCGATTAACAAAATTGTTGTCCTGCCAATTTGCGCCCGGGAGGATGGAGATTCAGAAATCCACCACTAGAGGGCTCCAGGAATCGAAACCGAAACTTTCGGCAGGCACTCCTGGAGGAGAACAAAAAATTCGCCATTCGGATTCGGACTCTTAATTCTGAGATATTGAGATTCTTACTATACGATATTTACTGTCTGCATTGAGCAAATGTAATTCATTTATTCGAAATAACAAGTTGTAATCAATTCTTATTCGAAACGAATAATATCTGATTTCTACCATCCTGTGAGAATTGGAATATACATTAAATAGAGAAAACCTGGAAGAGGTGAGTCCTTTCTTTTGTTGAATTCCTTTTGTATGAAAATTCTTGATGTGTACTATTCTATATTTAAGTCCAATCGTTTAAAAACAAAATTCTTAACTCTAATTCTAATCTAATCTAACATACAACCTCTCCTTACCAGAAGGATATGAAACGCAAAAATACTGTCACAGGATCGAAGATCTCCCTATGACTCGGTATGAAACGGATGGTTACATTATTCACAATACCAAGACGGATAAAATTGTTAAAGTGAAACACACTCATTCACTAGATGTAGTGTGCATGGATGGTTTTTTTTTTTGGTTACCCGGCAAGGAAAAACCTGGTTTATATATACCGGCAATTCAAAGCATTGGAAAAGGAATTGCAAAACGGACATGTGTAAGAAGTTTCGGCCAAGAATGGAAATGTTCTACGAAAAAGAAATGACCGATTTATTGGCAATACTTGGAAGCAAATTGAAAATATTTTGGAAAAACAATCTTGGCAAGGGCCAACTATGCATGAAGTTGTCAAAGTGATGAAAACCACAAAAAGAAGGTGCAAATCAAAAGTTAAATCATAAAAAAAAATGCTTAGAGGGTTCATAAGTAAGACAACCTGCTTAGCTTTACAATATATATTCTTCAGACACTTTACTGGATGCAACTAATCAAGTAGACTTACTACAATGAAAATGAATGCCTATTCAAATCTTGTGGATCAGATTTTGAAAACATCCATCTTGACCAACATGATACAGGATATGGTCCGTGATTCGAATCATTCTTCTCTCAATTTAGTGACTTTAAATTGGAAGTAACAGCTTGCCAATTATGCTAACTATCAACAATTTCAAAAGGAGGCAAAACACATGTTTTCACCCGAGCGTACGAGTTTAAACAGCCAATTTAGGGTGCAAAATTTGAAAGATTCAGAAAATTCCCTAAATGTGATTATAGCTGGAGTTTGTAATGTCTATCGACCCTATTCCAAAGCTGCCACTTTCAATTACCATCGAATCTTCCCTGATGAACATGCTAACGAAAGCAATGACGAGTGATGTGGATCCGAATAAGGCTCGCTTGACTGATACTGTCAAAGTAAATTTTGGAACACGTGCAGCTAGTACTGACACAACTGCAGCAATGCCATGGAAAGTATGGCTTCTAAAGGCGTCAAGCTGAATTTCTATAGCAGTCAGCCTTCTATAAATGTCTTTAATGGAGAGACTTTGGTCAATCGGTTTGGAGCTCAGATCCAAATCCTACTTTCCCGATACATTTATTGCCATTTTGGAAATTGAATTGAATGTGCAGTACTTTTATACCGGGAAAGATGCTTCTACGGATACGGTGTGAGTATTGAAAATGGTGGCTTTTCTCGAGTCAAATTTGAAACAAACCAGTGTATGTTTGGGAGATTTGAATTTATTGGCACAAGTGGAACCCAATCAATATCAATATTTTGTGCCCCCGGAGTTTAATGGACCAACTGAAACACGGGCTCTAGAAGGAGATTATTCTGAGGAGACTGTGGTGGATTGTATTCCCAGCAAGCTCCAAAAAACTTGGGATACGTCAGATGTGTATGATGTGGAAGAAAGTACAGTAGAATTTGCCTAAATTCATTCCAAGACTATTGTAACTGCTTCATATAAAAATATTGTATGCTTATGTATATTAAATATATATATATATATATATACATATATATTGTTTTATTTTTATTTTTAAAATTTTTTTTATAGAATATTGGTTTCAGTACAACTGGTTGTGAATGCTTTATTGATGGTATTATGTGTGGATAGTCGATGTGTAGCAAGCCTTGGATTTGAATTGATCACTTCTTTTGGTTGAGCTATAACTAGTTCATCATAAAATCCATATAATCCTTCAGTTCAACATTTCCCCTTGTAGAATCGTGCACAACAGTGACATCTGGGTCACTAATATCAGAAAAAGCTACCAACCCCACGACCTTAATGAACACTGCATTATACATCAAACGAGGTAGCTCTGTGCTTTCATTCTCCGAATCAGTTACCAAATGGTTAGAATATTTGAATCGACTCTCATCATGTATTTATAACTCTCAGATAAACCCAAATCATTTATATTTGTTTCCATTTTATCCACAGGTAAGGTGATGCTATTAATTCGATTTGGAACGGAGAGTTTTTCAATAAACGTTTCAGAAATGGCTATTTTGGATCGGATATAAGCAATGGCTTTTGGATCATTTTCCCATTCTTTTGTGGGATTATTGTTAATGTTATGACTTTTCTCTGATAAATTGCGAATAGGTTGATGCATGATACGATCCCTTTTGGAAAATCGACCATCACGTAGCGCACGTTTCATAAATTCGTCGGTTCGTGGATTAATTCTGTACTTTAAGGGGACACATTACCCTAAAAATGACTATTTTAACGAATTTTTTTTTATTGTCTTATTTTAGTTGTGTGACTTTTTTAAATATGTTTATAAAATTTGGTAGCTATAGCTGCATTATTTTGCGAGTTATTTAAATTTTTTTGACTGTATGTTGAGGCGAAACCGAAACTAAAAGACATGCCGTCTGCTTCTTATGCAGATGCTATCACCCTAGCCTAAACAATTTCAATTGATTTACTTTTACACGCGATTCTAAAGCTTTATACTTTAATTAGAAGATAAGTGAATTATATATATAAATTCGTTTGTTTTTATGCAAGAGAGAAACTTTATTCCATTTTTATTTGCTTCCTTTTTTCTTATTCTAAAACCATTGGTATCAAAACTAAAGGTTTTTTTCTCTCACACACAAAGCCAATTATATAATCAATTTATTTCTGTACAATTTTAAATATTCGTTTGAATATCTTTTTATTAATAAGTACACTTTAATTCATCATGCCTAGACAAAAGCGATCGAGTCTCGTTAGTAAACAAAAAGCTAACAAGAGATGGTGCAGTGAACACTACAGTCATGAAACTGATGTTTTCAGAAAAGATGAAACTTCTCTTTCCTCAGCATTACCAGAAAGAAATATGAGATGCCAAACTTTAGAAGACAGCTGCTTGAACGATTTAAATTGTTGTGAAAATTCTGAAGCCTCTCATTAAGGGATAATGGATGTACAGTTTTTAAAAGGACTTTTAAAAAACTTATTGTGTGATGTTTGCAAATTGTATTCACTAAAATCTGACATTGGTGAAAAGCTTGGATTTTCCAGAAAAATCTCTGTATTGTGCACTTCTTACAATATAATTAAATCAAGTAACTTTACATTCATACGAATTTCTGACAGTGAAGGTAATGAAAATCAATCATTCGACATAAACATTCAGAAAATTAATTCAGCAGAATTTCATGTGTGATATGAAGGCCATATGTCTTCATGCGCTA
The DNA here is from genome assembly GCA_019973935.1 of Trichonephila clavipes. Taxonomy (NCBI): domain Eukaryota; kingdom Metazoa; phylum Arthropoda; class Arachnida; order Araneae; family Nephilidae; genus Trichonephila; species Trichonephila clavipes. Next base: position 68,677 of record BMAU01000393.1, read on the forward strand.
TCAATCACGTAGGATCATCTTGTGCCATGGAACAAGAGGCTGCTCTTAAATTTTGGCAAAGATCTGAAGATAATGGTTTTCGATACACAACACTATTGTCAGATGGTGATGCGAAAACATATCAATATTTAAATATTAAAGAAGTTTATGGTCCTGAGATAAAAATAAAGAAAGAAGAGTGCATAAACCATGTTAGCAAGAGGCTAGGTACATCTTTACGAAAAGCTGTTAAAGAATGGCGGGCAAGAGGTGTTTCCTTGGGAGGGAAATCCCGTGGCAGTTTAAAGGAAGAGAGAATTAAAAAATTGTCACGTTACTATCAAAATGCGATTCTCTCGAACAAAGGTGACGTAGAAGCAATGAAAACTGCAATTTATGCAACATTGTTTCATAGTATATCAACGGACCAAAAACCTCAACATTTTAAATGTCCGACTGGAAAAGATTCTTGGTGCTTTTTCCAGGCTGCTCTTGCTCGTGGTGAAGTACCGGGTCCTCACGTGAAGCATGTGAAGACACCCTTGAAGGAAACTCATTTAGCCAAAATTATGCCAATATATCAAAGATTAGCTTCAAATGAACTCCTTCAAAGATGTATAAGATGTGTGACACAAAATGCAAACGAGAGCCTTCACAGCATCATATGGGGTAAATGTTCAAAAGAAACGTCAGCGACACTGCATCAAGTAACTATTGCTGTTTGTGATGCAGTTTGTGAATTGAATTTTGGTACAAAAAATCATTAGAAAATTTGCAAAAGGAAAATGGGCTTGCTTCAAATAAACAGTCAAAAATGTTGGCTGTTTGGCGAGACTACCGTAGAGTTTATCAGAGGAAAAGAAAAGATTGACAGTGTACGCAATTGCTCGGAAAAAAATTGCGTTAGCAAAAAAGCGGCGAAACGCCTCATTCATTAAAAAAAAGGAATCACATATGAACGGGTTGGTTTTTAATAATATTTATTTACAATTATAATACGAACATAAAATGAATGTTTTATAATTTCAAAACAATTGTTTAGTACATTTGATATATATTGTAATATTTTAATACATTTAATTTTTAATATATTTATTTAATAATATTTAATAACTTTTAGAATATATTACTGTCTTAAAATATTTACTATAATTTAAATTGCAATATATGTAAGAACGAGACGGCCAAGGATTAGTTCTTTCATGTATTTTATTGGCTTTCAAAAGTTTAAACGTTTTTCACGACTTTATATTTTTCATCGTGATCATATATTTAAAATGCTAAGGCTTTTTTTATATTCATTATAAATCTTTGAAACTTTTCCTGGTTGTTTTGCATAAAATGTTTGATAATTCTGTGCATAGCTTAAGGATTTATATGAAGAGCTATTTTTTAAAAGATCCATAAAGTTAGATATATGTTTTTTTTTTACTGTTTTGTATCACTTAATTCCATTTAATCTTAATTTATTTCCTTTTTAATATGTTCTAATTCAGCATGAACTTTGCTTTAAAAATGCTTAGTACAACTTGAATTTTAATATATATTAGAATGGATACTATATATTTTAGCTCTTTCGATTATTTTTTTATTTCAAAAACTTTAAATTGCTTTTTCTCAGCTTCTTATTTTTCATGATGATCATGCGTTTGAAATGCTAAGGCTTTTTTTTATATTCACTATAAAATTTTGAAACTTTTTCTGGTTGTTTAAAATAATATGTTTGATAATTCTGTGCATGGAATAAGTATTTAGAGGAACAGTTATTTTTTTAGAAATCTATAAAGTTAGATATAGCTGTTTTTTACTGTTTTTTATAGTGTCTAAGAGAAAAAAATTCTAAAAATAAAAGTATCGCTTGTAATGCTAATCCCATGCACAGAATTGTGGGAAATACTTCTAGGAATATCAGAAAAAAAACAGATAAAAATATTCAAATTTGTAAAAGTAGTAGGAATTTTATAATAACTTTAAATATAATTTTAAAAATTTAAAATTTAAAATTCTTGTTTGTTTAAAAATAGTATTTTGCTTATGAAATGTTTTATTACAGATGTGTTCGAATACAATGCATGTAATTTTATTCTTATAACTATCTAAGTAAAATAAATTGTGTACAGGGTACCGTGTCCCCTTAAATCCACTTGTGTTCTGGCCATTTGACTAGGTCGATAGGCTTTGTCATAAATGAGTTGTACCGGAAGAATGATGTCATTTGCTTTGAAATACATGCCTGTCACTTGTTTCAGTATCCATCCAATAAAATAATTTGCCTTGGCTGTTTCCAAATAGGAAACAAATATTTCCAGACCAAAATTTTGATTCAAATGTTTTTCACAAATGAGATTTGTCAAATTTTTGTATCTTTTTCCACTGCAATCTCCTTTACCGGTGTTAAAAACACAAATGGTGGGCTCCATATTATGACAATTGTTTTTGGAATTGCGAAAGAAGCTATGACGGCATGGAAAAAATGGGTTGTGAAACGTCCACCTGTGACTGGAAAGTTCAAAGCTTTCAAAAGTACAGCGAAAAATGCCAAACATTTACAAGCCATCGTCAAAAAGAACAAGACATTGCGAGGAGTAAAATAAAACAATTTTCAGTAAAAAAGCTGTCAAATTCACTGCTTTGGCTACAGTTGTAGGAGTAGGTATATCTTATTGACAATTATATTCAATCCAATTCAGGAAGTTTTTTACATAGCGGTTCGTCCGCGTGTAACGTGAAAGCTTTGAGTTGTTGCCAACCCGAAGCAGTGGATAAGGTACCCTTCTGTCCCGACCAGACATTGGAAAATACATGCAATGGATACAATGAAGACGTGGAAAAACATGCTGTCGATTGTGTGATTGTTGATATTACAATTGTCTACTTCATCAAAGAATGGAATGCCAACGACCGATGATTGCCGAAGCCTTGTCATATTATTTTCAAGAAATGACGTCTTCTGTGTGGTCAGAATTCATGTTTCTCGTACCCTTTCTAGCGTGGGTTGTGGGAACCGGAATAGCGCTACTGGTCGTATGGATTGCATGGAATGCATACAAGAAAACAAGGTTAAAATGACAAAGTATTTGCAAACGTTGAGGTTTCCCAACGATGAGTTGATTGCTCATATACGTCAGAGACGTCACTTGGATCCAAGTCTCTTTCCACGTTATACGACCCCCAAACCCTTTGAAAGACGTATCTCCTTAGATATTGTCCAAAATAAGTATGTGGTGGAAGCGGCCACAAAGAATATAAAGAGCATTTGTTGAAAAATAAGGAAGAATACGGTTATCTGTATCATTTGATGAAACAAAATTTATACATTCAATTTGATGTGAAATTTAACGGAGAATTGGCCATTGAATATGCTCGATATGATCAAGTGGTGGATGCGATTGATGACCTTGCACGGGAATGGGCATGTAAAAATAGTTTAATGTATGAAGTGACTAGACTAGAATTGTTGTATTTTTTCATTTTGTTGATGAATCCGGAAATAAATTGGACGACTGTGGATTTCTTTTTGCAGGGCACCAAAGGTCATGCTCATTTGATTGCTGCTCATGAAAAAACATTTTCAGGAAAATGTATCAACAAACAATAACTATATTAAAACTTTTTACGGTTGCTCAGATTTGATTCAGTTTATAGTTGTTCAACATATGGTGCAGCTACCTTCTTCAGAATGCTTAGATTCATTGGGATTTTCTAGTCGTAAATTATTCACCACTTCTGCCTCTTCCGGACCCATGCTTAAAGTAATTTCAGCGTCACTCAGCATGATTCGATTTCCTTTCTGTTTTCGTTTGGCTTTAGAGTCAATTTTTGTTTGAAAACAAATCTTGTGTCTCGCCAGTGTTAGAGCCATTTGTATAATGGACACATCTACAAGGTCCATTTTCATGGACCCAGCATGATTTTCAAAAAAATTCAACCACTCTTGGACTAATCTGGGTAAATGCCTCAGAGTTGGATATTCAGACGTGTTTTGCGCTGTCGTTAAACACCATGCATTCAATGGAACCCCTTTCATTTGAATTCGATGTAATGAGTATTGGGTATTGTATTGAAATGTTTCCAACACTTTGCAATCATTCAGTATGGAAGGATCCGCTGGTGTCAACATACATTGTACATTTCGGTTTGAATCATAGGTTGGACGACTTTCCAACACGGGAAAACTAAAACAAAAAAAGCTCTTTTGGTACATGAAACCCATCATGACTCCATCTACGCTCAATTTTTCCATATCCAAGGCCAACACGGGGGAAACGTACTGAACAGGAGTCCAATGGGTAATGGGTACTTCGTTATACAGAGTGTACACGTCGTAAGGATAACGCACGTACAAAACGCGTGTAGGTTGCTGTCCATTCACTGCCAAGGCTACAAAACTTTTGTCGTCTTTGGCATTGGGTCGAGTTCCGTCAAACATTGACGAAAGAGGCCACTCCATAATCAAACCCATATTTTGTAATACCGTTTCCGATTCTTGGCCTTCGTGAGCAAGCAAATAACTTCTATAATAGGAAGCGAGAACGTCTTGGATCAAACAACAAGGGTGACGCATGGAAAGACGTTTCTGAATCACTCCAGCTGAAATGGCCCGTTCGTCAGGTAAATGAGGAAATCCCACTGGTTGAAAAGGTATCATTTTGGGAAGTGCGATAGTTTCTTGGGTGAGAAATGGAAGGGTCAGGACATCTCGACGCGTTTTCCATTCAGAAGCCACAGATAGAACCTGTTGCATAGGTTCATTGCTGAGAAGACAGATGCGATATAAGGATTGGGGCAATTTTAAGAAGCTTCAAAGTAACAACCCCAGGAGAAGGTAAATCATTTTTATTCAAATAAAGCACACAATTGTTGTACATGAAAATGTAATCTATGGCAGCTCGAGCTATGCCTTGCAAATAAGCAGCCACGTGGGAAGGATCACTCACAAAAGAGGGAGTAGCATACAATTGAAACGTGGCAGCATCTTCCAAAGACGGCATGATAATTTTGGAATTGCCCAAAACGGCAGTCCACGAATCATGTTCACAAGCTACAGTAAGAGGAGCTTCTGTTTTGAAAAATACTTTGAGAGCTTCAGCAAAAGTATGCTTGGCATCGGTGGTCAAACGATCAAACCGATACAGGTGTAAAAGGGACCAATTGGTAAAGGGTTCATCGGCAAAATCCAAAATGACAGTAAAGTGTTCAGCACGAAAAGAGGTACAGCCATGAAAACGACTGTACAGAGAACTGTACCTGGGAAAGTTCATTCTTGCTTTATTCAGTAAAAAATAATTACATATTAAAAATTTTTTTCAGGTTGGTTTTATATGTTCAATAACCATCTCTTTTATTTCTTGTAAGTTCCATCTCCTTTCATTGCAAAGTAAGTTTAACACGAGCGTGTGGATTGTACACATCCTTCATTGTCACCCTGATGGCTAATTACAAATGTTCTACGTCATGGAATCGTGGTTAAAACGGAATGCAAACGCATTACGGTCCTTCGCCGAAAGGTTCCTTATTGTATTCAAGATTTTTCCATCGTTTGCACAAAAGGAAATATCCATGGTCATCTTCCCGCTCGCTGTTTTGGGATGTACGGGATCAATTTGAAGATGAATGGTTGCCTACGATGAGGAAACATGAATTGGAGGATTACAAATGATATTTAAAGGGTGAATGCTATGATGATTTGTATGATTTTCCCCATGGGCAACTCAGATCTAAACCAAAGGAGGATATCTCCACGATCAAACTTTTTTATGTTGTTTATAGGGAATTTCAAGAGGAGACTGGATTTCATTTCAAATTTACCAAAGAAGAGAGAGTTGAGCAGTATCCTTTGGTGACTTTACAATATACGGGTTTGGATGGTTCTTTGTACAAGCAAAATTATTTTATTGTGAGTGATGTAAGAGGTTTGAAAAGACACGTGTGTTTCAATTCATACAGCAAATCATCCACGACAAAAGGACAAATTACCGCTTGGAATGATGATCGTTTGATTTATGAACGCCTCCTGCTTTCAATTGAAGTAGCATTCAGAAAGTTTACCGTTCAACAAAAAATGAAAAGTGACATGAAGCATTTGTTGTGTTCCAATTATTTGGAACGATTATATGTTTGCGTGTTATTGGACGAAGGGAAAGATAAAGATTATGAATAATAATTTAAGAATCAACAGTGTCATGCCTGCATTTGAATCGTATGGAAGCGATAGAAGTCGTAGAGGATCTTTTTTGGATTTGTACGATTCACCCCGCTATAAATACTATAGTTATGCTCTTCCAGATAATTATTAGCAAGAAAATAATCATGAAAATGTACTTCCTCCCACTAGACCACGTTCACCAGTAGAACAAATGAGACAAGTGCCTCCACCTTCAGATCAAAACGATGCAAGAAGATGGTTACCAAGGTTAAATTAATTAAAAAAATTTTTTTCCATTAAGAATTCTTTATAAAGAATTCTTGCTGAATTATTGTAGTAATCATTTTTGATTATTATGAATAAAGGTTATTGTGGCTGAGCGATATTTTCGTTCGCTTCGTGGCTACAATAAACCAGACCTATTGCAACGTTTCATGTAGTGGTGGATGGATCTACTTTCGATGTATTCATCCCAAACTAAATTTGCTTCATTTAATCCACCTTCTCCCATTTTGGAACGTTTAATTCCAAAGGCTGCTGGCGTATTGGTGGTTCCTTTTCCCAATACAATCATACCTCCAGGTTTGAAACGCATCAGTATTTTTCCTCTCTGCCCTTTCCGAATACAATGCACCCCTCACACCGAATGCAGTCGAGATGGTATGGAAATGTTATGCTTGTACCTCAAATTGACTGGCATTAAAACCATTGGATTTTTTAAATTACCTCTCTCCACTCAACATCACAAACTGATTCCTGAATTACAACAATCATTTCCTGATTTACACATTTATGGCTCTTCTGCTTTCAATAATTTTAGGACAGTATGCTGTCGTGAAGCTACAAGGACATTGTCAGGTGGTTCAAAATTTTGATGACATTATTTAAATGAGTGGGATAGGGCACAATAACGGCCTATTTTTTCATCCAATTCAACAAGTAATTATAATGCAATATGTAATGTTCCCGTTGTGTATCCAATTGAATGGCTGGTATATACGTGTCCAAGGAATTGGTTTGAACGTACAGATACACAAATTGGTTATCTACCAAGACGTATCAATCCGAGAGAAGAATGCGTACTACTCGATAATCCTTCCACGTCCAGATCATGGCATAATGTTTATGAGCGGGACGTCCAGGGACGGGTTCTAGATTAAACAAGAGTAATAAAAGACAAAGTATGGTAAAAATCAAGTACATTTCATTCATTTTATTCTTAATTTTGATTGTGACCCTAGTGAAGCTTTTTTACAAACCTTGGTTGTATGATGTGAAATCCACACTACCCAGCCTATTCACTGGCTCATGGGTATCTTCCATTGCTCGATCCACCTGCCCTTTGTATGGATTCCAATGTCTTAACGACGAGCCCTGTGATTGCAGCCAAATGTTCTCCAACGGGGATTTTGTTCCGTTTCAAGTGTTACCCAAAGATAAATTTTTTTAATGGATTAGCATCTGACTCCAGAAACACATTGTCTTCCCCGAGGTATTGGAAATTGCAATCAAAAGGCATCGTATCATGTATTTTCCTTGACGGGATGTATTCCCCGGCACCAAACCTTGTACCAGGAACAAACATTGGTGGCCTGTCACCACGAAGAGGCAGAAGATAATTCAAAAAATGTATTGTGGGATCATTTGTTTCAAAAACCTGCTACGGAGGTGGACAACCCTTACGAAACACTGGCGGATGGAAAAACATTAAGATTTCAATGCCAATGTAATTCCGTAGATATCTTGGGAAAACTAATGCTGTCTGTTTTACCCTTTGTATGTTCTGCAGATTATTGCATCAAAGCCTTTTTAAATCCCTTACCCATCATGGGTTATTGAAATGAAAATGTGAATGTGGACCCAATTTACATCTACATCTAAATGATGAAACCTACCTCTCCCTGTGTGGTGGAAATATCCCGAGTTGAAAATGGCGTGTTTATAGGGGCAGAGTGGAATGCATGACTAACTTTTTGTGGAAAGATAATCCAATTTTATGAAGGCACAAGGAAGTCATGTTGAGTTTTTCCACGCCAGTGTTGAGTAGTAATTCTTTTGATGAAATGATTTCACACTTGACAAGATAATTTTTTTAAGTTGTGAAAGCTTTAAAAGCTGCTCGACCTCTGGTATGGCTCATTAATTTTAGTACTGAAGAGACACTTTAGAAATCAAGAGGTATGAGTGCCTATTTGCACCAAGTAAATAGTGTTGAAGAAGCTCCGGCGACTGATGACTATCTTTTATACAACCTCAATGGAGGTATTTACTATGTTAAGTGGTCCGTTTATCCCAATTTTGCCCATTATTGGTGCCGACAAGATCTCTTTGCATCCATTACTATGGACTTGGCTACTTGTGAACAACATTCTCTCACATTAGATTTAGATTTTTCTTCTCCCAACAATAGTTGGGGACCTCCGTGTACATCCATCCTTCCTTTGATTGAATCTACGCTTAAATTGCAGCTTTTATCCCATGTAAAGCATTTTACGTACATTATTGCTGATCGGCATGGAGATCGTGGCTTTCATATTCATTTGCTTGAATTTGTCATTGGACACAATGATTACATTTTGTTTTGTCATCAACACAGTATTCCTTTACAATACGCTGTACAGGGAAATGGTCTTTACAAGTTGAACATTTTGCAAAATATGATGTTGGCTGGTTCAGGAAAACCAGACACTTCTGCCTATCGGCCCATGGAAATGATTTATGTAGATGAAAAAGAAACTTGTATTGATTTCAGAAAAAAACTTATTAGAGGAGTTGATTCGGTTGAAAAAGTCGTTTAAACGCGTCAAGCACAATGCCGATTCCTACTTTAGGAAATATTTATTTGTGGAATGCCATCTTCACGTACTTGGAGGAATATCGGAAATCAGGCAATTATGGAGGTCCTGAACCACAGAAATTTAGCATCAATGCTGTCATTTCCACTATTACTAGTGGCATCAATATGGAATGAAAGACGATTCAAAATGGATTGACACAAATGGTTTATACGTACGGTGGATGGATTACTGGATATCTTCAGTGGATTTTGATAACACCCTCATATTCTTTAAAAATGGATTTCAAGGTTAATCTTGTAATTCTCAGTTCTGCAAAACGCAAAGTTTCAGAGCACTGTCTCTACCATGTGCCTTGGATTGCAGATGGAAGCTCTTCTTCTGAAGAAAGAGAGATATATTCCACTTTCACAATTTCTAAGAATTTCATTTGACACGGATGGTGAATGGTGTAATGAAACCTAGAGGGTCGAAGGTTTTCCCTACGGCTTGCAACATAAAATATATTTGGTCTTACCTTTAGATTGTAAGAACTTTAACATACTCCAATTTTCTTACTAACAAGGGGAGGGCACGACTAAGGAAATATATTTGGGGAGGAGACTTTGTGTGACAGTTGTACTGCTAAAAAGGGTATTCGAACCTCAATGTAATTTTAAAAGCCAAACAAAAAATTCCGAGAAAACAGCATTCGAAATTCATGCTAAGCTTATATACAAGTCATTTTCTCCCTGATACAACTTTGCCGTGGCATGATGGTCAGCGCATCGGAGTACTATCCAATGGACCGGTGTTCGATTCGCGCGAGCGCCAACTTCGTTTATGTCTTTTTTCTCTCCAATTTATTTTATTATTTATTTTCAGAATTTAATAATTTTATTTTTAAAAAAAATATTCATTGATTTTTAAATGATATTCTACATAATTATAGTAACTATTTTACTTTTTTAAAACACAAAAACAACTAATATATGGTACAACTACACAATTACTTCTGTCATTAAAATCTAATTAATTGCATTTTTAAAATTATTCCTTGTACCTAAATGGCCATAAATTTTACTTCCGTTTTAACAAACCGATTTTGATCAACAGAAAGACAGCTGTTTTTAAAGAGCAGGTGTTATTATTTTAAGAACAAAGTATTTTTTTATATAAACAAAGAATGATTCCAATAAAATGAGAAATCAGAGTAAGGTAACGGATTTTGGTTTCTACACTATTGCTTAAAATCTTTTGCCATTTTTATCCCTGTTTTTACAATATAACCTTGTTACTTAAAAACATAGTTTTTGCGGTAATTCTTATTTTATTACCTGTGCTAGATGTCAAAAAATTAGTTTTTTTAAAAAATTTTTTATAATTATCACTCAGCTTCTTGTAATAAAAAAATATGTAAGACAAAGTTAACTTTTTACTTATATATATTCAACTTTATTTATTATAATTTAATTTATTTTTACTTTTTATTTATATTTATTTACGCCGATACGCTGATGATCATGCCACGGCGACGTTGCATCAGGGAGAAAATAACTTGTACATAAGCTTAGTATGAATTTCGAACGTTGTTTTCTCGGAATTGACAGGCCATTCGGAGGAATTACATTGGGGTTTGAATACCCTATAGCAGTACTACTGTTACACAAAATCTCGTCTCCAAATGAACTTCCTCAGACATGCCCTCTCCTTGTAAGTCAATCCTGCGCTGTATTTCAAGTAATGCTCAAAACTTTGGTCACATTTGATCCCAAACTGCTATTCAATGATGACTTTGCGTATCGAATTTGGTTTGATTTTTCTGTTAACCAAGCACTCTCTAAAAGAACGCGAGGGCTATTGACGACTGATCTCGTAATTTTGTACCTCGGCTAAGTGACGAGGAAGACACATGAGCTGGCACCCCACTCTCCACACTTCCACACCATGCCAACTAGAGGATTTTGAGCCGCAACAGATTAAATGTACATCACCACTCTACATGGAAGGGTTTCAGTGGCATCGAGCTTCGAACTCGCAGTTACAAGTTTGCGACCATGAATGACCCCTCTACAACCGCGACCACATTATATATAAACCTCCTCTCTATTTCATCTTTGTATTAGATTACTGTCATTGTAAATCCATTTTTTGAACACAATCCCTGCTCTCGGCTTTAAATCTGAGTAACGCCAGATATGTCAAGGACATCCTGAACAATATCTACTACCAAAATGAACTCAAAGGAAGTGTTCAAGCAATTGAGATGTTCTAGGATACGTTGTCGTCAGAGCTAATATCAAACACTTGTAAGGGCGCCCCCCTAGGGTGCCCTTCTCCAAATTAAGGTATCCGACTACGTTGTAAGGGCACCCTTCTCCTAGATTATCAGCGTGAGGAATAAATAAAGAGCCAGAAGCTGTCACGATCTTAATATGACTTTATTAAAATATTAAACTTAAACCTCTAACAGATTAGATAATAATAAGATATGTGAGGGAATCTAAGGTGGCTAAACAAACAATATATATAATACCGAAATAACGTAACCCGGACCACTGTCAATAACTAACTCGTCTAAGCTCAATTACAATGATCAATTACAATGATGATTATCACAGATCCAAATAACTATATAGTTACTCCTACCTTTATCGTCGAATGAAGTAGTGATCAAACTGATCCTAGTTGAAGTTGCGGTTCACTGACGTGCAATGGTATGCAACTTGACCTGAGGGCTCTCTGTCACAGATAACTTCGGTTGGCTGTCACTTAACCTTTCAAGACCTCTTCACACTTGAATCACGGTTTATCATAGCATTCCCCAAATTGCCACATGGCTTACTGTAAACTTCTGTTATTTAAAAGCTTCCTAATTTGCCTTTTTCCTTCACGCTTCCCTTCTTGGTTTGATTGGAAAGTAGTTGCCATTCATTCTGACCCCAAAGAACCCAAAAGTACATGTTAATGAAAAGGCGCGTGAGCCCGTCACACACTATTCGAATTTTTATTGTGAGTCTGTCTTCTTTATATACCACTTGTTTTGAGGCATACAGTACACGAATTATTCACTTTCTGCTCTTTATCCTCGTTTCAACTCGTTCAGCTATACCCTGTAACAAAATAACCATAAATTGTTTTCGAATATTCATTGAACAAATTTGGACTTTTTTCGATATCAGTTACAGTTATTATTTTTGTGGGATATAGAGAGACAAAAAGGCCCTTCGATATCTCTACAGTAAATCTCATAAGCATTGTTTCGCAGTCGAACTCCTTCCACTCTCTTTCCGTGGCAGTTGCACTTCGTTGCGACCGTTGCAAAAAAAGTCGTCGATCTAAAATAAAATATTTAAATCCCTTTTGTAATTTTTGGACTTTTGTTTATTACCGATAGATTCCAATGCCCGCAATTATCTTAAATTCTCATATAATGTTTCGTCAAAGTGCATAATTAAATAACAGTGTACATTATTTGATGAATTTCTTTCAATTGAAGATTCAAGTTGCTGTCTAAACGAAAAACACAAAAGGCCGTGGTAGCCTATTGATCAAGGTAATGGATTCATGTTCGGCATGTCATGAGTTGGAGTCTAGGACCGCTGAAGACCTGCCGTGTAGGGAACGGTGCACGTTAAATATGTCGAGACCCCAAACGTTCTTCCGTTGGTGTATTGTGGTAATTAGGAGTGGGGGTGTCAGCTCAGGTGTCGTCCTCGTTACTTGAACATGGTTCAAAATTACGGGGTCCGTCGCCCAAAGCCCTAGAGAAGCAAAACAGTGCGACTTTAGTATTCACTCTGTGAGGTATTCGCCCGAGGGTGATACCTTAATCCTAAGTTATCTTCGTAACCTAGAGGTGTGGGATTGAAAGAAGAACCAGGCGTTGCCATGATCTTAAAATGTCTTTATTAAGATCTTAACTTAAACATTAACAATTGTAATATTTATATTATAACTTAGTGGATCTGAGGTGAGAAAACACACAATATGTATTACCAAATAAGCGCGATCTTAGCCACTATATTTAACTCTCTCGTCTATTCCTAATCTCTATTTATATCACAGTTATTAATAGATACTAGAATGATCCTACCTTAATCTCTTGTTTAACCGCAATCCTCTCTGATCTTAAATATCTTTAGATTATCTCGAGTGGAATTGGATCCACCTTCACTTGATCGTTCTGTCACGGATATCTTCACACTCAACGACGGCTTTCTTCTCTTCCTTGAGTTCATGCGCTTAAACCAGACTACCATAATCATTTAACAACAGGTCATCCGCTTACGTTAAACTTCTACTATTTAAAAGGTTTCTAATTTGCATGTTCAAGTTTCGCTTCTGGATTTGGTTGGAAAGGATTTGCCTTTTTCGGCCCCAAAGAACCCAAGAGAAGATTTTAGTAGAAAACGGGATGAGCCCGTCACACTCACTCACTGGGAATAATCTAAAATCCTAGCACTTAAATTATACACTGGCCTCAAAAAGTTAAGGTACAACATGGTTTTCGAAGCTAACCATAAAAAAATGACAGTAACAATAAAATGCATATTTTACATGAATGATAATAACGAACTCTAAAAACATTAATGCAAAAACGATTGCTACCACTTTTATTTTATAGAAAAGAACGTATATTTATGAGTGAGAGAAAATATGCAAATATCAAGCTTTCGTACTTTTGTGTGTAAGTTGTGTTGATTTTCAACATTTCTTGGCAGTTTCGGTGACAATAGTCAATAGAGTTTAGAAAATGTCTCAGAGACGTCGTTTACCCAATTCGTTAAGGTGGCGGGCAGTTGGATAGATGGAAATGGGATTGTCGCAGGCTGATGCTGCTAGACGTCTCAATGTGTCTCGTAGTGTTGTTGAGCGACTTTGGGATCAATACCAATCCGAAGATTCTGTGTCCAGAAGACCTGTTCCAGGCCGACCACGAGCTACAACACCTGCAGAAGAGCGTTTTCTAGCTCTTTCGGCACGAAGGAGAAGAACCACTACTGTGCCGCAGCTCGTTGCAGACCACTTTCAAGCATCAGGAAGAAGAATCTCCGCTACTACTGTGCGAAATCGTCTTCACAATGCAGGTTTGTATGCAAGAAGACCAGTTGTGTGCGTTCCCCTCAACGGACGACAGCGAAGGAACCGCTTATGCTGGGCAAGAGAACATGTTTCTTGGACGCAGCAACAATGGGCTTCTGTGCTGTTCACAAACGAGTCCAGATTTACAATGGAGAGTGATTCAGGGCGTCTACTGATCTGGAGGGAACAGCGCACTAGATACCATCAATCCAACACTGTTGAAAGACACAGTTACAGAAGTGGTGGAATCCTGGTTTGGGCAGGGATCTCGCTCGGTGGCCACACTGACCTGCATGTATTCCATGGAGGAACCGTAACTGGTCTTAGATATCGGGATCAGATCCTTGATCCATATGTCCGCCCATATGCTGCTGCTATTGGTAACGACTTCATTCTGATGGATGATAATGCACGACCTTACCGAGCTCGGATTGTTGAGGAGTATCTGGAGGATCACGGTTTGGAACGAATGGAATGGCCAGCTCGATCTCCAGACCTGAATCCGATAGAACATCTTTGGGACTAACTTGGAAGAGAGGTTGCTGCTTTAAATCCTCCTCCAAGGTCGTTACATGAGCTGAAACAAGGCTTACTCTGTGTCTGGTCTTCGCTTCCTATTTCGGTGTCCGACAACTTAATAAACAGCATGGGAAATCGATGCCGCCAATGCATTCAAGTTAGGGGTGGACACATTCCTTATTAGAACCCATTTTTGTATTGTTTTTATGCCATTTTACCACATAACACTGTGATGTGCTGTTTTCTCCAAAAATGGACTTTTCCGCAGAGATTGCTTTTTTTGTTATAAATCGTTTTTGCAATACACTTATACAAATTTCTATGACGCATTCAATAAAAAACTATTTAATGCACATATCCTCCAAATTTTTTGTTTCTACATTCATTCATTTGCAAATTAGACACAAAAACCCGGTTGTACCTTAACTTTTTGAGGCCAGTGTATATAAAATCATTGAAAATTACTTAGCTTCAGTCGGAGCTCCTTGTGCGATCCTTCTCGAATCTCGATAGCTCGATTAGCTCCAATGATATTTATTTCGCACTCCTGGTGGAGTCTCCGACAAATATTAATTTTGCAGGACGCGCGACCTCTCAGTCACAATTGATTGATTGATTGAATATTAACGTCGCACTGTTCAGCTACACGAGGGCTTTTGGCGACGGACCACGTAATTTTAAACCATGGTCAAGTGACGTGGACGACACCTGAGCTGGCACCCCCCTCTCCTAACTACCACATCACACCAACGGGAGGACGTTTCAGCTCTCGACAGATTTAACGTGCATCGCTGCCCTACACGTCCTCAGTCACAATTCTCCTTTTTCTTATTTTTTAGGTTCACGATTAACGATCTCTCATCGTTCTTTTTCACATACCCAACGACAGGGTTTAAATAGTAGATACATTTGCATAAAATCAAGTCATCTCTACAGAAAGCGAGTTCTAAACTAAAAAGAATAATTTCCTCAGAGGATTAGCAGAAGAACCTGAATAGTACCAGTTACAAGCTAATCAGAAGTTAAATTTTTTAAAGAATACGACCATAGATTATTTAATATGCAATAAAAAATATGGATCATCTATATCTTGTCCCATTTTTAATCACTACAAGCTAACATTAGAAAGCAGGTTGCTGATTCCTTCATGTGCTTAAACTTCTACCAAAAAATGAGGATTTTTAAAGTACTATCTAAACCTAATATACACATACACTCATGAACAAAAAAATTAGTGCACCAAGAAGGAGTCTTCAAAATGAAACGCGCGCGAAATTTTTCATACGTAATAGTTACTTTGATTTAGTTAAATATAATAGAAAATCAAAGAAAAGGGATGATTTATTTCAGAAAAAAGGTAAAAGAACGGAGGATTTAATACCCTGTTGAACCCCCTCTAGCGCGTTTGCACGATGCGACACGATCCGGCAATGAGGCATACAAGTTCTGTATGATGTTTTGAAACATTTCGGTCCATATTTGCTGTAGCCTTGCCTCTAGTTCATTCAAACTCGTGGGCTGCCCAACACGTCGTACCAAATGATTCCAGATATGCTCGATTGGAGACAAATCTGGGAATCGGGCCGTCCAAGAAAGGGTAGAAACAGTACGGAGACAGTCTTGTGACACCCTTGCCGTGTGAGGCTGAGCATTGTCTTTTTGAAAAATGGCTCCTGGGAGCCGTTGCATGAGTGGAAACACATGTGTGATGACCCCCCTGGGTCACACTTTGAACACCAAGATTAATTTGAGGCAAAGAACCACCAAGAGCCATTTTGAATAATAATATTATTTATTTGTTATAATTTCCTCAAAAATCTCTGATAACATATAATACAATAATGTTACGTCGCTTAAAGGGGATTTGTCTTTATATATTCAATTAAATTACTAAGAATACAATCAATTAATAATCTAGCTCAACTCAAGTAAGGTTTACCGAAATAGGAGATCCGAAAAACACACGTATTCGAATTCTTAACTGTCATTAACTTTAACTAAGTAGCTCAAACTGACGCTTACTTTAAGCGTACGTGAAGTATATTTACCGTTGGCTTATATCAGCTTTCTGGTACGTCTAGCAGCACGACGTCTTCACGAATCTAATCTCTTTGAATCTTCTAGTAATGCGTTTAACGTTACTGGCTCAATAGCCTACCATCATCTCCCTTGCTATCTCGCAACTCCTGACTTAAATACCTTATCTAATTTAAATATCCCATAACTCTTTTTGGAGTTGATTGGAAATAAACGCGAATTTATATTCCTCAGAAAGCCGCCTAAGAAGATTAGTGGAAAGGTTCCGTACAGATTCGTCACTATCCCCTCCAAAAGTAAACGGGATTTATTCGAAGGTCCCAAATGACCTGAAAATAAATTACGTAACCAATTCCTAGACTTGATTTACAGTCCCGACGACTTTAATATATATATCTACCAATCGGATACTAAAAATTCTCCTTCCTTAAGGGGAAGAAAAAAATTAGGACATAAAACTACACTTGAAAGGACGTAACACTTACACAATTAGATTTCCCTACACCACGCCCATTCGACTCTGAGGCGAGGGAAAAACCACCTAAGTGGAAAAACCTGCCTGCGTGGTTTCCTTAACTACTTAAAAATCTACTTAAATATTATAACACATATTCGGACTTGCATCTTGCTTCTTTTGTGGAATATACAATGCTCAGGGTCAGTTACCCTGAAATGAGAATTTCTTTGTGGGAAAAACAAACATCTATAGTACATACGGATTCCTTCATTTTTTACATAACATTTTCATATACATCAATTGAAGCATCTGGTTTCTTAACATTCCCATTCCATACATGCTGCGCTTGTTAGTATTAAATGTTAGCTCTACCTAATTACGCCGCGTCCCAAGTCACCAGATGTAAGATAAAATATACACACATATATATATATATATATATATATATATATATACATACATACAATTTCAAACATTTTTCAAAAAAACAATAAAACAAACAACCAAAGGAATTGTCGCATCTTTGCGAAGTCATACATAGAAGTAAACAAATGCATTCTTACAAATGTTTTCTCGATATTTATACAAAAATAATACAAACGCTGATTTTTCTCATCAAGAAAAAAACACACTCATTGTAGTGTCCATTTTTGCTTGGCTTCTTAAATTAAAAATCCGCCCGTGACGTGCTTCATTGCAATAATTCTTCCGACCACTTGTTCGAAAGGAGAAAAGAAAGAAACGATACAACCCGATATTTTTCTTTGCCCTTTATTCGCTCCTATCCACTGGATCTCCGTCTAAGGCTTCCATACTGAGGCTCCTTCTCCTGATGTTGTTTTGTGGAATACTTTCTATTCTGCTGTTCCTCCCGCTCCTCTGGAAATCCTTCGGGTTGTCTTACTCGGCTGCGTAGGTAGTACAGACAAGGTCTCACTGCTGTCGTCTGTTTAGACCGGACAGTTCTCTCAGCTGCCCTGTTGTTTCCGTTTTTAGTTGACTTTGTCTCCCGGGCCTTGTTGTATTGTCCGCTTACTTCCTGTCTGCTCGCTACTGTAGTTGACTTGTCCTGCCTGGAATCTTGTTGATGAGAAGGACCTGCAATGGACTGTGATCCCTGGGAGGGGTTATTAGGTCTTCTATATTTATAATTACGAGATGAAACCGAGGACGGAATTGCTCTTTTTACTCCCTGTTTTCGTTCAGGGGTTGGTCTTTTCTTATTCCTATGTTCGGACCCCTGCAGAGAACGTTAACTGCAAATTTTCGACTTCTTTAAATTTTTCCTGTCGCCTGATCCATTTGACTCTACTTTACGTTTCAATCTCGGATCCTCCCATCCGGCATTACCCTTACTTGATTTATGACCGTTACACTGCTCACTCTAGGTTTTCCTAGATTTTTTGAATTTTCCTGGTTGCGATCTACTTGACCTATCACTCGACCTCTGTCCTTCATACAGTGTTTCAACATGACTGCCCGAACTAATCGTGTCGGATTGTCATGGACGGTACACACGCACCTGGTGAATGTTAACTGTTACCTTTTTACCCCTCTTTAAAATAATTAAATTGTTATTCCGAACCTCCAACACTCTATATGGCCCTTCAAACTTAGGCAGAAATTTTCCAACCACTCTCCTACCTGCAGCACTTATAAAATGAGTTTGTACCAACACCAAATCACTTAGTTTGATGTGAACTTCCCTCCTTTTCCGATTATAATATTTTTCCCAATGTTTGTGTTGTTTCCGCCTATTCTGCCTTGCTTCATAGAATAATTTCTCAATGTTTCTTCCTACATATTCAGCACCCTCTGTGACCTTTAATAATTTGCTAAAATGTGTTATAATCTTTCTACCTAAGAATTACTCAGCCGGAGTTTTATTTATTGTTTCGTTCACTGAAATGCGCAGCGCAAAAGTGAATTCATGAAGAAATCGGTCCCAGTTTTCGTGATTTTCTTTTAAAAACCGGCTATCATCTGGACTAAATTGCGATGAACTCTTTCCGTTTAATTCGCCTGTGGCCTGTATGTTTCCGTTTTCATATGTTTTATGTCCAACCTGTGACTTAAGTGTTCGAATACCTCTGATGTAAATTGGGGGCCGTTATCACCAATTAAAGAAATCAGAGCTCCGTAACGTGAAATATAATTCTCAAAAAGGGCGTTAGCTATGGCCTGGGCCTAAGCTTTTCGTAAAGGAATAAGCTCACTCCACTTAGTGAAATGATCAGTTATTACTAATAAAAATCTATATCTTTCGGGTCGGGATGCGGGGTAGGGGTCTAATAAGTCTAACGTTACAATTTCATTGGGGTAATTCGATACTATCGGAATTAAACGACCAGCTGGTAGCGCGTTTTTGTAATTAAATTTTTGACAACGGTCACAGGTTTATACATATTCAAATATATATTTCCTCATATATGGAAAATAACATGTGTCTCGTAATTTTAAATAGGTCTTCCTCTTTCCTAGATGGCCTGCTAATGGCAGATCATGAAATTCTTTCATTATTGCTTCGCCGAAACAATCTAGGAATATATACACTCTTAGTTCTCCAAGAGTTGTGTAATATTTCGCGTAAAAGAGTAGACCATCTTTATAAGTTTAAAATCCTGGGATCAACCCTCGCATATAGTCGCATTAACGGAACCGTCGTCTGGGTTTTCTAAATAACGATAGATGTGTACTAACTCAGGATCTTCCCTTTGCTTTCGAATGAGTTGTTCTCGGGAGTTTAAGGCTAGGGCTCGAAGAGTTGCGCACGAAATTTGCGATCCATCCATATTGCCTACTGGATTCCTAGACAAAACGTTCGCGACAACGTTTTGGACCCCCTGTCGATGTTCCTATTCCATGTTGAACTCGGATAACTTGAGTGCCCATCTAATCATTCGACTAGATAAGTTTTTCCAATTCGTTAGCTCTCTTAATGCCGCGTGATCTGTGATTACCTTCACCGGCAGGGATCCGAAATAGGTTTTAAACTTATTTAAGGCCCATATCACCGCCCAACATTCACATTCAGTAACAGTATAGTTTCGTTCCGCCTTATTGAGGGTTCTAGACGCGAATGCAATAGGTCTGTGGTTTTGACTAAGCACAGCACCAATTCCGACCCCACTAGCATCAGTAAATAAGTTAAATTATTCTGTAAAATTCGGCAATTTCGAAACTGGTGCCTCTGTTAATGCTCGTTTTATCTTATCAAAAGAATCCTGTGCTTCTGTTGACCAATTAAATTTAGCCCCCTTTTTCTTCAACCGATATAATGGTTCTATTATGTCTGTATACCTGGGTATAAATTTCTGATACCACCCCGTTATCCCTAAAAATTTCGATACTTCCTTGCTATTTTTAGGAGGTTTCATTTCTGTGATTGCCTTCACTTTACTATGGTCTGTTTTGATTCCTTCTTTACTAATTACGAGACCTAAATACTTCAATTTGTGACGTGCGAAGTGACATTTATTCTTATTTAATGTTAGCCCTGCGTCTCTCAACAATGTAAATACCTGATTCATTTGATCTAAGTGCTCATTAAACGATGGAGATGTGATGATAACATCATCCATATATACCGACACGAAACGCCCAATAACAGGTTTGAGTATAATATCTATGGCCTTCTGGAAATTTGGCGCCGCCCCTGAAAGGCCAAAAAATGCATTCTGAGGAATGCAAACGTGCCATTGCGAGTGATAAACGCAGTTTTCTCGATATCTTTTGGACTAATCGCCAATTGACAATAGCCACTTTTTAAATCCAATGTGGACATCACTCCGGTATGCGGAATGTTTGTTATTAGATCATCAATCACCGGTAATGGATATCGGGGGTATTTAGTTATTGCATTAAGTTTGCGATAATCAATCGCGAATCGATACGCCTCAGGAGAATCCGGAGGAAGACTATTATTCTTGCGCGTTAAAACTACTGGTGACGCGTATGGGGATTGAATAGGACGGATCATACCCTCTTGCAACATTTTCTCAATGTCATAATCGATTATTCCTTTTTTGACCCTATCATATCGGTAGGATCTCGACACTACCGGTCCCTTGTCCCCAGTATCGATTTCATGGTATAAAACATGAGTTAACCCCGGCTGATCTGAAAATAGCTCTTTAAAACCATTAAATAAATTCCTTAATTTTGCTTTTGCCCTTCACCGAGCTTTGTATCTGATAGATGAATCTCGACCGGCTTTTCCACTTTTGGTAACAGTTGAATTTGGTCATCTGGAATGATCAGAGATTTCTGATCGAAATCTAAAGTCAATTAGGACTCCTTCATAAAATCAATGCCTAAAATGCATTGGTGCTGCATATTTGTTGAATGTGAAATTCCCAGGTTTTCTGGAATTCTCGGATCTGAATCTGTAATTCGACCGACCTAAGTGGCAACACGAGGGTCCTTGCGCCGTCACTACACTATCTTTCGTCTTTTGACGAGGTCGATACGAAAAATATTTGCGATAGATCTCTTCCGATATCTCCGCCCCCGTGTCCCAAAGTGCTGTAATGAATGTCTCATTTAAAAGAATAGGGACATACGGTAAATCTACTGGAGTCATTCGTAATGAGGATACCCTAATAGTTTGTGTTCTGTATCTGAGGATTTTCCGTACATCGCGATCGATCACCCCCCATACTCGCATCGATTGCTTAAAAGTTTAAATATCTGTTTCGATCATTCTGACCCCCGAAAGCACTATTCCTCGAACCACCTTCTCGACCGCCTTGATTGTGGAATCCATGATCCGATTAACCACCTCGGCGTCGACCATCGAATCTCTGATTATGCACAACACCTTGACTCTCAAATCTATTGAACTCTCTCCGTGGTCTACTATTGTCCGCGTATCTATTGTTACCTCTCGTTTCCCTCTAATTTTCTTGTCGATTCCTGTTAGGGAAACGATCGTTCTCGTTTGGTTTTATATCTCGGGATTCCCAACTCAAACCTCTGATCTTTCTATTTAGAAACCATTCCTCATACTTATCAATAATTTGTAGGAGGTTAGATGTGGTTTGCGGATTCCTAACCTCTACATAATCCAAAATCTAATATTCTAACCTACTAATAATATGATCGATCAATTTTTCCTCCGTCATGTCGAGTTTTAAGATTTTGTGAATCTTCAACAAATAATACACAAAATCAGACGGTTTTTGGTTATGCTTTTAAGATGATGAATAGAAACGTGTTTTCTAGCTCCGACCTATTTCTAACCACGGGGAACTTATCTGACGCTTGCTTTAAGTGTGCGTAATCCGTCACCTTGTCTTCAACAACCCTATTACCTAGAACCTCAAACCAATCTAGTGCCCGTCCTGTGAGATGACCCTTTAAATATGCACAAGTGAGTTGTGTGGGTATCTCGTGATATGTTATTATCCATATTTTCCAAAAATGCTAAAACATTCTCCACCCCCGAAAAATACTGCTCAGGGAGGATTCGAAAATTAGATTCTCTTTTATTAACGTTTAAACGTACAGAATATCAGTTGGATATATTTTGCCAATCAAGATACCTACCATTTGGTTTTTAGAGCAGATTATACCTAGGAAAAGGATTATTCACTTTACAAGTTTGGGCCCCAGTGTTTGGTAAGTCAACTTCCAAATAAATATTAAATTTTTTGATAAAAATAATTTGTCTTTCTGTCATTAAGTAATTGTTTCAGTTTTTATATTCAGTATGTCATTTCTGGAATTAAGTAATCAAACCATGCAAAAAATTAGGGAATTGAAATTTTTAAATTAAATAAAATGGGAATCACATACCTAAATAGTTATCCCATTTATTTGCATACCCTTTAATAGTTTTCATTACTTGAAAAATCTTTCAAGTGATGCATTTTCTCTTTCGTTATGTTTTTCACGATTGTTTATCTCTTCTATAGAAGAGTATTTTAATAACAAATGTGCTAATTTTGAACTCTTGTATAATCATTTACCTCCTTTTGAGAATGTAATCAATTTCAATTTGGGATTTATAGTAAGTTTGAGAAAAAAAATGGTCATTATATACATACAGTCAGACCTCTATTTAGCGAAGTCGCTAAATCTTGAAAAAAATTCGTTATGTGGAAAATTCGTTAAGCAAAAATAGATTTTCAATAGGGGCGTAGCTACCGCCGTATCCATGACGCGGGGCCCCAAGCTACAGGGGTTCCAACATGTGTAACATTTTAACATTTTCAAATAAATTTTATTAAGGCAATCATTTTTATGTATTTTCCAAAAGTCCCCCCTCCTCCAAAGAATTTTGATACCAACTCAGAACTAGCTACGCCAGTGTTTTTCAATGTGCTTTATTTTCTTGGTTCCTGGAAAAAGCTCGTAAAATAAAGAGATTCACAAAATAGAGGTTCGTAAAATAGAGGTACGACTGTATATACATAAAATACGCATAAGTTCTTAGCTTATGAATCAATAATGCTCAACACTCGGTTTTCCAACTTTGCAAACTGTAGAATATAGAAAGTCGTTTACACAAACGATTATATATATATATATTAATTGATTAAATTTTTTTGTGTGAAATTTATGATAAGAATCATCTGTTACACCTTTGTCTCTGTTAACTAAAAGCAAACATAATTTTTATATAAAAAATGATCCTAAAATTGAAGACTTGTTAGGCTATGTAAATGCATATATATAATATTCATACCAACAAATTTTAACGTACACGAAATGGATTTAAGGCTATGTTTTCCTTTTTAAAATTTTTTTGGAAAAAGTAACAGTAAAAATAATTTGTTTTATATTTAGATTATATCATTAAGCTGATTCCAGTAAGTAAAAAAATCCGTTTGACCAGCCATTATATTTTACAATTTTAAAAAATTAGGAATTTTTTAAGTTTGTTCAAACTTTTATAAAAAACTCAAATTTTTAGTCATTTTAAGGGATTTATGTTTCTTGGATTATTGTGAGCAAAAATTTAAAATTTAAAAAACTGTTGATTTTTAATAATTACTTTTCTAGCTAAACCTGGAAAAAGTCACGAAATTTTTTAAAATATTAACTTTGGCATTTTTTAAAAAAATATAACTAGAGATCTCAGACCTATATATATATATATATATATATATATATATATATAAAGTCCATACTAATTTTTATAGAGCATACGCGTTTGGGAGTTAAAAAGAAATTTCATGAGTCTATCTTGAGGAGAGAAAAATCTTATGGATTAGAAAAATACTTATATGTTCAAAATTAAAAGTCTGAGAAAAACGCGTTTAAAAAGTTTGCAAAGGCATACAACAAAAACTTATAATACCCGTAAAGCACAATTTTTTTTTAATATTTTATTTCCCAATTTATTTTCTACATTGAAACACCATTTTAATTAAAAATGACTGAAAACATTTTTTTTTATATTCAAAATATATTTTTGCGTAATAAGGATAGCATTTGTTACGATGATAGAGGATATTTAGCTTAATCTTAACCTAATATTTTCACAAAAGTTTTGAAACTTAAAGCATTTATGTTCACAATAATAATGCTACTAAAGTTTAAAATCGCGAAGTTTGTGCATAAAATTTAATTATTTTTTCAGTTTTAAATTAGGGCAGTTTAGCAAGTTAGAGTATTTTTGCACGAGTTTAAAATACTATAAGTACTACCATATCTTTACTATAATGGAGTTTGGTATATGATGAAAAAATCGAGTTTTGTGTGCAATACTTGCATTCACCCCCAGGGTGTTCGCCCTCAAAATTGGAGTGAAACCGAGCTAAATCATTCTGTCGCCTGTATGGCGCTCAAAGCTAGGACTAACAGGCGTCGGCATTGGTAACAACAACATACTTGCATTCAGAATCAGTGGTGTAACGAAGAATATTTGGCACCCCTCCTGAAAAGTCAGGTGTTGGGCTCCAAGCTCAAATACGTATTTCGCGTCAGTCAAGGTTTGGGCCCCCCGTGATGCGGGGATGTACCTTACGCCACTGTCTGTTTAGAATACTTGTATTTGGAAGTCTAATTGCAGTATCAACTGAGGGAGTATTTAGATTTATCATTTTCTGTAGTATTTCCACCCTTCAAAATATTGTTTCTCACAGTAACTATGAAAACTCAAAAAACTCAAAACATAATCAAGCAGAAATTATTTAGTAATGAAAATTTTAATTAATAACTATTTTACACCGAAAGAGTTGATGGTAGTCAAAAATATTTTTAATTACTTCAATTTTAGAGTGGAAAAATGCTTTAAAATGAAACCCAAACCAAAACCTAAGCTCAAAAAACTTCAAATACCTGCAAAACTAAACTTGTTATCAGATATGAAATTTGGAGGCAAGCCGCACAATGATATGGGCCACTAAGAATTGCGAAAAAAAAAAGATTATATTTGGGATTTGTTGGGTACTGTGTAATCTTAAAATGTTTTTGGACGATATGGTTGAAATAACTGGGATATCTCGACCTTAAAATGTTTTATTAGTGAAACCGAATACAATTATAAAACTGAACTAAGCTTAATTTGTAGAACAAAGATTA
Source organism: Trichonephila clavipes (assembly GCA_019973935.1). Lineage (NCBI taxonomy): Eukaryota > Metazoa > Arthropoda > Arachnida > Araneae > Nephilidae > Trichonephila > Trichonephila clavipes. Next base: position 94,202 of record BMAU01000393.1, read on the forward strand.
TTTGCGAAAGTTTGAAATATGTCACTCAAATTAATTTTAAGTCCGCTTATAAATCTATTATTTATATTGTCATGGAGTTCGAAAGAAGTACACAGTTCAATTAAACAAACAATTAGACTTATTCTAACGCTGGGAGATCGATACAACACTGAACTGAGAACATGCCCAACTGGCGATGAACTCTGCTTTTATACACTTCGGAATATTCGAGAAATACCCAGTATGCACTCTAAAGAATGATCTGGATTCATCTAGAACCTAGAGAAACAATACATTAAAAACGAGAACAAAATTCCAGTCTTTGGATAAATCTGCCGGGGCCGGGATTCGAACCCGAGACCTGAGGAAGTTCAGTCCAACGCTCTGCCAACTCGGCTATCGGGACTTGTAGCAAATTATGCGTGTGGCATTGCTCCCCTCGAAAAAGAAGACAGCGCCCCGCTGTCATTTTGTTCAAGGGTCTTTATTCTGGAACGAGTGATGGGTCCTTTGTATGATTCTTTAGGAGGAATATCCTCGGTTTCGATTTGCTCGGCGGGATCATGGTACGGTTTCATACGCAGTACATGGACAACTTCTCTTAGTTTTCTTTTTCGTGAAGCAGGATCAAAATCTTGTTCTGCGTAAGTCACGGCTGATAAACGGCGTAGCACCTGATACGGTCCGAAATACCTTCTTAAGAGTTTTTCGGAGAGACCCCGACTTTTCTCACTGGAGTATAAATCCATACGAGATCTCCGGGAGCGCGTAGGATACCATTTGGTGTTTGGAATCGTAACGTCGACGATCTTTGTCTTGAGCTCTCAGAGTGTGCACTCGGGCTAGCTGTCGTGATTCTTCGGCTCTGGCTGCTATCTTGGTGATGTTATTGTCATCAAAATCGTTAGGACAGAATGGTAGCATTGTATCTAGTGTCGTTTCCGCTTCACGACCATGAAGTAAATAGAACGGCGTAAAACCTGTGGTCTCTTGTTTAGCGGTATTATAAGCGAAGGTTACAAATGGTAGAATTTCATCCCAATTTTTCTGCTCTACATCCACATACATTGACAACATGTCGGCCAAGGTCTTATTGAAGCGCTCCGTCAGTCCATTTGTTTGGGGATGATACGCCGTTGTGAAACGATGATCAATGTTACACAAGTCGACGAGAGGAAACAAGTCTGGATCGAAAGACGGCTCCACGATCTGTGATAATTACTCGAGGAGCTCCATGCCTGAGGACAATTTCTTCAAGTAAGAACTTCGCTATTTCGTCGACTTCGGCTGTCGGCAAGGCTTTTGTTATTGCATATCGCGTTGAGTAATCCGTGCAGACTATTATCCATTTGTTTCCATGAGCAGAGACTTTGGAAATCTCCCAAGGAGATCAATTCCAATGCGATGGAAAGGAGCTATAGCTGGAGGGATGGGAACTAAACGTCCAGGTGGTCGTTGAGGAACGGATTTTCTCCTTTGGCACTCCCGACAATGCATGACATACCGAACGACATTTCGGTACATTCCTGGCCAGTAAAATCTCTTGCGAATCCTGTCATAAGTTTTCGCGAAACCAAGGTGTCCTGCGGTGGGGGCGTCATGAAAGTGCCTTAGTATGTCTGCTCGTAGATGTTTAGGAATGACTGGTAACCACAACTTTCCATCTGGATCAAAATTCTTCCTGCAAAGGATACCGTCGATGAATCTGAATTCGTTTTTGGATGAGTTGCTCAAAAGTTTTTAATTTCGCAAGGTCTTGATCTTTTTTGTTCCATCGCAAGGTTCATACTCGTCGTGACTGCTAAAAATTTGTCTGGTGTTTCCGTTTCCTCTTCCACTGGATTTCTCGAAAGAGCGTCGGCGTCACTATGCTTCTTACCGGTTTTATATTTTACGTCAAAATCATGCTCTTGAAGTCGGAGGGCCCATCTGGCAAGCCTTCCTGAAGGATCCTTTAAATTCATGAGCCAGCACAAGGAATGATGGTCAGTTACAACAGTAAAAGTGTTTTCCGAATATGTACGGCCGGAATTTGTTGGTAGCCCATACGATGGCAAGACATTCCCTTTCTGTGGTGGAATAATTCTTTTCGGCTTTTGTCAGAGTTCTAGAAGCGTATGCTATAACTTTCTCGACATTATTCTGAATTTGTACTAGGTATCGGAGTCCAAAGATTCTTGCGTCTGGTTAACTAGTCGATGGACTTCTTCTCGTACGATTGTGCGAATAAGAGAGACCAAATCAGTCTCATCCGTCAGGGATGCAACCGGTACGACGTTTGGAAGCCTTTCAAATCTCGGTCGACCAACTCTCTTCTGCTTCATATCTTCGATATAGTTGCACCATTTGATAAAACTTGCTGTGTCGTTGATTTCTCTCGTCAACAGGGCCTGATAAATATCCTCAGCAACACCTTTCATTAGGTGTGACACTTTTTTGTCTTCTTTCATCAGAGGATTTACCTCTTGGCAAGTCCTAATACACTTTGTATGTAGGACTGTGTACTCTCGCCTGAACGCTGTGTGTGTGTGTGTGGGCTCGGCATTTTAGTTGTTCTTCTGCCCTTCTGGTATATTTTTGACGGTCACCGAAAAGTCCACTTAGTCCATTTTTAAACGCTTCCCAGGAATCTAAGGCGTCTTCGTTGTTGACATACCACTGTCTCGCAGTACCGTCAAGAAAGAAATAAACGTTAGCCAGGCACATCATGTCATCCCACTTGTTAAAGTTGGCTACTCGATCGTACTCTTTAAGCCATTTGAGAGGGTCTTCCCCAGGCGCTCCCTCGGAAGGTCGATGGCTCCTCCATTGCTGTAACGAAGGTGTTACTACAGCGGGGTTGGCTTCTTGCTCGGTCGGCATTTTTGTCCTCTTCCTACTATTTTCTTTTAACAGACCGAATTCGGGGGATAATCCTCCTTAACCGGAGGCTCCTGCGAAGGTTGTCGCTATTATCCACGTTTGACGTAATTGTACCCCGCGCCTCCACCAAACTTGTCACGGAGTTCGAAAGAAGTACACAGTTCAATTAAACAAACAATTAGATTTATTCTAACGCTGGGAGCTCGATACAACACTGGACTGAGAACATGCCCAACTGGCGATGAACTCTGCTTTTATACACTTCGGAATATTCGAGAAATACCCAGTATGCACTCTAAAGAATGATCTGGATTCATCTAGAACCTAGAGAAACAATGCATTAAAAACGAGAACAAAATTCCAGTCTTTGGATAAATCTGCCGGGGCCGGGATTCGAACCCCGAGACCTGAGGAAGTTCAGTCCAACGCTCTGCCAACTCGGCTATCGGGACTTGTAGCAAATTATGCGTGCGGCAATATTATTATGTTATTTATATTATTTATATTCTATTTTTTATATTATCATGAAAAATATTTCAGAAGTGGAACTTAACAATATGCAAAATGGGATCCACTTTGACTAGTCTCTAAAAGATTAACTAGGAGAGAGTGAGTCAATATTAACGTCGCACTGTTCAGCTACACGAGGGCTTTTGGTGACGGACCACGTAATTTTAATCCATGGTCAAGTGACGTGGACAACACCTGAGCTGGCATTCGCACTCCTAACTACCGCACCACACCAACGGGAGGACGTTTCATCTCTCGACAGATTTAACGTTCATCGCTGCCCTGCACGGCGGGTGTTTAGTGGCCCTGGGTTCGAACTCATGACATGCCTGCCATGATCCGATACCTTGACCACTGGGCTACGGCAGCCCCTAAGATTAACCAGGAGAGAATAAGTTTCAGATAAAATATTTGTATTTAAGAACGTTAACACTTTTTTACTTTACTTTACTTTAAGATTATAAAACAATTAAAAGGACTGAGATTTGCTTAATGCAGGGGTGGGTAACTATATTTTAGCTCGAGGGCTACTTTGCGGAAGTGGACGATACTGGAAGGCTGCACCTTTTTAAAATGATTGCGTTTCCATTAGTTAACTTTGTATTTTAGAAAAGGTATAAATTGCACCATAAAAATCAATACATATTAGTAAAACAACTAACATAAAAAAAGTTCTTTTTAAGTCAATTCCTACTTAGGTCAACCAAGTAAAATTTTATTTTAGTTACTTTTTATTAAATAATTACAATTCATATAAATATGTATATACATATGTGAGAATCACAATATTAAATGGCAAAGCACCTTTTAAATTAACATTAAAAAATATTTAACCACATTAAATTTGTAATTACATTTTTAATAAAAGTTGAATATAATAAGTAAGAATTTATCTTAAAACCATTACAAAATGAATGCTGACGTCTAACTAGTATTTGATTATTCAGGTTAAGTTGAATCTTTATCACAAATTTAACAAATTCTCTGTTTTATCAAATGGTGCTATCATTAAGAACAGTGATTCTCCCAAAGTGGTCTATATCAACCCCCAGGGGTCTATGACGCCCTGCTAGAGGTCCACGTCAGTGAAAAAATAATTTGGAGATCCATGTGGTGTAAATAGGGAGGGGTGATCTACGGTAGTGGTTATGGTTAAACAGGATCGTGATTTTAATTTTAAAAGAAAATTTAATTAAATGCAAACCAGGTTTTACCTATTTAACAGTTTTATTTACTAAATTTGATGAGGATAATTTGCAGTTACTAAATTGAATAATGCTTTGACTTTGGTAATTACCCCAGTTGACAATGAATTAACTTAGTTAGATTGAAAAAAAATGTCAGAAGTCACAAGAGAATCTAATCGGAATAGGCAGTAAAAAACGGATATCTTACAGTAAAGATTAGAAACGGATATCAGCAATTTTGACTTTAAAGAGACATGTCTGTTATTTATCTTGAATCGAGAAGTATGGTAAGAAAGTTTTTAATTGTTTTTCCTAGTGAGATGGAGTTTTAGCTCGGTTGTCAATCTTCAAAATAAACAAAAAGAAAGAAAGAAAAAGTAATATAAAAAAATTGGTCAAGTCAATTCCTACTTAGATGAACAAAAAAAAGTGGGATTCGAAACTTCGCCCTTTGGATTAGAAATCCAACGTGCTATCCAGTGTGCTACAGGGACACAACGACCAATTTTCCATTCTATATATGCTGTCGGAATATTATTTTTGTTTGTTACAATTTATTCATTTTTTAATTTAATTAAGGAATTAATATTTGGAAAAACTGTATTAACATCAAGTGTCATCCACTACAAAATGTATTTGAACTTGATTGAATAAATAGAAAGTATTTTATTAACGTTTGTGAGAATTTGAGAGAGAGAACAAGATATATAAATATATACAGTCGAACCTCCATATAATGAACCTCTATATTTCGAATTTTTCTATATAGCAAAATTTTTCCTGGTACCAAGAACATTTCACGATTTTCTTCGTAAAATAATCTCCCAAAAGCGAAGTTCATTTTCTATATAACGAACTTTTTCACTTGTGATTCAATTTTTGTTCTCCCTATTTTTAAATTATTTCTGGACATTTCAAGTTATTCTCTCTTTTAGCACATTTTATGGTGGCCATAAATTTTGAACTTGTTTTATTCGATGCCTAACTCGCCGAGAGCAATGTAATTCTGGATATTTCATCCAAGAAATACATCTTTCTTCCCCATTATCCAGTTCACTAAGAAACATTTTCGATGTCTCCTTTCACTCCCAGAGCTGTCTCGTGTCCTTGAACTGTCTCCGTGCATTTGTAGTATTGATCAGTCAGTCGTACTGGTAACTTCGTTTCTTGTAGCTCGAAAATGTTAAAACGTAAGTGCTTGAACATCAAAGAAAAAAATTAATTCTTCAGGAAGTGGATAAAGGCGTCAAGAAACTGTAGTTTTTCTTTCTTTCTTTTCTTTTTTTTTGCTGGTAAGATGTATAAAATAAATATATATTAAGTTACAAAAAGGTTTGAATAATTACTTTTTTAAATATATAGTGTTCATGGATTTAAAATTTGTTTTATGTGGTTTATAAAGAAAATTGAAAGATGAACCTCTATATAACGAATTTTCCATATAACGAACTTCTTTTCGGGATTTAGCGACTTCGTTATATAGAGGTCCGACTGTATATATATAGGGAGAGAGTGAACTGATAGTAGGAATTGAAAAAGAAATGAGACATATACTTTATGAACATAAAGAGAGCTGTAATTCTAAAAATATACTCTTTTTTCAAAAGCCTGAGATAGTATCTCTAAGAAACGACACTTCAAAACACAAGAGCATTGCATACGTATATTTCAGGTTTTCTTTGAGAAAAGGGAGGTGCGCTTTATGCAGCGAATATACATAAAAATTAAAAATGTAACTTGAAAGTAAATTGCTGTTTGTAAAAAACGCAACACCATGTAGGAATCATCAGAATTAAATTAAATTTAATGCACAAATGACTTGTATTAGTACAAATAAATGACGAAATTTTCAAAGCAAAGAAAACAATATTAAGTGTCCGAAATCAGTACTTGGTGTAGCCACCATGCTCTGTTATAAGTACTGTTATACGAAGTGGCATGGAGTCAATCAGATTTTGAATAGCTGCTTGTGGAAGAGAATTCCATGCTGCTTGTATGCGCAGCAAAAGTTGGTCTTTTGAAGCTGCAGGACGTAGATCGCGAGCAAGACGCCGACCAACTAAATCCCACACGTGCTCAAAAGGCGACATATCCGTCAAATAAGCAGACCAGGGGAAAAGTTCATGCGTTGGGCCGAACAGAAGTCTCGAATAGTCTTTGCAACATGAGGGTGTCCATTATCCTGCTGAAAGATAGCACCAGGGATGCCTTAAAGGAAGGGAACGACTTCGGGCTGTAGCACTTCACGGGCGTACCTGTTTCTATTGAGATTCCCCTCAATTCGTAGCAAATTGGATCGTACCCCAAACCCTAACTCCTGGTGTTATTCCACTATGTCGTTCGATAACGCACTCTGGAAGGCAGCGTTCTTTGGCATACACGAATGCGGCCGTCATGGTCCCACAAATTGAAGCGTGATTCGTCTAAAAAGACAACTTGGATGCAATCAGCTTACCAGGCTCTTTGCTCATGAGTCCATTGCAGACGCAGCTGTCAATGGTTTGCCTTGAAGGGGATCCTGTATAAAGGTACCCTTGCACGCAATCCACGGGGCAGCTGACGTCGACGAATTGACGAAACTGGCATTAGTACACCTGTAGCAGTAGACCAATGTGCTGCCAACTGCCTGGAGGAAACTGTACGGTTATTTTCCACCATGCGGAGCAGGTGTCGATCGTCACGCGCTGATGTTTCCTTTCATCGTCCACTGCCAGTGTTTCGAGTTGTTCGATGCTCGTCGGTTCACTGCTTCTAAGCTCGCATCACCGCGGAACTGTTCCGTTGCACATGGGCTCTTATTGCGGGATAGAAAAATCTTCCTTCTCGATGGTCGATAATGCTACCCCGTTGAAACTCCTTAAGTGCTCACAGGACCCTTAACAGATATCCGTGCACTCGAAAAAAAAAAACATCCTTCTTCAAACCAATATAACTCAGCGATAAAACAAAACAATAATTTGAAATTTTTAACACACGATAATCATATATATATATTTACAATATTTCTCAATTTTCAGAGAATTTGAGAAAAAATTTAAAAAGTTATAAAGAAATAAAAAGTGGACAATTTTTCAAAAATATGAAAATCAGTATTTTACACCGCACAGGATTCTGAAGTACAAAATTATTGATCAAAATTTACTAAATTAATTTTACTTGGTATAAAAATTTTCACTTTTGAAGTTATACACACTTTTAAGAAATTTAAAGGAAAAAATATTTTTTAAATACAATTCTAACGATCATTTTAAAAATTTAAGAAAAAAGTAAGTTTAAATTCAAATAAAAAAATTGTTTTTTTTTTTTTTGAAAATTGTGTATAAGTTATGAAGAGCCTTATTTTGAACACGCGCGTGTATAACATTTCAAATTGATATCCTAAATAGTTTTTGAGAAATCCTGCGTGGAAGCAAAACTTTTTTGTTTTGCGAAAAATGAAGTAGAATTTTCCTTTAAGTTTCACTACTTATTTCTCAATAACTTCGCAAGTTTTCACAATATCAACACAATTTTGGTACCAAAATACTCAGAAATATTGATACTTTACGATATATTTTTTTTTTCAAAAAATTGAAAAATTTACAATTCAAGAGTCATGTGAGGCCTAAGTGGGTGGAATTTCTCCTTACTTTGTCGTAGAGGCATACTTAGGTCTCAATAAACGTTCGCCACTAACAAATAAAAATTAACTATTTTCTACGTCCCGCTACAGCCCTCTATTTATACGTTTTCAGCATCAGTTCAGAGGGTGCTTCGCACGCCACGCATGCGCGGTAGTTTCGAAACTTTACCATTTTAATTGATATTTGCTGCAAAGTTCATTTAATTCTGATGATTCCTTCATGGTGTTGCATCTTTTACAAACAGCAGTGAATAAGCGCGCGTTATACACCAGTGCACTCTATACGCCGGATGTTACGGTAAAAAGAATAAATGTGTATAAGTTCAAGTTATAAAATATTTTAAAGTATTTTTTCCTTGAATTATTGTTTCTATAAGTTAATATAGTTTCTTTTTTTTTGGTAGATAAAGACTGACTCCAGTATGCTGTATGTTGCTGTGTCTTACCAGGAGGACATGGAAATTATAATATGCAAAAAAGTGGAATTTTTGAGCCTTATATCTGCAAAGTACAATATTAGTATGGAGAATCTTGTTCTGTACGATTATGAATCGGAGAGTCCACATCCAGTATTATCTGTCGACGCTATAAGAGATGGCACTATAGTGGGCGTAGTTGATAGATCGAAGTGTCAAATAGTAATTAATAATACTACAAATAATGAAGATGTAGTATAGTATAAATGTAGCATAATGGCATAAATAGTGAATATGTCTCATGGGTTGGATGGCGTGTGATCTTTTGATGGCTTAGAATACCATGCACAAAAAGGAGCTTTCAACTGTAGACAAGAAATGCATACCTTGCATATAAGAAATGCGTACTATACAACCTATTCAATACTGTACAATTTTATAAGAATATTTTTTTATTAAATGCAATTTTTTTTCATTCGTTGTCTGTGTTTTTTTATTATATTACACTAAATCAAAAAACTACAGATTCTTAAAAATTTTAAACAAGCAATTTTCTATCCCCATTAGTGACTTATCACCCATGAAAGCTTATCTAAACATGCACAGTCTCAAAAGATGCACAAAAGAGTACAGCAAAATGTTAAGTTTAGTGTTAGGCAACGAAGTATTTAAAAATTAATAAGAGAAAATAAATGAAATAAATCAGAAATGATGTATAATTATTTCCTTTTTTTTATTGTATGACAGGCAAACTCTCTTTTTTGGATACACTAAAAAATCTAAAGTTATATAAAATATATTTTTTCCTCACTGATTGGAAATAAATTTAAAAGATATTTTTCTGGAAGACTATAGTGTCAAGAATAATATCTCAATTTGTATATGTATATACGAAACAAGTAATTTTTAAAAAAATTAAGTCAATTTCTACTTAGGTCAATAAAAAAAAATTTTTTAGTTACTTTTATAAAATAGAATTAATACAACTATGTATATACATATGACAGAATCGCATTATTAAGTGGCAAATAAAGCCACTTTTCATTTTCCACTCTATATATGGTGTTGGACTATTATTTTTATTACAATTTATTCATTCATAAATCACATTTTCAGAAATTAGACCATCCCAGGTAGGATTCAAACCCACGACTTTTAGATAATAAGTCCAGCACGCTATTCATTGTGCTACAGGGACACAACGAATGATTTTCCTTTCTATACATGCTGCTGGACTATTATTTTTGTTTGTTAGCATTTATTCATTAATTAAATTTATTTTTAAAAAAACTGTATTAACATCAATTGTTATCCATTGCAAGTTTAAAATAATGTATTTGAACCTGAATGGATGAAAAAAAAGTATTTTATTAAAGTGATTGAAAATTTTAACAAGATATATATATACACTCTATAACAAAAAAAAACGACGCACCAAGAAGGAGTTGCCCGATTGTAATGAAATTTGGTATGCAAAGATATTTGTACCGAACATGCAAATGATAAAAATTTGATGTCCGATGAATGAATAGCAGGAGCTACTGCGCATCGTGTCTATAAGAAGCGATTCTCAATCTGATGGTCAAAATTTCTGATGCATTGCGATTTAGGATACTTTTCAACGACTGAAAAAATGCCACGCCGTAGGATTCGAGCTCATTACGAGCAACTGTCAAAGCTTGAAAGAGGTCGTATCATTGGAATGAGGGAGGGAGGTTCAGCAAATCGGAGAATCGCTCCTCATATTGGTCGAAGCGATGCGGTCATTAGAAGATGCTGGCAAGAACAAGTGGACAGTGGCAGATTTCAGCGTCATGATGGTAGCGGTTGACCTAGGGCCACGGCATATAGGGAGGTCATAGTTGATCTGACAATATCACAGCACCTTATTCATCGTAATCAACCATCAGACGGATGTCCATCATGACCCTTCACAGACGGCGGATAGAGCGAAATTTACGCTCGTAACGACCGCTATGTTAAGTGCCAATCACGCCTACATAATTTCGAGCCAGATTACAATGGTGCTTGGCTCGATCAGGTTGGAATCATGCTGACTGGGGGTATATAATGCTTAGTGATGAATCCCGTTTCCAACTGTGACTTGACGACCATCGAAGACGTGTCTGGAGGCGCCCAAAGCAGCGTGCCGATCCTACTTTTACTATTGCACGCCAAACAGGTCATTAAATATGAGTTAGGGTCTGGGGTGCCATTTCCTTTGACAGCCAGACTCCTTTGGTCATCAGAGGCACATTTACAGCCCAGCGATACGTCGAAGACATTCTTAGAACGGTTTTGCTGAAGTTCCTCTTGAAGTACCCTGGCTTTATTTTTCAGCAAGATAATGCCACACCACATACGTCACGTCTTGCTATGAACTGTCTTACAGCTTGTCAAACACTTACTTGGCCAGCCAGTTCGCCAGATCTCTCCAATCAAGCATGTATAGGATATAATGGGGAGGTGGCTGCATCTGCTATGGAATGTTGATGACCTGATTCGATAATTGGAGCAAATTCGGAAAGAAATACCGCAGAAGACTATAAAGGTGCTTTATCACTCTATGCCACGTCGTGCGGCAGCTTGCATCCGGGCCAGAAGTGGGTGAACACCTTATTAAGCTCGTTACTTTGTAACTATGTAACTCTGAAATAAACCATTCAATTTTTCTGAAATTTTAATCATTTTCTATTCTCTAAATAGTCTTTCTACCCACCAATTTTTGTCTCTATCGGACAACTTGATCTTGGTACGTCGTGTTTTTTGTTATATAGTGTAAATATATATAGGGAGAGTTCTAAACTAATAGTTGGAATTGAAGAAGAGCGACTCACTCACTTATTCACCCACTCATCGCGAGATCTCCGGAACTGATAGACCCACATACTAGGAATTTGGCAGGAATTTTTCTTTTGTTATGTCGATATATGCTAAGAACGGGTTTTGCAGAAGTCCCTCCCCAAGGATGGGTGGGGGCTGTAAAAGACAGAATGTCCTATTTTTGACCCCTAAAACTTGATATTTAGCAAACATGTATCTATTGTTGAGTAGACCTCCAATAAAAACGAGGGATAGCCTAAATAGGATTGATGGTTGTTAGGGAGCGTTACCAGATTTAAAAGTATCCCGTTTTTAAACTATCAGACCTACGGCCTAGTGAATATATCTCTTGTTGAGTAGAGATTCGCAAAGAACGGGAAATCGACTCCCAAGGGAGTTGTTGAGGCGCTATAAGGGAAAATGTTTCTAGACCTTCAAACTTGAAATTAGGCAAGTATGCTTCTTTTTTTGAGTAATAATCCGCTAAGAATGTGTTTCGTTTTAAGGACTATAAGAATGTTTTTGAATATAGTCGAAAGCTTGATGCTAGAGCTCAGATATCAATAACTTACATCTGGCAACATTAGCTGGAGTTAAGCTGCTATAGCGGGGAGTCCTCGGTCAGAGACGGGGCTTAGCCCGAGACTTCCCATCATTAGAAAGTCAACTAAAGTATCACATGCAGACGCAATCTCGGTACATGTTTCTATCATATTATAAATTTTAAAAGTATTTGATGTGAAAATAAATAATAGTGGTACTGGTGCGTTGTTATACCTGTAAAACGATTAAAATGTATTTAATAAGTAGAAATATTCGACTTCTGTCATGAAGAAAAATAAAAGTACCTGTGTTTATTTTCCAAGGATAAGGTAAGAAATGTTTAATTATTATACTAACACTCAAATCAGGATAGACTGGAGGCCGATACCAAGTGAGATTGGGAATAATAAGGCTAGGAGGAAGAAAGACTTACTCTCATATTTTTCATAGTTTTATTTTTAAAACATTACATGATATAAAATTACGTTTATTATTTATTATTTGTCTTTATACTTAGGGAAAGAAAGAAGTACCTAAGCAACAAATGTCACTGTTTTTGTTTGAAGGTTACGTATTATATTGGCTCATTTTTCATAATTTTTCAGTCATGTCAGGACACTAAGAGAGATAGAGATAAAGGGAGAAAATGGGAATCTGGTGCTGCAAAAAGGAAATGAAAAAGCGGATAGAGAGCTATATGCAACCAGGTTTTAAATTCCGTCATGATGAAATTTCTCGGTCAAACCGAGACTGGCAGAGCAGAATCATATGAATTGGTTCCTTCGACTTCTCAACAACATTTATCCTTATCCTAGTCTCCATTGAATTTCAAAGTTACTCCAGTCTGTTATTGTGGTAGATGCAGTTAATTCCTCAATGGCAACAAAAACATTTTTTTGGTTTTATTCAGAAAATTTTATTGCTATTTTTGAGTTCCAGAAAACGCTGGAAATTTATGAAAGATAAATTAAAGCTTACTATTAAGCCTTTATCAGACACAAGGTGGAGAAGCAGAGTCCAGGGGGAAAAGGCCGTGTTATTACAATTTGATGATGTTGTTGGATGCATAAAAAACTTAAAAGGTGTACAGAACAATCTGACACACTCACTGATTACGATTACATTTTTTTTAAATGAAATGTTCGGTTTGGAATTTATCGCATCATTGCATGTATGGTATGAGTTATTAACACGTGTCAATATCTAAGCAAATTATGGCAATCTATACAAGCCCATTTATACATTACTCTTGAACATTAGCGTACATTTTGTAGCTGGAACAAAAATTATCGACAATCTGGATTCGGAAAATGCTTGTCTGACGCCCGTACGTTTATTGAGAAAAGCAGTTGTGATTTGCTAGAAGATTTTAAAAATAAAAGGGTAACCAAAAAGAAAAGACAGTTTGATTATGAAGGCGGCAATAAACCTAGAGAGTCTGTCAAAAACTGGTATAAAACAGACTTTCTTATTACCGTGATTGATTATGTGATAAGCAATATATGGATTCAAGATTTACGCCTTTAAATCAACATTTTGAAAATTTTGGTTTTCTGTATGACTTAAACAAGTTAAAAAATATTCCAAAAGAGGAAATACTGAAAAAATGTTAAGATTTACGCAGAGTCCTGCAAGTAGGTGAGAGCAGTGACTTCTAATCTTACAGATTATATGAAAAATTATAAAATATGATCCCAAATTTACCCAACACCATTACAGACATGAAACATCTGCTCTAATATGTCCCCCCGGATTTGAAAGAAACTTTCCCTTTGTCATTAGAGTTTTGTTAATAATACCTATAAGTACCACTTCCGTTGAGAGGAGCTTTTCAAAATCAAAACTGATTAAAAATTATATAAGAAATACAATGGTCCAGGAAAGAAATTCAGTTTGGGCAGTTTTACCTATTGAAGCACATATAGCATCTAAGATAAACTACGAATCAATCATTAAGGATTTCAGCAAAACTAAAAACCGAAAATTTGTTTCTTTAATTTCTTTTTCATTATTGTTTAATGTGCCACAGAAATATGAGTAAAAAGTTTGGATTTTTTCTTTATGAATAAGAAAATTGTATTTTTATTTTACAAATCCTCTTCTTATGCTATCAGAGAGTCTCGCGAAATGTATCTTGCCCACATTAATTTCAGGTCTCGCGCCGCCACTGCTGACAGACAAGCATTAGCAGGGAATTTAACGAACTGCAACAACAGAGAATGACTCCAATATTGTAGCTTTAATCAAGGAACGTGTGTCTGTGTTTTAAATTTTCCAATAAGACCGGAAAAATAACTACCACCAATAATGTAAGTTTTTCTTATTGTAAATGTATTTTTTGTAGCAATGTTCTGACAATCACCTCCGTTTTTCTTTAATTAAAAATGTTACACAGTATTAATTTGACTTCCATTTAACTGTTTTGAAACCAATACATATATGTAAATGTGTTACATCGTCTCTTTCCTCAGAATCAATTAAATTTTAGTAAGACAAACCTCACTTTTTAACATAAATTTCCTGATTACACTATTTTTTTTATCTAAGTGTTGCCCACGGATCTATGCAAATATGTTTATATGACCCTCCGGCGTAAAAAAGTCTGAAGATCCCTATTTTAAACTAAATCATTTGTTATGTGTAAACATAAGAATATGTACTTACTCTTTTCGGTAATGTGTTATTTATATTAAAGGTTTAATTTATCAACCAAGAAGTATTTTCAATTGCATGTGCTAATGTACACCGAAAACTGTAGTTTAACATTCTTTCACTTACTTTGAGCATACTTTACGTCACTGCTTCTGTGTGAACATGATTGTTTGGTGAGAAATTTTATTAAGTCATGGGCTGTGGTTTTTCTTTTTTGATTAGGTAGTACAATTTCGAATTCTTTTATAGAACACGCCTTCGTTATTTGTTGAATATTGTATTGAAAATATGTGAAGCATTTTTGATAAATAGATCCCTGATTAATGGGTTCTAGAATGGTGTCAATATATTTTATGACATTCAGTGTCCCACCGATGATAAGAAGGTGACCGTCTGCTGCTATGCATGACTAAATAATCAACTTATGTGGGTACCTCACAGCTGCTTGGATGCAGTCACGATGCAGTATTTCTGATATTCTACGTTTTGCATATTTTAGGCCATCACTTCCGAATAACGATATTTTAGTTTCATCCCTCTATATAACTTGTGACCAATAATCATTTGGCTAATTATGTGACCCATTGCCCACTGTAGTCCCTTTTAGTGCTGCTGTAAATTGGATATGGCTTTTTTCGTGGAATTCTACCTTTTAGTCTTACATTTGCTAATCTACTCCTGATTGTTTTTGAACTGACAGAAACACCAGCATCACTCAGATTACTTCTTATGGATGTCCATGAAATCCTTTTATCTCTGAAGCATATTATTTTTGTTCTTCTGTCATCAGCAGACGTGGTGCCCTATTTTCGGTCTTTTTCTGCTTTTTTTATTAAATATGTCTGCTGACATCTTAAACAAAACTTTCACAGTCTCTAGATGTAGTCACTGAACTACACACATTTTATGTAATTTTAACAAAGAAAATACCCATTTCTTGTCACACATGTGTCCACTATACTCTTCTATTTGATGGCATTGCTTTTTGACTAAATATCATAGTTATCCTGTCCAGGAAACAGTCCGGACCTTAATCCTATCGAAAACTTGTGGCACCGTTTAAATACTCTTGCTCGAATGAGGTACTCATGAAATAAAGGAACTAATTATGGGTATAATTAATTCATGGCATCATGTAATAACAAAGGAAGAGCTTAAAACTATTTTCAGCTCAATAAAAACATGGATGTGAAGCGTTAATAAAGAATAAAGGCAACCTCACTAAGCTCTGATAACTCACTGCTATCATCAGTATCTTATGTATATCGACAGTTATTGCAGCATAACCTTTTTTGCGTTGTAAATATTTGAATTTTTGTTTTTGTAATGAATTTAGTATTAAATTTTCTTTAAAATGATATGAAATACTTAGCATTTTGTTGAACGTAACAATTTTTATAAGCATACAAACTTAAAAAAACATAACAATTTAAAAAAAATTATCCACAATTTTGGCCATCACTGTAAAATGATCTTATGTAATCAATAATATTAAACAATGAATAATTAACCTTTGTTCTGGTTCTTATTATCCTGATTATGTTTAAAAGATCTTTATGAGCGATGCTTCTTTACTTGATTTAACCATTTACTTACCAAAGGGTTTTGAGAAAACACGATCGAAAAGCGTCAAGGAGCGTGGTCGCTTTGAGGAAGTACATTACTAATTATTTATATACTTATTAATATATATATACTATACCGAGAGAGAGAGAGAGAGAGAGAACCACCTTAATTACATACTTTATATCAAACTTCAATAGTTGAAAGAATTAAATCAAAACATTTTCGTCGAACAATGAGAAAATAAAATAAATTATTGTATCATCAAAGAGCCCATTTCTTCTTAAGTTGGCCATGTGTCTCCAAACTCCCCACCAAAACATAGTATCTAATATTATATATTATATAAATGAGAACAAGGAATTTTCCCTAAGACAGATGGATGTATTGATATCATTTATGTATGACGGTAAAGACGCTAATAATGTATGACGTTACTGACACTAATAATAAATGACAGTACTAATATTAATAATGCGTGCAGAAATGGGGGTATTCGTATATTCAAAGCCTATATATTTCGAGGTTGTCATTTACCTTTATGTCCACTATTTAAGTTTTAAATTAGAGGGCAAAAACTTGCAAAAGATTATTTGGTGGACCAATTAAAGAGAATATTCAAAGATCTTTAAACCATTTGATTGTGCACCGCTAGAAAATGCCTGAGAGAAAAATTTAGAGACATTTTTAGACTTGAATGACAGGCAATCAAAAGTGGTAGATATTTAAATAAACTGTCAAATATTGAGTCTCACCTAATCTCATTTAACACAGATGGCTCGTTCGTCCAAGCAGAATGAATTAATTATGAATAATAACATTTTTTTAATTCGAAATATATTTTCTCATAATATTGATAGTATTTGCTACGACGATCAATTATTAAGCCTAATCTTAACAAAATACTTTCACATAAGTTTTGAAATACAAATCATTTATGTACAACATAATAATGATACTAAAATAAGCTAAAAGTTCTCGGGTTTGTACATTAAATTGAATTTTTTAGTTTTAAACAGGGGAAATTTAGAAAGTTTTTAATTCGCTCAACAAGGATTCAAATACCATAATATAGAACTTCAATATGTTTACTATAATATATTTCAGCACATTATGGAAATATTACAGTTTTGGCTGCAATACTTGTAGTCAAAATACTTGTATTATTAACAGTTCCATATCAAGGAAGAGCTGGTTTTTAGATTTATCATTTTCAGTAGCATTCCATCTCTTCAAAATATTGTTTTTCATAGCAACCTAAGAAAGTTTTGGCCTTGGCATTTTCTCGGCTGAAAAATTTAATGAAAAATCTTTTAAATGATGCAAATTATTTTTTAAAACAAAAATTGGTCTTGAAATCAATCTTAATTAAGAAAACATAAGAATTTAAAAAACTCAAAACATAATCAAGTAGAAATGATTTTAGTAATGAGAATTGAGATTAATAACCATTTCACTCTGAAATAGTGGAGTGTGCTCAAAAGTATTGTTAATTAATTCTATTTAAGGGTAAAAAAGTGCTTTAAAATGAAACCGAAACCAAAACCTAAGTTTAGAAAACTTCAAATAGCTTCAAAACTAATTTGTTATCAGATGTGAAATTTGATGACAAGCTTACCAATGGTATGAACCAATTTTGTTTTTGGTATTAGAAACTTGATGGGTACTGCGTAGTCTTAAAAAATACCAGAGGTTTCGTTACACATGTAACGTGTGTGCACCATTAATCATGCTCAACATATCGCGTGTATACGAGTAACGTCACTTCGGTTTCACCTAGGTTGTTTTGAACAAAAAACAAAAACTATTGTCATACATTTCGCTATACTTCCTAATTTCTTATCATTAAGTTGCTTGAAAAACGATTTTGATGTAAATGCATGCGTACAAGCATTATGAACACCTACTAAATATGCGTAGCACCATCTGTGGTCTGCAAAACCGCTGAAATTGGTTTTTACATGAATGTTAAAAGTTCTTGGTAAATCACTAGAGGAATGGAAATTTTTGAGCTTTTACACCTCAAACTTTCTCTATTGGATTCAAATCTGGCAACTTAAGTGGAAAAGACGTTACTTGGAATTCACTACTATAGTTAAAGTACCACTCTAACGTAATTCTAAATTTGGGAGAAAGGCCTTTGTTCTGCTAGAAGATTCCATTTCCAGTCCGGAACACGGACGCTATCTAAGGGCGTAACTAATCAGCACTTAAGTTTAAATAATCCACTGTTTCATTTTATTTTGTACCAAAACTAAGTATCCCTGAGTCACCTATGAGAACGTCCCCCAAAGCATAATATGGCTAACACCATTTCGTGTATGATGGCGGAGAGCAATTGTCTTTCTGGAAAATGGCGCATACCGTTACTACCATTGATTTGAGGAAGGAGAGATCAGTATTCATATTAGAAGGCAATTGTCAGTGATCCATGGCTAGTCTCCATGTTTCCGAACCCATTGTAGACGTAGTTGACAACGACGCTTGGTCATCAAAGCCGCACTAGTGGGACGCCTGCTGTAGAATTCCATATCCAATAATGTTCGATGAACTGTGTGTTCCAAAAAACTTGCATTAGCATGTGCAATTATTTGTTCTGACAGCTGAGAAGTTATGCACTGATTTTGATTTACGACGCAAGACATTCTTCAACGTTCTTTTTCCTTGATGACGTGTGGGTGTCCTACTACTTGGCGTGTACTATTGGTTTTACAGTCCCTTATCAACTTTGCATATATACTTATAATTGCAAATCGTAAGCGAAATACCAGGCATGCAGTTTCGAAGATAACTCTTCTGATTCGTCGGGTCATTACAATCTGTCTCCTATCAAATTCGCTAAAATTATGAGCCTTTCACATCACTCACAAAAGTAAGTACAAGAGTAATTCCTTAATTTCTCCAGCACAGAAGTTGAACATCACTTGAAAAAAACAGCGTATTCTCCACGTCATTAAGACGATTTCATTAAATAATGCGGGATGTTCATAAAGTTTTGTCTCGACAGTGTATACCACAGCTAATTGTTATGAGCAGACTCCTAATTTTATATTTTAAAACGTATTTTTATGAAATTTAAATTAGTAGGACATTTTGGGTGAATTACTCAAATATATATATTTTTTACGCAGTTTTTGTTGCAAATGGCGTGCATTTTTACGGGGAAAAACGTGCATCATCGTCATCCGAGCTTTTGACATCCAATCTTTCTGTCTTCTAGAAATGTGACATGGTGTTAGTTGCAATAAATCATAGTTAAGCTGAGAACACTTTCTAATTATAATTTTAAGGACACACAATTCGATTGCATTGACAAAAATGGGTCAAAAATTCAAGTACAATTTTTTATCCTATACCCCTTTTCATATCATTTTCTATAATATCATAAAATTCGAATGTTCCAAGTTAAAAAAAATCCTATTATGATAACTTTTATAGTTCTTTACGTTCAAATTCAAGTGGCAAATATAACGTATTTTGTAACGGATCTTTTCTCCGTGAAAGGAACGTGCCTGCTAAATTTCATGTCTGTAGGTATGATAGTTTAAAGACAGGAATGTATATCTGTAGCACCTCTTATGCTCTCCCATCGTCCTTGGAGGTCAATTTTCGTTATTCCCGCCCCCTGTTTAGTAGCAGATCTCTACTCCTTGAAAGGAACGTTCGTACAAAAATTGAAGACTGTTAATCATTTTGTAGCTTTTGATTGATTGATTGGATACTAACGTCGCACTGTTCAGCTACACGAGGGCTTTTGGCGACGGACCACGTAATTTTGAACCATGGTCAAGTGATCATTTTGTAGCGGATCTTGGCTTTGTGAAAGGAATGCGAATATAAAATTTCAAGTATGTCGTTCTAAAAGTTCAAAAATAAGAATATTTAACTAAAGCCACTTAAGCTCCCGGAACTTCCCTTTGAGGTAATTTTTTTACAGAATCCTTCTTCTAGCGAACCTCGGTTCCAGGAACGGAACATTCCTAGTAAATTTGAAGTATGTAAGAGTTAAAATTCTAAAAGATAAGCATTTATATACACTCTGTCGCAAAAAAATATATGCACCCAGAAGAAATTGAGCTACATTCACGAAATTTGGTATGCATGTAGTGTATATGAAAATAAACAAATGATTAAAAATTCAGAACAAAATATCATTTTATTAAGTGGTTACAGCTTGCAAAAGGTTAAAAATCAGTAAGTAGTAAAGCCACCTCTGGCAGCTATACAAGCCGAAATTCGGCGTGGCATCGATTCAATTAGATCACTTATGACCCCCTGTGGAAGATCCTGCCATAGTCTTTGCATCTGCGCAGTTAATTCTCCTGTATCTCGGGACGGCTGCAGTTGCCTTCCCAGCGCGTCCAGACATGCTCTATTGGCGAAAGATCTGGTGACCTGGCAGGCCATGGTAGGACGTCATATCCTTGAAGACATTGTTGGGAGAGTCGCGCAGTATGTGGACGAGCATTATCCTGTTGATAAAGGGCACCTGGGCGACTTGATAGCATGGGTAGCACAATCGGCGTTAAAATATCGTCCACGTATCTGCGAGCTGTCAAAGTGCCTTGAAGGACCACTAAAGATGATCGTGTGTCCCAAGAAATTGCTCCCCACACTGTCACACCTTGTGAAATTGCTGTATGCCGCTCGACAATAAATGCCGGATCGGACCGCTGGCCGGTGCGCCTCCAGACACGTGTGCGGTGGTCATCAGCACTGAGACTGAATCGGGATTCATCACTGAAGATGACACGTCTCCAGTCTGTCACACTCCAAGTTGCCCGAGGTCGGCAAAAATCCAGTCGACACTGCCTATGATGTGGGGTCAGTGGTAAGCGTCTTAGCGGACGTCGGCTCCTCAAGCCAACTTCGGTCAGTCGTCTCCTTATGGTTTCTCTTGATGGCACTGGATGTCTGGAAGGAGGTAAGTGGCGTTGAATCGATGCTAGCGACGTTGTTGGTGCCGAAGTAGCCACTCTTCTGATTGCACGATCCTCGCGATCATTTGTGTTCCTGAGACGTCCTGACCCTCCGCGACGGTACACTCTACCTTCTGTGATCCACTGTTGCCAACACCGAGCAACTACCATATCGCTCCGACCGAGGTGGCGGCCGATACGTCTATTCGACCAACCTGCTTCTCTGAGGCCTATTATACGGCCCCTATCAAAGTCCGTCAGCTGCTCGTACTGCCGCCGGTTACGTCTTAGAGGCATCCTAAGTCTCAATATCGTCTATCAAAGTCATCAGATTCGTTTGGATAGCCGTACGGCGCTCGTACTCATGCTTTTAAACTCTCCCAGTTGCGCAACTAATATGCGCATAGCACACTTAGCCTTGTCTCATTGGCTTCGAAATTTTAATCATTTGCATATCTCTTACCAGACTACATTCTTGCCGAGTTTCGTGATTGTAGCTTGATTTCTTCTGGGTGCATATATTTTTTGCGACAGAGTGTATTTTCCCCTTAATCCCGCATAACGTGAAATTTATTAAGATTTGTTAAAAAGAAACAAAATATATATAATTTACAATTCTATAATTGATTTATCATAACATGTAATAATTGAAAGAATGTTCTGAATCTGAATTTTACTTTAAAATTCGTTTTGAAACATGTTATGGGGAACAGCAGTGTTCTTATACGAACATTAAAAACCAAGAATGAACAAGAATATCATGTACGTTTTTTTATTCAAACCCTTTTTTAATTTGTTAAAAAATGGCGATTCATCTTCATTGGAGACTATTTGAACTAGCAATTTAACAGTTTTCACTAAAAAATTACACAGAGTGGTTGACATTTTCAGCTTCATTAATCTAGAAATTTGGATAGTTATAGTCAGCTATAGCTTAACACCAACGCCAATAATGGTACGAATTCTTTTCTAATTGTCTTTTAATATGATAAAAAGTAATATTTCTCTCTGAAAAGTTAGTTATTCAATAACCGATTTTGCTTTTTTCTTCATATTACATTGGTTAAGAATCTTTTGAAAAATAACTATGGAGCCTATGAATTATAAAATTAAATATTATATGAAAACTCTTATTGTTTTAAATATTTAATTTTATTTTTTTAAATACTAAACCTTCAATATTAAATCTTATTTAATAATCTATTCTTATTTTGTAAAGTGAAAATTTTTCGAAAATAATTTGGCTCACATATTTGGGTTTTCGCTTTATAAGTTAATATTATTATGCTAAAAATTTTACGAAAATATGTTTAACTTTTAAAAAAAACAGTGTTTATTTCCATATTTTTTATAGAATAATTAAATGTTTTATAAAATGTTTTTAAAAGTTTTATAAAATGCTCAATTATTAATATATTTTAATCATTTTACATGATCTATGCTTCTGAAATTATTCGGAACAAAAATTTGTATGGAATTTTGAATATTTGTTCAATTGTTGATTTTGGTCTGTGTGTGTGTGTGGTTTTGCTTTTAAGAAACCCTCTCTACCAGGAAACGTTGAAAGGGTTAATCCTCCCTTATATATTTTTTAATATTTGTATTTGATGTTACAACTTTCCAATCAATAACCAAATACTTTATTAGTTCTGACAAAATTTGCTCTGTTATCAATTACAATGGACGACAGGCCTCTTCTTCAAGTAAAGCATATCAAATTTTGAAAAACATCTGGGATGGAAAGAGACGTAATAAATTCTAAATGTGTTGTTTCTGATGCGAACTGATCGACAATTCCAGATCTAGGTACCAGAAATTCTTCGTGACTGGAAACTTGTTTTACGTATTTCGTTAACCGCATCTTTGAGCACCATAAAGATGGCATTACGATTCAGCTCTGTGTCATATCAATTTTGTGGTTGAATACCCTGGCGGTAGTCAGGAGCTTCTCACCTCTCTTCCCCTTCCACATATCTCTCGAGAGGACTTGCAGCTCTCGACTAATATTTAGTGTTCCTCTTACATACCACACAGGCCTTCTGCATGCAAATATCCATGCCTTACCAGAATTTGAACCCAGTCTGTTCTGCACGGTAGTCAGGGTCACTAACCAATCTACCTGTTAATCGGCCAGTTCTAAATGTACTGCACGGTATATGACAGTGGTGAACAATACAAGAACCAGCCTTTCTCATTATCTTTCAAATGAAAAGGACCGAGAAGATCAATTCATTCAATTTGAAATATTTAAGATTTGTATTCTCTCGTATCTTTTGGTCAAGAGGATGACATTATTTTGGTTTTCTGAGCTGAACGGATTTTGGACTAAATGTTTTTTTGAATTATTGTGTTACATTTTTCCGTTTTTTAAAAATTGATTTTTCCCCTGCTTTTTTTGTAAATAGATCTATAACAATGTATATTCATAAATATATCAACTCTTCACGTTTTGTGTAATTTTTCATAATTTATGTAATGTGTCAAGCATCACTTTATACAAATAAGCTTATGTCCTTTAACTTCTAGAAAGTCTATGTTAAGACTACGCAGTAACCTCATTAAAAAAATTTCTTTTTGAGTAGAAACAGTTTATACTCATATTTTATTATTTAGTTGATTTTGAAAGTCAAAAGTCAATTTGAACAGCAATTATATTACAATTTTTAAAAAAAATAAGAATTTTTAAAGTTTTATCAAATTCTTATAAAATGTCCCAGTTTTAAAATACTTTTGTCATTCTAAGTGATTTATGTTTCTTTTAGATTATGGGAAACAAAAGTTTATATGAATTTAAAAATATGTTCCGTTGTTGGATTTTAATGATTAATTTTTTTATCTACACCACGAAAAAAAAACGAAAATTTCTAAAATATTAAAATTTTTTTTAATATTTTTTAAAAAAATAACTAGAGATCCCAGACGTATAAATCCACGCTAAATTTTATAGAATATACGTTGGACAGTATCTGCCAAACTTTTAAAAACTCTATCTTGAGAAGAAAAAAAGCCTTAGGTATTAGAAAACTCCTACAACTTCAGAATTAAAAGTTCGAGAAAAACGCATTAAATGTATTAAACACACAAAAACATAATACCTATAAAGCTCTAATTTTTCAATGTGTTACTTTCCAACTTAGCCGGCTGCGTGGCGTGGTTGGTTTGTCACTGGCAATCTTCACCTAAAGTTGCGGGTTCGACCACGGAGGAACTCTGTGGATTTTCATGATACAGAAAATCCACAGCCACCATATCGTATGATTATACGGCATGCAAAATATCCCTTGAGTGTCTCTTTGACTTGGATGCTCGCGGAAAAATAAATCCTAATACTGGTTCGCATCGTTAGAGCTCTGGTGCCTCCATCCAGCAAGGAACCTAAGCGTAAAAATTTCCTGCAGCTATTGGTATCCGCCTATATGGTGTCGCACTAAAATGAGATACCAGCTTCCGGGAAATGTACCAGGTCTGCAATTATTAATCACCATTTCGCTGCCCATTCGAAATAAAAAAAAATTCAACTTACGTTCTATATTAAAACAAAACTTCACTTAACTATGACTGATTTTTTTTTTAAATTCAAAATACGTTTTTGCATAATATTGATAGTGTTTGTTACGACGACAAGCTATTCAGCCTAATCATAACCTAATATTTTCACAAACGTTTTGAAACACAAATAATTTATGTACAATACTATAATGTTACTAACTTAAGCTAAAAATTACCGAGTTATGTGTACATAAAACTTAATTATTTTAGTTTTAAATTGGGGAAGTTTAGCAAGATTTTAAGTCACTCAAATAGAACTAAAATATTATCATATAGTACTACTATATCTTTACTATAATGTAATTTGGCAATTGATTGATTGAATATTAGCGACGGCCTGTTCAACGGGAGCTTTTTGGTGACGGACCACGTAATTTTAAACCATGGTCAAGTGACGTGGACGACACCTAAGCTGGCACCCCTTCTCCTAACTACAACACCGGCAGGAGGATGCTTCAGCTCTCGACAGATTTAACGTGCATCGCTGCCCTACACAGCGGGACCTTAGCGGTATTGGACTCGAACTCGTTACAAGGCATGCCACGATCCGATACCTATACCACTCGGCTACTGTAGCCACTGTAGTTTGGCAAATCATAGAAATATTCAGCTTTATCTCCAATACTTGTAGTCAGCATACTTGTACTCTAAAGTCTTTTTGCAGTATCAGTGATTGGCTGGTTTTTAAATATACCATTTTCTCTCAGTAGTATTCCATCTCTTACAAATATATTTTCACAAAGCAACCTGAGAAAGTTTTGGCTATAATATTTTTTTAACAGGAAAAATAATGGAAAAGCTTCTAAGATATATAAACTATTGTTTTAAATTAAAAATTAACATTGAAATCAATATTATTCAAGTAACTATGAGAACTCAAAAACTAAAATCGTAATCAAGCAAATATGATTTTAGTAATAAAAATTGAAATTAATAACCATTTCACTCTGAAATAGTGGAGTGTGCTGAAAAGTATTGTTAATTAATTCTATTTAAGAGTAAAAAAGTGCTTTAAAATGAAACCGAAACCAAAACCTAAGTTTAGAAAACTTCAAATAGCTTCAAAATTAATTTGTTATCAGATGTGAAATTTGGTGACAAGCTTACCAATAATATGAACCAAAATAAAATGCGGAAAAAATCAAAATTATTGAAATTTTTCGGCCTTAAGTATAGAAAACAAGATGCTTACATTCAGATCCTCAGCCTAGCTTTGAAACATGCCTCCTGAAATCTCGGAAAAAATACAAAATATCATATGAATATCCTAGATACCTCCTTGAACATGAATCAAAATACGAGGTCCGTCGCCAAAATCCCGTGAGTAGATAAAGAGTGTGACACAAAAATTCTGTCATCCCTAGAAATGTCTGAAAATATTATTACTAGGCAAATTTTAATTGCTCGCTGGCTTACGAGGAATAAAGATATGTGAACAGCGAAAAAAATTTCTACTAATTGGCATGTAATCAGAAACAAGCCAAAAAATTTCTTTGATAAAGTTGATAATCTAAAACTTATATATAGTCACTTGTATTTAAAAGAACACCCCCCATTCAACTTTTGTCAAACTATAATATATTTTTTATAATGGATCCAAGCTTCTCTTAATTCTTATATATTTATATTTTTAAATCATATATGTTTAAAAAATTTTCATAATTTTTAAAAAATCTTAACAAACAGAGATAGTTCTAAATTAGTCACAAACCATGTTGATCACTAAATGGTGAGCTCCCTGTCGATCAAAGAAAAATGAATTTTTGTGACTGTTTTTGATGATCAATCAAATGACTCAATTACTTTCTAGTACTCAACATTCTCATTATTTTCCCCATCTTAGCTTCAATTTTCTGCAATAGAATTGGCAAGATCTTTTACCATCCAGATCACAACTTATAAGTTGCTTTTAAGCTTTTTCGACTTTTTATACGCAATTCTTGTATATTTTTTACCCACTGTATTCTTTCTTAGTAATTTTTCAAAATTTTCAAGCAATACATTTTTATTTTTTAAATCCTTTTTATTACTGGACAATAGCAAAGGGGTCTCACATTCTCTCTGATTATAGCCATTGGAGCTTAGAGCATGGCGGAGTCATGCTCTTTATTCATCTACACAACGAGTATAATTTTACAAAAAATTAAAAGAAAACCAGCAACATTAAAAACCATCCTTCTCCATGCATGGTATTTTCTGCTTTAACTCATTGAATTCAAATATATAAGTGAAATTTAATTAATACATTAAACGTATTCATAAAAAAAAGTTTAATAATAATTTAATTAATTAAGCATATGTGGGTATGTACGGAAAATAGAAATGAATAAATTTACGTTAAATAACCTTTTGTTTAATGTAAGAAAACATTCTAGTTGTTGGCTGTCAAATTAACTATTACAGCAATCCTTTGCTGAATACGAATTAAACCAAGGGTTGGCAAACCGAGGCACACGTAACCCATGGGCACGCGGTAGAATTTTCAGAGTCCATCTCTTCACTACTTTACAAATTTATAAACTTACTTTTGAGTGGATGGAAGTTGATAAGTTTGTATTGGACCTTATTTCTTTTGTATATTCAAAATGTTAGACACTTACGGAATTAAGGACCCATTGAGCTACTTTCTTTCTTTATGTATTTAAAAATAATATTTTAACCTTTTTTATAATTTTTCTATTCAAGAAAATGATACGAGAGGAAATTTTTCATATATTATTCACGCAATTTTAAAAATTAAAACTTTTTGATGAAAATTTGGAAAATTTTAAAATTTTACTCCTTCTGTAAATATTAACTTTTTGACCTGACATTTTTTTGTAATATTCTTATGGATGTTATAAATAACTTTAGGGATCGATTTTACACAATATTTTATTCCGTTTTTGAGAAACAAATAAAATGTTTATATGCATGCTAAAAATCAACGAAAAAACCAATATCTCTCTTACATTTTAATTTTTTTTAAAGGAAGTATTCAGGTTACAGAAAAATGGATGCCTAATTTTATTACATGCTTTATATGCAACACACAGGAATAAAATGGAAGTGATTGGTAAACAGTTGTGGAAGAAGTAGCATTTTGAATGTACTAAGGTTTCGAAAACTGAGAAAAACCACTTTAAGGTTTATAATTCTGAAAAAAAATATAATAAGCTTAATTAAACTTAAAATACCACTTTAAGATATTAGTTATATATTTTCTTTAAAATAATCGCATTTTCGTATTTTTTCAACCTATACATTTTTGTAAAAGATCAATTTTAAGAAGGTATTAATTGCACATAAAAAATTCAAGAAAAATGCTAAAAACATTTTTTTTCTGTCACAACAGAAAGTTTAGCCGTTTTCTTCCCTTAATATTGAAGTATTACATTTATATGAAAAACATATCAGGAATAAGAGCTGAAATTATATGAAATTATTAATATAAAATGTTCTTAATTCAAAAATTTTACATGCACACATTTCACAAAGAAGAAAAATTACATTATTGCATTGCCTCGGAAATATTCTGTTTTATATAATACACAGTGTTTTTTATAGTTATTATTTCTCTTCATAAAATATATATTTTTATTATAACGCTTTTTATACCTTTTTTTTCTAAAAAGGAGGCGTGGTCGAATTGCCTAGGTTGTTTTTAAATGAAGTTTTATTCAACTTCAAACTTTCCGACTTACACAAATGATATATCAATCGAAGGATAATAATGCAAACAATAAGATTAAATAAAAATAAAAAAAACGGTAGGTCGGTCATTTTTGGGGTACCAAGTCTTCTTCAGATAAAAAAAAATAATTCTATAGATAAATTTATACATTTATCTTGTAAATTATTTGAATCTTATTGCTGGAGATGTTTAATTGTTTGAGACAAAAAATAACGTGTACTTTGCTTTCCGCTTTTCGTTCTGTATATCTGAGAGTGAATTTGTTTTCTTCTCATAATAAGAGTATGTGGGGGCCTCAAAGATAATGTTTACAACTGATTGCTTAGAATCGTGATAAATTGGTCACCCCTGATTTTGCTATATGAACTGCACCAAGCACTAGGTTCGCATTAAAATATTTATTTAACTCTAATGAAATGGAATACTTATATTTTATTTTCTGTATTTTTTATTTTAATAAATGTTTAAAAATACATAATATATGTACAATTTAAATTTATTTTATTTATGTTAAATAAATTACAGGATCACAAAGGAATCAATTTAAACCAACGCAAAGACGTACGATATTTCAAACCTAAAGGCGGTGGAGAGCCAACTTGTACTATTACTGAGGCAAAAAAGCATGATCCACAAGATTACATCTGCAACAAATTTCAGACATAAGATACGGATCATTTTAATACAAATAAAGAAGAGCTATGCAAATTTCAAGGCAAATTTATTCCAGGATATGATGAATTGAGTCCAAACTATAAAGCTTCAAGTGAATCTAAATTAAAGTCGGCACATATTTAAGGGTGTCAGAAGATGAAATGAATCCAGACCTAAAAAAATCAAGCGAATATAGTTACGAACCGGCACCTTTAAGTGTGTCAGAGATGGTTAGTTTACTACCACCTGATGATGCCGAATTGGAAATCATTCCCACACCAACCGATGAACAGAAATGAAGTTCATCTTTATTGGTTCCGGGGTGTGGAGACAGCATTGATCAAAACACTTTTTCTACAATATTCTAAGAATAATAGTCTTCCTAACCTATGTGAACCAAGACTACTAATATATCTAAAATTGTATTACCTTTTTACTGACTGTAATTATCATGATGTTGAGTTCTTTTTTAATAAAACTTATTTAAAACTGCATACAAGTAGCTTCGTTTTAACAAAACCTCTAACTATCCAATAATTTCACTATTTTTAAAATCTACTAAAAGAAAATGATTGATAAAACATTAAAGCTCGATCAGTGTAAAATAGTTGACAGAAATACACAGTAAAAGATTTTGAGATGGAAAACGGTAATTAATTATTATTTTAGGTTTCAGGTGCAAAGTAATTCCGAATAATCTTGACCAAACAAGGGGTCGAAATAATTTGTCGCCTTTCAACAGACATGCACAGATTTCTTTAAGCTATCAACGACTTATCACCTAGAACTTTCGAGAATAATATTAATCGTTTGAAAAAAATTCTGTCGCTTTATATAAATATAAAATATAAATTTTTGCTTTTAAATGAAATAAAGCACATTGATTGAGAAAAGGAAGTTTCCGCAAGACTTAACCTTTGAAAACATTCTTAAATATTTTAATATTTATTCGTCCTAATACACGAACAAACTTTTGGTGAACTAAAACAATTTTATAAATATTTTGAATAAACTTAAAAAATAAAGTAAACCCGATGTAATTTTCTTTTCGTACACTTTTTCAAATGTAGTTTTTTTAAATTTTAGAATTAAAATACAATTATGAATTTGTATAACTTTGAATTTATTCAGCTTCAAAGTCATCCCAATTAGGATCTGAAATTGTATATAAGTGAGTGCAATAGACTGTCATAATTTTATATTTATCTTATTTAAAATACAAAAAAAATAACTTTCAACTATTTTTTCTTTTAAGTGGGACTTTTTTTGCACTTAAATTTTGCATATTGATTACATTGTCTTTAAAACTATATAATGGTGAATGTATATATAGATATATGTTTTATATATATTCTTATCAATAGAAATTCAGAAAAATGTATATATATATTAGGTTTAATTTTATCAAAAAAAGCATCTAATCTACTAATTGTGTACATGTACTAAAGATCTCCCCCCTCTGAAACCTTGACATCGCCACTTTTGTACACATGAAACTGAAAATTATTAAATTTTAAATACGCATAAAAAATTGAAAATACGATAATTCAGAAGTTTGAAGCTAATTTTCAATTCAAAATTATTTTAGTTTCCAAGGATTTATTGTATAAATCCACAAGTTGATTTCCATAAATTTTAAAATTCCACTTACATATCTATCTTTCCTAAAATTATGACAGTTAAGTATTTTAAATCCTGCAAATTAGTCTCATGTATAAGACATTTGAATATTTGTAAAATATTTATTTATTGTCAGGAAAAAATTTGAAAGAAAATTAGCTGATATTCTGAAATTATGTCATTACAGTCAGGCAGATAGACTGGGTTATATTATAAGTTTTAAATGCCTTAATTTTGCAATCATGTATTGTATTTTATTGCACCCCATCTTGAAAGTTAACAGAATGTATTTCAAAATTGGAAACAAATTGAATAAAGTAACTATTTACATATATGTAAAAAGATAATGTTATACATTCTGAAGTAAGTCGATACAAAGAGAATAGTCAAAAAGAAAAACGAATTTATTAAAGTAATTTAAATATCAGTAGAATGGCGATTTTTTAAATTTTTAAATCCATTCTATTTAAGTATCATTCGAGAAAAGAGACACACACACGAGATAGAAGAATTATCTCAGTTCAGGAATTGCAATGAGGAGAATAATATAGATGTTATAATCACGTAAAAAATAAAGAAGGATTCAGACAGTTGGGTATACCGACTTGTGCAATTTCGTTATATTTATTCATTTATAGAATTCAGAGACATTTGCAGTGACGTAACTGAAATGATTAGTTAGGATTTGGGCATCCCAGAACCCTGAGCCGCACAATGCGGGGGTGAACGCTACGCCACTGGACAGATGGCTATATTCAAACGTACTATTCAGGAAAAATTAATGCATTGGATATATTACAATACACTCTTGAACAAAAAAAATTAGCGCGACAAGAAATAATTGCGGGATCCTAAAGAAACTTGACATGAAGGTAATGTCGGGGGGGATATGCAAATGATTAGAGCAAATGATTAGAAATGCAGCGAGATTCCACATTACGTATAGCCGGTAGAGAGCGTTTAACGTCGTTCTTCGTGGAGTATAAAAGAAGTAACCAAAGCTTGATAGAGTGTGCTGAATCGCTTACAAACTAAGAGCTGAGGCAGATATGCCATTACGCCGCTTTCGAAGACAATATGAGCAGCTGTCGCTGTTTGAGAGGGGTAGAATCATCGGCTTGATGGAAGTTGGGTGGTCATCTAGGCTAGTATATAATCAATCAGGACTTTCTGATTATGTTGTGAGGAAATACATAGCAGCTGATACATAGCAGCTCAGGCTCTACGATGAGTATTTTGGTGGGGAAGGCGAATAGTTTTAAAACAGAAGTTGCGTTTTCAGCTGCCATTTTGATCAGATTGTGAAGTTTGTCTTTTTTGTTCTTAATTGTACTTTTTTCCTTATTTTTTGTTATGTTAGTAAAGACCTTAGAAAACGATTTGACTATTTATTTTAAGTGAACAATGTATATAATTAATTTTACAGTTGAAAAACTTTATGCAACTTATAAATACACATTGGTGGCAAGTTTTGTCCGTGTAGTTTATTGTTGTTTTTTGTTGTGTTGTAGCATCATCAATATAGTACAATAGAGATACGCTTTTTTAGCATTTATTTTTACTTAACATTTATTTTGCTTTTTTTTCTTTTATTTTAACTTTCCAAATAATTTGGATCCTTGAATCTGAGTTCTTTTTTTTACCACAGAATTACACAAAATATCTATAACTTATTTAAAAATTAGCAACATTTTAATATCTTTATTTCTAACTAAGATTTATAACAATAATATATAGGAGGCTTTCAAGGAGCCATTATTGTTATTATTATTTTCCTTTTCTTAGATTGTCTAGAAAAAAGAAGCTCAGTCTTCAAGGGGCTTTAGATTTATTACAAAACTTACCATTTGAAAGCAGAGATGCCCTAACTGATGATTCTTTAGATGAAGATGTCTGAGCAAATTATCTGCGGGAATTTTCGTTAAATTCTTAAGATGGTGATCAAGAGACTACACAAGACCAAGGTAGAGTAGCTCGTGTTTTGAAAATGCAGTATTATCTACCCCAAGATGCAATGCTTTAAAAACAATTCATCGAAACCTCACACAAAACGCACAACGAGTAATGAAATTTTGTGTAACAATGAGAGAAAAACTGTATCTTTCAGTATCATCGAATTAATTCTAAGTGTAAAACCTGCTTTTATGTTTAAAAATTGTAAATAAATCTTAAAAGTTTTATAATTTTCAAAAAAAAATATTTTCTGCGGTAACATACTAGTGTTCTCTGGTTTTTTTGATCATATTTAAGAGACATTCGAACTTTTGTATTATGAGAATATTTCAGACCGTTGTGTGAGGACGGTACTTATTTAATTAATTAACTCTAACGGATTCAATTTCCCAAAGTTAAGTATTTTATTTATGCATATTCCTTAAATTTCAAAGAGATTCAAAAGGAAAATATTTTAAATCCAGTTTCATGTGTGTGCGTCAATTACTGTAGGAAGATTAACGTTTTAAAATGCATCATATATATATATATATATATATATATATATATATTGTGATGTACCTCCCCTTGGAAGTACATCCCTCGAAGCATCAGCGTGAGCTAGAGGTGTAGGGTTATCGTAAGAACTAGAATCAAACATTATTTTAATATGACTTTATTAAGATATTCAACTTAAACTTTTTGAAAAAATATAATGTTATAAATTAATGAATGAGAGAATCTACGATGACGCAATACGCAACACACAATAGAATACAGACCTATCTCAATAATTGTGTGTGTGTGAATTGCCTAATCTTCAAATATAATAATAGTAAGTAATCAATCCTACCTTATATTATTCTGTAATAAACTTGTCTTTATCTACAGTGGTATGTAGCTGTACATTTAACTTCTAATCGATCACCAATATGTTTATCCACGACACGTAGAACTTGAATCTTTGAACGACGAACTTCAATAATCATCCAATACCACAACGCACGTTAATTGTCGAACATCCTTTACACTACCATTACATTGCCATCACGCTTACTTTAAGATTCTATATTTATCCTATATTATTTGCATCTCTCCACTTCTCGTTTCTTGGATTTGGTTGGAAAAGAGTTGCCATTAATTCTGGCCCAAAGAACCCAAAGGACTTGTTTAAGAAGAGACGCGTAAGTCGTCACAATATATATATATATATATATATATATATATATATATATATATATATATAATAAGCTTTTAAATTTTTATTCAAAAAATAAATAGTTAACTTTTTATAGCCTTTTGTGCTTAAAGTGTTTTTGTGTAATGCCTACACATAGGTTACAATGAGAGAAACTCTAAAAACCCTTAAATCAAGGACATTTTTAGTAATTGTATCATTTCCTCTTAATTTTAAACATTTCTTAAAATTATTTTTTAAACTGACTTTTTTTTTCATTTCATGCAATGAAACCGTTTTACCTTATTATTTGATTTTTTTATTTAATACTGAAGCGTATGCATAATAAAATATTTTAAAAAGTATATTCTACTTTATTTTTACCCGAAAAAAAAAGTCTAATTAACTAAAACTAAATGAAATTATAAAATTGCCCTTTAAATAAAAATTTCTTGGAACCTTGCCAAATAAATAAAATTTTAACAGTAAAATTATACAAGAAATAGAGGATTCCATATCCTACTAGCCAAAGTACCTATTCTTAACACGGGTTGAATTTTTAAAAATAAAAATATTGTTTTTAACATAATAGCTGAATTGTAAGACGGATAAACTTGGTACAAAAAATTTATAGCAAAATGTAAAATGCTTTTTTAATGAATGCATTTATTTAGTGGGAAAACCCCTTAAATATTCGGAACGCCCCTCTTAGGGCAATCTTTGCAAACCCTCTTTTATAGCGGATCTCTCCTCCATGAAAGATTGTGCATACAAAATTTCATGTCTGTAGGTCTAATAGTTCAAAAACCGAAATATTCATTTCTAGCGCCCCTAAAGCACTTGCAACGGTCTTTCAGTCTCAATTTTTTAAATCTTCTTTTGTAGTGGATCTTTTGTTTATTAAAAGAATGCGCCTACAGAATTTCAAGTCTGCATGTCTAGTAGTTCGAAATTAGAAATATTTATGTATAACGCTTTTTAAGCTCTCGCAATGCCGCTTGAGGCTTGATTCAAGTGTAAACGGAAATCATCTTCATAGATAGGGGATAGCCGGCTACTACCATATAACACCCTTGATTGTAACGGGATTCGTTTTTGAGCTTTAGCGGTACGCACTTTGTACACTTTCTTTTATAATATATATTGCTTTTCAGACATTTATGAAATTAGTTAAGGTTTATTAAAAAGAAATAATATAAATATTAAACGGTTCTCTCTGCTTTACTGAGCCATGTGAAATTTAAAAGAATTTTCTGAAAACAATCCATATTTAAAAACACGAATTTAGTGCAGAATTCATATTGAAGATGTGATGGAACAGCAAGTCATCTTATACGAAAAAAAAAAGTTGAGTACGAACAAGAAAAATGTATAGTTTTTTTTTCAATTATACCGTTTTTTAATTTGTTGAAAAGGGAGGTACATCTTCGTTGGAGACTATTTGTGAACTTAAACTTTAACTGTCTTCACTAAAATATTACACAGAGTGA
Organism: Trichonephila clavipes; assembly: GCA_019973935.1. Classification (NCBI taxonomy): domain Eukaryota; kingdom Metazoa; phylum Arthropoda; class Arachnida; order Araneae; family Nephilidae; genus Trichonephila; species Trichonephila clavipes. The sequence continues at coordinate 129,373 of BMAU01000393.1, forward strand.
TCGACATTTGCTTATTCATCAATACAGGAGAATCTATATAGTTATAGGGAACTATATAGTTTTAAAACACAAACGCAAATAATGGTAATAATAATTTTTTTCTCTATGTCCTTTTATATTATCCAAAGTAAGTTTTCTGATTTGAATATAATTACTTCTTAAGAGATTTCGTCTTTTCCTTTATATTAATTTGGGTTGAGTCTGTTGAAAAATAAATGTGAAGTCTATAAATAATATAATTGAATGTTAATAAAAACTGTTATTGTTTTAAGTAAATGTGAAGTTCTTTTTAATATTAAACCTTATTTGATACTTTATTCTAATTTTATAAGGGGAGAGTCCTACGAAAATATTTCGGCTTACATGTTTATATATTGGGTGAATAAGTAAATGTTATTACATTATAAATTCTATTAAAATGGGTAAAACCTTTGTAATAAAATTTGCTTTTTCTACATTTTTCTTCTTTTATACAATAAAATAGAACAATTAAGAGTGAGAATCTTGTATATTCAATATACTTAATATAAATTTAGTCAAAATAAATTTATTTCATTGTTATTAAATAACTGAAATACATTCCATAAATATGCTTATATCTTACAAGGAGAGGATACGACTACGGAAATTCATTTGGGGTCGAGACTTGGTGTAATAATAGTACTCCTTTAGGGTGTTCAACCCTCAAAGTAATTCCGCCGAATGGCCAGTCATTTCGAAGAAAAAAGCCTTCGAAATTCATGCTTAGTTTTTATACAATTAAATTTCAATTTCCTCCAACGATTTCGTAGCTTCGTTGATATAACATCTGCATACTATGCGCGAGGTCTCGGTTCAATTCATCGGTCAATTTTTTTTCATTTCATTTAATTATTTTTAAAATTAAATAAACTTATTTATGAAAGGTTTATAAAATATTAAATCATAAATTATGTAATTATTTTGTATTTTATAAAATAAAAAAAATACTGTAACCATATAAATATTTATATTAAATTTTATAAATATATTTTTATATTAATAAATAATATTTATAATAAAGTATATAATAAATATTAAATCATATTATACATAAAAACTAGTTACAAATAGTTTTATGATGTGAAATAAAACATAATATAAACAAAATATTATTTATAATATAAAATAATTTATAAATAATATTATATTAATAAATTAATTATTTTATAATATATATAATAAAAATATGTATTTTTTAAATAAATTTAAATAATTTTAAAAGTTTATTTAAGTAATTTTTAAAAAATTAATAATTATTTCAATAATAAATAATAAATTTAATAATAAATAATAAATTTAATAATAAATTAATAATAATTTTAATAATAAACTCATAATTTTTTCAATAATAAGTTAATAACCATTTCAATAATAAGTTAATAATTTTAAAAATAAAAGCTTTCATTAACAAATTAACAATTTTAATAATAAATTAATAATTTTAAAAATAAATTGATAATTTTTATAATAAATTAATAAATTTAATAATAATTCTTATTAATAATTATTTTTATTAATTATAATTCTTATTATTATTAATTTTTATGAACAATAATTCTTTTTAACTAATTTTAATTAAAAATTATTTCAAATAATTTTAATCAATAATTATTTTAAATATTTTTATTAATAATAATTTAAATAATTTTAATAATAATAATTTTAAATAATTTTAATAATAATTGTTTAAATAATTTTAATAATAATTGTTTAAATAATAAATTTATTTAATTGTTTTTTCTTTATAAAATGCAAAATAATTACATAAAATATCATTTAATATTTAATGAACCTTTCATAAATAAGTTTATTTAGTTTTAAAAATAATTAAATGAAATGAAAAAAAAATTGACCGATGAATTGAACCGAGACCTCGCGCATAGTATGCAGATGTTATATCAACCAAGCTATGAAATCGTTGGAAGAAATTGAAATTTAATTGTATAAAAGCTAAGCATGAATTTCGAAGGCTTTTTTCTCCGAAATGACTGGCCATTCGGTGGAATTTCATTGAGGGTTGCACACCCTAAAGGAGTACTACTAATACACCAAGTCTCGACTTCAAATGAATTTCCTTAGTCTCGTGCCTTCTCCTTGTTAAATTAGTTGAATATTAAGACTGCTTATTCTTATATTTATAATTAAGATATTTTAATTGAATTTACAAAATCAAAATTATTTCAAAACGAAAGCTTTATATTTTTATGTATTTCTGATAAGTGTGCTTACTAATTTGATACATTGTATAAAGAAATATTAACAAACGAAATCAATATTGTTCGTGTATTTTTTTAAAAATCATAGATCTACTGTTTTTATATGGTTTAATTTATTTTAAAGCTACACAATGCTTTTAAAAAATTTGGAGACTGTAATAGTAAAAGTAAATTCCTTTTTACTTTGGATTATATCAGTAGGGTGATTTAGAAAGTAAAGAGTCAGTTTGGCCAGCTATTGTTACACTTAAACTTTAAAAAAGTCAGAATTTTCAAACCCTTTTAAAACTTTAATAAAATGCTCAACTTTTAAAATATTTCAATAATTTTAAGTGATTTATGTTTTTTAGATTATTAGGGAAAAAGTTAGTATGGAGATTATATATATATAAAAGAGTTCTCTTTTTGTTTTTCATCTGGTTCTTATGTTAACGAAATCCTCTGAACCTTGCATCATTGGCAGGGTTAAACTTTACCTTTATTTTTTCAATTATTGCATGTGATGTTACAACGTTTCAGTCAATAGAGCTTAATGCTGTAATAGTTCTGAAAAAATATGTTCTATTATCTATTACACTGGATGTGGCAGGCCTCTTGAAATAAACCATCCCAAATTTTGAAAAAGTTTTTCAGTGGAAAGAGACGTAATAAGTTCTATATAGGTTGTTTCTGATAACAACTGAACGATGGTTTTTGATCGAGGGCCCCAAAATTCATCACGCCAAGAGGGTAGTTTTACGCACGTTGTTATCTGCAGTTTTTAGCACCATACAGATAACAGTACGATTTGGCCCGTTTCAATCTCAATTTTATCGGTGAACACCTTGGGTTGGTCAGGGGCTACCCACTTCTCTTCCCCCAATCTCCTGAGAGGACTTAAATAGACTCTGAAGTCACATTTAGAGTGCCCCCTGACCCGCCGGCACTGTGCATTTACTAACATCCATGCCTTATCCAGTATTCGAACCCAGGTCTTACGGCAGAGCAGTCAGTATCACTAATCATTGTACATGATGTATGGCATATTTTCTAAATGTACTGCACGGAATATGGCACGCGTGAACTATACAAAAACCATTCTTTCTCATTAAATTTCAAATGAAGAGGACGGATAAGATCTACAATTTGAAATTACTCTTATCTTTTGGTAAAGATTGAGGCATTATTTTAGTTTCTGAGCTGAGAATATTTTGACTTTATGCCTTTTTGAATTATTTGTCTGACAGATTTTCGTATTTTTAAAAATCAACTTTTTTTTGTAAATAGGTCGTAATGATAGATATTTTTAAAGAACACTACATTGTTAGAACCCCCCTGGGTTCCACCCTGGAAACCAAGATTAATTTGAGGCAAAGAATCACAAAGAGCCATTTGTATAGTAATAAGTTGTATTTATTATATCGATTCAAATATCAGAAACTCTAATAACATATAATAATTCTATGTTACGTCAAACAAAAGGGATTTACCTTTAATTTTAAATTAAATTACGAATTATGAAATTAATCAATAATTACGCGTAAGATCAAATAAGGTCTACCGAAATAGGAGGTCCGAGAAATACACGTAAATCGAATTATTAGCTTTCATTAACTTAAACTAATTTCATTAAACTAACGATTGTTTTAAGCGATAATAAATTGTATTATATCATCTGACCATACTTAGGTATCTTCACAAGATGCCTTCGTAGATTATTAACCGTAACTCTTCAATATCTCAATCCAATTGAATCCTCCAAACTTGAGGCTACTGCTGCTGGCTCAATAGCCTTCATACTTGCTAGCTTACAACGCTCTACTTAAATACCCTATCTACTTCGCATATCCCGTTCGCCTTTTGGAGTTGATTGGAAATATACGCAAATTTATAATCCCCAAAAAGACGCCTAAGAATATTAGTGGAAAGGTTCCGTACAGATTCGTCACAACATGTTTTTGAAGAACAATCAGATGAACAACAGGAGCATTGTTAGGCAAAATAATAAGGTATTTATGTGAAAGGTGGTCGATTAAAACTACATCTTTTTAATTTTTTAATGAGCTGAAATTAAATTGAACAGAGTAAATATTAATTATTTTAAGTCAAGGGTAATATTACGCAATTATTTAAATTAATTATTAAGGGATTTATAACGTACACAATATAACATGAATATCGGAATCATACCATTATATTCCCCCTTTTTTGTTTATATATTTCGAATTATTTATAAACTTTAGTATTTAATGTAAATATATTCCTAAACGAAGCAAATAAGAATTGTTGTTGCTTATCCCACCCTATTGACATTAACATCAAACGAGGCCCAAGAAATTCATCGAATTCATTCAATTTTTAAGCCTGTCGTTAGTCGTAACTTTGAGCACCATACAAGTGACAGTACAATTTGGTTCGATTCCTCCTTCAATTTTGAGGGAAAACACCCTGGCGGTTGCTCATTGTCTTTTCAAATCTCTTCCTCTACCACCAACCTCTCGAAAGAACCAGTGGCTCGAAGAATATAAGTGTACCTTTATGCCACACAAGGGCATACTTTAACAATCATCATGTTTCCTACTGGATTCGAAACACAGGCCCTACGGCTCAGCAGCCAGCGAAACTAGCCACTCTATCGGAAGGGAGGAAATAAGAACTGATGGATTATTAAGGAATGTCTCTCAATATAAATAACAGTAATGATGTTTTTATACCTTTTAAAAAATTCCTTCATCACTATAATTGCTAGGGAATGAGTGAGATTTATATTTACGTCACACTACAAAGCTACACGAGTGCTAATGTGGTGACGGATCTCATAATTTTGAACCATGGTCAAAAGTGATGAAGACAACACCTGAGCTGGCTCTCCTTCTACAAACTACAACACTAAGCTAACAGAAAGACATTAAGTCACGAGAGATTGGACGTCTATAAGCCCCTCTATACAGTGGGTATTCAGTTGCACTAGGTTCGAACTCATGACATGTCAGCCATGAGTCCGTGACCTTGACTACAAGGCTATCGCGGCAAACCTACTAATGAAAGTATTTGAGTAATTTATCAAGAATCTTGAGTTCGGTTATTTTATGTTATTTTACTTCTATGAAATGTTAATTATTTAAATAAAACGGGGGAAAATAACTTTTCTCTCTACATCCTAACAATATATAATATAGTTTCAATAAATCTTGTGTGCTACGGATAGCAATACAAATAATAAAATCAGAACCCTTGTCCTACCTCTTTGCAATCAACTCAATACTTTGTGTTAAAATGAAAGAAAATTTTTGTTGTTAATGTTATTTGTTCTATAACCTTTATAAATTTACTTATATTTTTATATTAATTACCTTGTTTTATATTAAATGTATTTGTAAGTTTTCATTAAAATACGTGTTTGTGTTGAGCAGAAGTTTTGACATATTTTCAAAAACTTTAAGGCAAGGCATTATACATATTAACATATATCCCTTAATTTTATGAAATCTTCATTAAGTAATGAAAATGAGAGGCTTATCTATATTCTGCTCCGCTGACTAATAATCATGCATGCCTCCCCATCTGGGGACAGGTAACAAAATTTTTTGTCTATCTCCTAGATACCTTCCCATGGTTTCGTGTAGAAGCTAAGAGAAAGGGTGCCAGCTCTGGGTTCCTTCTTGTTACTTCATCATGTATCAAAATTACGAGATCCTGGACATTTACTGCGAAGTAAATATTCAGTCTTTCCTAGATACCTCTTAAAAATTATCACTAGGCAAATTTTAAATACTCGCTGTTTTACGAGAAATAAAGATCTCAGAACCTCTTTATCAGAAACAACTCAAAGAATTTCTCTGAAAAAGCTGATAATTCTAAAATCTTTACAGACACTGGTATTAAAATGCACACCCGAGAAATTTTGTCAGATCATGAAATATTTAAATGGATCCAAGATTCGCTTAGTTGTTGAAGATTTTCATTTTTAAATGTTTTATGTTTACAATTTTTATCATAAATTTTATTTTAATTTCTTACTTTTATTACATTTTTTTATTTTTCAAATCTTTTTTGCTACAGGAGAATAGCAAATCGTCTCAATCTCTCTCTGATTATTGCCATTCGTGCTTAGAGTCTGACAGAGTTATGCTCTCCATCAGTGGCGCACACAAGGGGGTCTGGGGTCCAGACCCCCAAGCCCTTGATTTTTTTCCGATTGATTGTAATTCTAAGTATATAATACGTAAAATTTAATTAATTACTTGCTGTTAATGATTAATTTTATTAATTAATGCTAATTATGTTCAAAAATTCGTTTTTTACTGTGTTTTGTTCCCGAAAATTAACAAAATCAAACGGAGCATGATACAAGAATGGTGAACTTTCAACCCCGGAACCCCCTTGAAAAATTCCTGTGTGTGCCACTGCTCTCCATTCAACGACCCTCCATTCACCCAACGAGTATATTTTTACAAAAAAATAACAACAAGCAACATTAATTAAAGGTTCTCCACGCATTACATTTTCAAATTTTACTCATTGAATTCAAATATAAAAATGAAATTTAATGAGAATACATTAAACGAATTAATAAAATTTAATATTAATTGAATAAATTAAGCATACGGAGATATACGGAAAATGAAAGTGAATAAATTGATGTTGGATATTTTTTTTGTGTAATGTAAGCGAGCCATTCCAGTTGCTGTCTATTGAATTGACTATTACAGCACTCCTTTCGAAAATACGAATACATTTAAACCAGAGGAGGACAACTTATTGCACGCCTTAGAATTCTCAGTGGAACTCTACACATCTCTAGAAATTAGTCAATTTTTGAGCAGATGGCAGTCGATAAATTCGTAATGTACCTTGTTTGACAAACATCTTCATAATTTCAGACATTTACGGAATTAAGAAAAAATCTGAAAGATGCGAGTAACTCTAGAGATAAATCTATATCTATCTTGTGAACTATTCGAATGCCATTGCCGGAGAGATTTAATTGTTTGAGAGAGGAAATTACATGTACTGTGCTTTCCGCTTTATTTTCTATATATCTAAGTGAACAAATCTTTTCTGGTATGAAAAATATTTCGAGTCCTCAAAGCAGTTAGCAACTGAATGCTCAGTATTGTGCCAAATTGGAAGTCATAAATTATACCCCTGATTTTGAGATATGAAGTAGAGTGGTCCAAATATTAGGTTCGCATTAAAATTATTTTTTAACTAAAATGAAGGGGAATACTTATTATTTAAACCTTTAACGGGCACATAACTAAAGTACAATTTTCTGTGATAAAGTGTTTGATAAATGTAATGCTCTCATCTTTTATAAACATTATTCAGTCACAAAAAATATCTAATAGAGGATTTTTTCCTGGTTGGTGGCTAGACGTTATAGCTACTGCGCAATTAAGATATTTAACTTACTTTTCAGGACAGAAATAATGAATCATATCATAATCAACTTTTTTTATGGAAAAGTAACATTTAGGCTAATTGTTATTTCAGTAACAATTAAATACAAAGTATAAGTGTAATAAAATAATAATAAAATATTTGTACAACATAGAATACTTACTAAAATATATATTGAATTTGTTATATATCAACATTTTATACATTATTTAATTTTAGTATAAAAAGATAGAAATAAAATAATATTTTTGAGGATTTAAATTTGTTATTTCACAAATTTGATAAGCTCTTCACTGTGGGACTTTTCAAAGCAAGTAGAACCAATTGCTTGAATGCACAGTGGAACGCACAGAAAAGCTATGATGATAGATTTTAAAATTCAAGAATTTCGAACCACATATTGTAAGCAAAGTTTGTTTATATTTCTCACCCCAAACAACCTCAAGTGATTCTAAGTATTCTCAATCGAAGAGGAAGAGCGAAAATTGCAAGGTCATTTTTCTGTTCTTTGTGGGCAGTGGATACAGCCACATATAAAAAAGCTTTCCAAAAACCTAAATAAAACCTTTTTCTTTTAAATGCATATTTTCGAAATTCATTCAAATGAGAGAAGAGTTTTCTTAAGACATATCGAATTTTTTTTCCAAGATCAGAAATTTTATTTATAGTAATCAAAATACAATTTGTAAATTTACAAAGAGAAAAACTGTTTTTAACTACACATCAAAGGACATAAAATACAAAAAAGGTATCGTGATGTCATCTGTATTGCTTTTTATGCATTTTAGCTTCAATTAACGCATGTGGATAGACTAAATATGCATCACCCTCTTGCAAATTGTTTTTTAATGTGTGGCTAGACCTATTAGTCACTGCCCGTTAAAGGGTTAAATTGTTTATTTCTTACTTTAATAAATGTTTAAAAATACATATTATACATAAAACTTAATTTTTTTATTTATGTTGACGAAATGGTTATATTTCATGCGTTTTATTTTTATGTTACTAAATATCTGTAAGTGATGCAAAACTAACATGTAAAAAAAATCTATAAATTTACACTACTGGCCAATGAAATTGCTACACCAAGAAAGTGACAGACTACAGATGTGAAATTTAAACGATAGGAAGAAGGTGCTGTGAAATGCAAATGATAAGCTTTTCAGGCCATTAAGACAAAACAGGTGCCAGTAACGACACCTACCATATATTTAAATGAGGAAATCATCCGAATTAAAGAAAATTTAATGCCCAAACGATTTGTATTAGTACAAATAAATGACGAAATTTCCAAAGCAAAAAAAAAAAACATTAAGTGTCTGGAATTAGTATTTGATGTTGCCTCCTACCTCTTCAATAAGTATTGCTATACTACGTGTTATGGAGTCGAACAGATTTTGAATGTGTGCTTATGGAAGAGATTTCCATATTGCTTGTATGCGCAGCAAAAGTTCGTCTTTTAAAGCTGCAGAACGTAGTTTACGAGCAAGACGCCACCAACCAAATCACACAAGTGCTAAATAGACGACATATCTGGCGAAAAGACAGGCCAAGGAATAAGTTGTATGTGTTGGGTTAAACAGAAGTCTCATAACAGTTTTTGCAACATGTTGGCGTGCATTATCCTGCTGAATTGATTGATTGAATATTAACGTCGCACTGTTCAGCTACACGAGGGCTTTTGGCGACGGACCACGTAATTTTGAACCATGGTCAAGTGATGTTAGCGACACCTGAGCTGGCACCCCCTCTCCTAACTACCACTACCACACCACACCAACGGGAGGACGTTTCAGCTCTAGACAGATTTAACGTGCATCGCAACCCTACACAGCGGGTCTTTAGTGGTACTGGGCTCGAACTCACGACAAGGCAAGCCACGATCCGATACCTATACCATTCGGCCACCGCGGCCACATTATCCTGCTGAAAGATAGCTCCAGGGATGCCTTAAAGAAAGAGAACGACTTCAAGCTGTAACAATTCACGGACACACCTGTTGCTATTAAGATAAACCTCAATTTTTAGCAAATTGGATCCTCCATCATGCGAAATCACACCCCAAATAATAGCTCCGGGTGTTAGGCTCTTATGTCGTTCGATAACGCAATCTGGAAGGCAGCTTTCACCGGCATAGCGTCTAAAACGAAATTGCGCTATCATGAACCCACAAACTGAAGCGTGATTCATCTCAAAAGATAATTTGGGGCCAATCACCTTGCTAGGTTCTGTACTCATGAACCCATTACAGACGCAGTCTTCGATAGTTTGCCGTGAGGGGGATCCTGTATAAAGGCCTCCGTGCACGCAATCCACGGTGTAGTAGACTTCGACGAATTAACGAAACCGACATTAATACACTAGTAGCAGTAGACTAACGCACTGCAAACACCTTGAGGAAGGTGTACGGTCATTCATCGCCATGAGGAGCAGGCGTCGTTCGTCACGCGCTGACCTTACCTTCCGTCGTCCACTGTCAGTTTTTCGAGTTGCTTGGTGCTGGTCGGTCCATTGCTTACAAACTCGTATCACTGCACTGTGAAACTGTTCCGCTACACTTGAGCTCCTATTGCGCGAAAGGAAAATCTTCCTTCTCGAAGGCTGATAATCCTCCCCGTTTAAACTCCGTAAGTTGTTAGATTTTCTTCTTCTTTCGTCGTGAAGGCATACTTAGGTCTCACTAAACGTTTGCCACTAACAAATAATCATTAACTATTTTCAACGTCCCGCTACAGGCCGCTATTTAAACGCTTTCAGCATCAGATCAGAGGGCGCTGCGCATGCGTGGTGGCTCTGAAACTTTACTATTTTACCTAACATCCTAGAATTGATATTTGCTGCAAAAGTTCATTTAATTCTGATGAATGAGTTGTATATTTTACAAACAGCAGAGTATTTTATTTTACTATCTTGAAAGCAAGCAGAAGGAATTTTACAATAAAATAAATACATAAAATGACTATTTGTTATATTTTTTGGAGTAAGTCGTGACAAAGAGAGAATTGACCAACAGAAAAATGAATTTATTAATATTATTTAAATATCAGTAGAAGGGCCTTTTTTGCATCCTTTCTCTTTCAGTATCATTGTGGAAAATAGACAGAAGAATCCAAGTATTCTCTCAGTTAAGAAATTGCATTGAGGAAAATAATATAGATGTCATAATAATGTAAAAAATGAAGTGAAAAAATATTTACATTTAAAAAATTGCGTACATAGTTTTATGGAATAAATTTATGGCAGTTAGTCTTTGAGGATAGATTCTGAAAGTTATAGGAATATTCTTTTGTACAGACTTTTGAATTCAAATCAGCTGTTTTTATAAATAGGACTTTAAAAGATTTGAATATACCTTAGTTAAAAATAAAAATTTTGATGTTATTTAATATGAAAATATTTGTATGCATTTTCTTAAGTGACTATAAATTTACATTCGTTGTAAGAAGGTAAATTTTTAATTAAGTTGCTTTTTAGCGTTTTCTCTTTAAATTAATTATCTTCTTTCTTAATCAATTCAGAGTTCAGGTATTAAAAGCTATTATATTGTAACATAATTCAAAGGACTATTTTTGAAATTGTCAAAGAATGCTAAAAACCATCATTTTCTGCTTTTATTTGATCGGTCATTGTATTTCTTTCTTTATCATTTTCAATCCTGTATTTTATTTGGATAAGAAATTATAAAACACTTATTTTCTTATTGTCGTTATAGATAATGTAGTTGTTTATTTTAAATGCTTAAAATTTAAGAAATGTGGTTAGAATACATACAAAATCTATAAATTGCATTTGTATATATACTTTTTTAATTGAAGCGATTCACCACGAAGGAAAGAAAAACTGCCTTTTCAAGTGAATAGTTTTTTCCTGTTTTTTCAAAAAAAAAAAGATTTGTTCACTTAACTAAATTTTTTTAACCTGTTCTTTTGATACATCAGTTTTGGAAGAGCTATGAATGCACAAAATATCTATCATTTTAATTCAATAAATACGTCTATTTATTTATAATACATACACACATATCAGAATTTCGAAATTCAATACAAGTTAAAAAAAACTATTTTGACAAAGTTTTAATTCTCAATTAAAAAAAACCCCATTTTATAGTAAAATACAATTTGGAAAACAAATTTAATGAATTTCTGCTCGTTTTTTAATGGGATAATGTTAATCTCAGTAATCTTTTAATGTTTATATATATATAAATTCATTTAAAGGATTCAGATACTTGGGTTCATTGATTTTTTTGTTAGTATAATTCATTAAAGGAAGCGGAAAGTTGGGTATATTTAATGTATACTTTTAAAATAATGAACTAAATTATAAGAGTAAATGTGTACTTTCTCTAGCAGCAGTTAAACATAGTTTTAACTAAACAGCCGGCCCTCAACCTCATTCAGACGAGTTCATTAAAATATGTGGGATATTCGCAATTGTTTCGCTCGACATTTTATATCACAGTGAATTGTTCAGATAAGACTTCCGATTTTATATTTCAAAACGTATTTTTATAAAAATTTACCATAGTAGGACATTTTGGAGCAATTACTCAAACAAATATTTTTTTACACAGTTCTTGTTATAAAATGCATGCACTTTTACGAAAAAAAACCCATCCGAGCCTCTGACATCCAAACTTTCCGTCTTCTACAAATGTGACATGGGAACAGTAGCAATAAATCATAATTTTTCTGAGAAAACTTTGTATATATATATATATATATATATATATATATTAAAATTTTTAAGGACACACAGCACGATTCAATTGAAAAAAATGGGTCGAAAATTCAATCACAGTTTCTTATCCTAAATTATTTTTTATATAATTTTTTATAATATCATAAAATTCAAATGTTCTAAGTTAAAAAAAATTGTTATGATAAATTTTATACTCCTTTCCGTTCACATTCCAGTTGCAAATAAAATCTTTCAACTGACTTATACCAGGAAGAAAAAATCTAAGTTGTTTATCTTCATTTAAAAACTAAGAATTTTATTCTATTGCTACAGATATTTTTTCTAACTATTGTCATTATTAAGCTTAGCAAAAGTTGAAATAAGTTTTTGAATCAAAGCAGTACTTATTTTTTTAAAAGAATAGCTGAATTTAGAATTTACTTTTTTTTCAGGGAATTTTCAATAAGAATTCGTAAGAAAAAAGAATTTTACAAATAACAAATATATCAGTTTAAAACAAATAGGAATTTTTGCTATGCATAGCTTGAAATACTTTTAAATCAAGTTTCATGTGTGTAAGCCAATTATTGGAGGAGGAGTAAAAAACTTTCAAATCCTTTAATAAATTTTTAAATTTTTCTTCTAAATTTTGCTTTAATTAAATAGGTAGCTTTTTTTAGCGTTTTGTGTAAGTACAAAATGTGTGCTTTATTTAATATTTAGACATAGATTACAAACAGAAAAATACTAAAAACCATTAAATCAGACTTTTTATTAATTGTACTCATTCCTCTTAATTTTTAAGCATGCTATAGAATTACTTTTTAACCTCACTTTTTTTTCATTTCACTCAATGAAAACGTTTTATTTATTCATTTTATTTTTTAATTTGATTCTACTTCATGTACAAAAAAAAACTTTAAAAAGCTAGGTACCAGTCTATTTTCAGAAAAAAATTTAATTAACTCAAAATAAAAGAAAATGATGAAATAATCCTTAAAATAAAAATTTCCTGGAACATTAACAAATAAAGAAAATTTTATGAGTAAAGTTTTACAAAAAATGTAGGGTATTATAACTTAATAGCTGAAGGAGAGAAAGAGAGATGATCTTATCACGGGTTAATTTTTTAAAAACAAAAATAGTGAAAATCTAAGGATAATAACAACCGATACAAAAAAAAAAGAAAGAAAATCATAGAAAAATGTAAAATATTTTCTTAATGAGTGCACATTATTTATCAATAACGACCCTTAAGCCTTCACAACGCCCCTCTGGGATCAATTATTTCAAACCTACTTTTGTAACGGATCTCTTTTCCATGAAAGGAAAGCGCCTGCTAAATTTCAAGTCAGTTGGTTAATAGTTTAAAAATAGGAATATTTATCTGAAGCACCCTCACACACACACACACACACACAATGCAGTAGAAGGTCAATTTTCCTATCCCCGTTTTGTAGCAGATCTCTAATTGGAAGGAACATTCCTACAGAATTTTAAGAATGTAGGTCTAATAGTTGAAAAAGAGAAATATCTGTAACGCCCCTTGGAGGTCACTTTTCGTTAATCATTTTGTAGCTGATCGGTGCTCCATTAAGGTATCCGACTACGTTCGGAACCGTGATTTTAAAAAAGCGCACAAATGAATAATTTTCATGATATTTAGTGTCACTCAGATTAGAATACATGCATAAAATTGTTTTAAGGACATTTTGACAAAAAAAAAATTATTTAAATATAATATTTTGGCAAAAAATTAACTTAGAATAATCTTTTTCCAAATGTTCTTCTTTTGTGAAAAATGGTTCTATTATAATAATATTTTGCCTTTTTATAGCTCAGACCTCTCTACAGACGCTCAACTAGAATTTTTGAAAACTTCACATTATTTTCAGAGTTATCACCCATTGAAATAATTATTGGAGTTTTTTTCTTAAAATGGCTCCCCTCCGTTGTCGTAAAATATGAATAAACCCACTTCTAAGTTATAAATTTCAAAAATTCTAGTTGAGCCTCTGTAGATAGGTCTGAGCTATATACAGGTAAAATATTATTGTAATAGAAGCATTTTTCACAAAAGGAGAACATTTTGAAAAAAGATTATTCTAAGTTAATTTTTTTGCCAAAATATTGTATTTAAATAATTTTTTGTCAAAATGTCCACAAAACAATTTTATGCATGTATTCTAATCTTAAGTGACACTAAATATCATGTCAATTACCCATTTATGCGCTTTTGCAGAATCACGGTTCCAAACGTAGTCGGATACCTTAAAGGAAAACGTGCGTATTAAATTTCAAGTATGTCGTTCTAAAAGTTCAAAAGCGGGAATATTTATCTAACGCACTTAAGCACCACAACTCCCTTTGAGTTAATTTTTTTACAAAATCTTTCTTGTAGCAAAAACTTCTATTCCATGAACGGAACATGTCTAAAAAGTCTTAAGTTTGGAGGTGTTAAAATTAAAAAAATGAAATATCTATCCATTTTACCCCCTTTAATCTCCCGCGACATTCCTCAGGGGTCAATTTTTTGCAAAACACATTTCGTGGAAGTTCATTATTCCATGAAAGTAACATGATTACCAGATTTAGAGTTCATAGGTTTAATAGTTCATAAACAGAAATATTTATCTGCATCGCCTCTTAAGCCCTCGCACGTTTCTTTGGGACTCGATTCAGGTTAAAAGGGGAACCATCTTCATGGATACGGGAGAGAGGGATTTTACTCCCTATTAAACCCTAAATTGTACAGCGATTTGCTTTTGAGATTTAGCGGTACTTACATTGAACACTTTCTTTTATAATATATATTGATTTTAAGCCATTTATATATATATATATATGAAATTAATTAAGATTAACTAAAAAGAAACAAAATATATATAACTTGTGGTTCAAATTGTTTGATCATTCAATGTGTTGTTTAAAATAACATTGTGGATTGAATTCATATCAAAACAATTTTAATGCAGAATTCCTCTTGAAAGCTGTTACCCCAGGTGTTCTTATACGAGCATTAAAATTCAAGACCGAACAAGAATAATTTAGCGTTTTTTTTATTTGAACTATTTTTTAATTTTTTGAAAAAGGTGGATCATCTTCATTGGAGGTTATTTGAAATAACAATTTAACAGTTTTCACTAAAATATCACATAAAGTGGTCGACATTTGCGCATTCAGAAATCCAGCACTATCTGTATAGTTCGAACCTCTATATTGCAAATTTTTTTTATATAGCACACTTTTTCTTGGAACTAAGAACATTTCCCGATTTTCTTCGTAAGATAACCCCCCATAGCGAAGTTCATTTTCTATGTAACGAACTTTTTCTCTTGTGAATTAATTTTTTTCTGCCTATTTTTGAAGTATTTCTGGACATTTCGAGTTGTTCTTTCCATTAGCACTGTTTATGGTGGTCATAAATCTTGAACTGGTTTTATTTGGTGCCTAACTTGCCGAGAGCAATATATAATTCGGGGTATCGATATTCCCTTTCACCATCCGTCGAGTCTTGTGTTCTTGAACTAGTCTCTGTTCATTTGTAGCATTTATCAGTCATACTGGAAATACTACATGTTTAACAGTACATGTAATACTTACATGTAGCTCTAAAATGTTAAAACGTAAGTGCTTGAACATAAAAGAAAAATAATTAATTCTTCAGGAAGTGAATAAACGTGTAAAGAAACTTTTCTTACAGTTTTCCTTTCTTTTTTTTTTGATAAGAAAGATATATATATATATATATATATATATATATATATATATATATATATATATATCAATTTACAAAAAGGTGTAAATAATTACTTTTTTTGTATTTAAGAACTTAAAATTCGTCTTATGGGGTTTATAAAGAAAATTGAACCTCTAAATAACGAATTTTCCATATAACGAACTTTTTTTCGGGACTTAGCGACTTTGTTATATAGAGGTCCGACTGCATTAAGTTTTATGTTTGAATATACTATAAATATGAAGTCCATTTCAATATTAAATCTTATTTAATATTCTTTTATTATATAAAGGAAAAGTATTATGATAATATTTCGGCTTACATATTAGTATTTTGGCTGTATAAGTAAATGTTATTGATTATATAAATTTTACGAAAATGGCTAAAACCTTTGAAATAAAAACAGTGCTTATTTCTATATAGTTTTTTTCTTTTACAAAATAAAGTAGAATAATTGAGAGTGACAGTCATGTGTGTAATGACTCAATACTGAATCTTTTTTTTTCTATAATTTTCAACGGAAATTTTTACTTTTACATTCAATTTCGATAGAATAAGTTTATTCAAATTAATTTATTTCAGCGTTATTGAGTAATTGAAATATATGTCATAAATATACTTAAGGGTTAAGTTAGTTAAAAACTATGGATGCATCTTATTTTTAAAATAAAGACATTTTTAATTGAGAGAGAGAGAGAGAGAATTTGCAAAATCAAAATTATTTCAAAAACAAAAACTTTATATTTTTATGTGTCTATGTTATTAGTGCTTACTGATCTGAGATATTGTACAAACGAATGTTTATAAATGAAATTAATTGTTCGCATAAGTTTTTAAAAACCTTAGATCTATTATTTTTGTATGTTTTAATTCATTTGAAGGCTTCACAGTGCCCTTATTTAAAAAAAATTCTTAGAGGCCGTGACAGTAAAAGCAATTTATGTATTATTTTCAGATTATATTATTAAGTTGATTCTAAAAGTAAAAAGTCAGTTTGCCCAGCCATTGTTCACAACTTTAAGAAAATAAAAACATTTTAAACTTTTTAAAAGTTTTTAAAATGTTTAATTTTTAAAATATTTTGATCATTTTAAGTGTTTTATGTTTCTGATATTATTGGGAACAGAAATTAGTACGAATATGTGAATATGTGTTCTCTTGTTAATTTTCATCTGCTTTTCCTATTCAAAAAATCCTCTCCTTCATGTAGGATTGAAAGCGTTACATCTCCCCTATTTTTTTTAATATGTGCATTTGATTTTACAATGTACCAGAGAGTAGAACTTAATGCCTTATTAGTTCTGACAAAATTTGTTCTTTTATCTTCTGCTACAGATGGCACACACAGATCTTTTCTTCAAATAAACCATCTCAAATTTTCAAAAAATTCTGCAGTGGAGAAGGACACGAGGGACACGAAATTCATCGTGACACAGGGCTAGTTTCCTTTATGTCGTTACCTGCAGTTTGGAATACCATAAAAATGACACTATGATTCGGCTCGGATCAAGGTCCCTTTATGCGTGAACACCCTGCACATCGTCTTGGTATTCCCACCTCTCTTCCTCTTCCACCAGTCTCTAGAGAGGAATTGCGGGAACCCATGCCCTGTGGTACAGCAGTCAGCGTCACTAACCTGATGAGCAGCAAGTTCTAAATGTACTTCACGGTGTATGGCTCTGGTAAACAATACAAGATTCAGCCTTTCTGATCAACTTTCAAATGAAAAATCACTTTTACAATTTCATAAAATTTAAGAGTCTTATACTCTCTTAACTTTTGGTACAAATGATGACATTATTTTGACTTTTCCAATCTGAGAAATTTTTGGACTAAATGTTTTTTTCAATTATTTGTCTTACAGATTATCGAAATTTGACAACTTAATTTTTTCCCTTCTTTTTTTGTAAATAGATCCATATTAATAGATATTTTTAAATATTTCAACTCTTTATGTTTTGTGTAATTTGTCATCAGTTGTGTAATGAGTCAAGCAAAATATATTACACAAATTAGCTTATGTCCCTTAATTTCTAGAAAATCTATATTAAGTAGTGTAAACTAGATGCTTATCTATATTCTGATCCTCTGACTGGCACTGACACATTCCTAGCCTTCCGGGGACAGGCAACAAAATGTCATATTAATCTCCCAGATACCTCCCCGTGGGTGTGGTGCGATAGCTAAGAAAGGGGCCTTGCCAGCTCAGATGTAGTCCTCGTTACTTGACCATAGATCAAAATGACGAGGTCCATCGCGAAATGCCCGCGAGTAGAAGAATAATGCGACGTAAATATTCCCTCACCCCTAGATACCTTTCAAAATATTATTACTAGGCAAATTATATATGCTCGTGGGCTCACGAGAAAAAAAGATATTAGAACCGTGAACAAAATCAATAATAAAAGTCAAGTAA
This sequence comes from Trichonephila clavipes, assembly GCA_019973935.1. Classification (NCBI taxonomy): domain Eukaryota; kingdom Metazoa; phylum Arthropoda; class Arachnida; order Araneae; family Nephilidae; genus Trichonephila; species Trichonephila clavipes. The sequence goes on from BMAU01000393.1 coordinate 147,827, forward strand.
ACATAAACAAGTCAAAAAATTTCTTTGATGAAGTTGATCTCTAATATTTGTACAGTCATGGTATTGAAAAGAATACCCCCGATTTTCAACTTTTGTCAAACTATGATATATTTTGTAATGGATCCCAGTTTCTCTTAACTATTATACATTTTTTTCTCAAATGTTTCATTTTTAAAAGTTTTTCATAATTTTTCTTTTAAACTCTTAACAGAGTTCTAACTTAGTCGCATCCTGTGCTGATCACTTAATGGTCAGCTACCTGTCATCCTAAGAAAAGTAAATTTTATGACTCTTTTTGACGATAAATCAAATCTCTAGCTTTCTAGCACTCGATATTCTCACTCTTCTCTCCATCTTAACTTCAATTTGCTGCAATAGAATTAAAAAGGTCTCGTTACTCTCACCATCCAGATCACCACTTCTAATCTGCCTTTAGCCTTTTTGACATTTTATAGACAATTCTTATACATTTTTTACTCACATTGTATCATTTTTCATTATTTTTTCTAAATTTTCTAGCATTAAATTTTTATTTTTCAAATCTATTTTACTACTGGATAATAGCAAAACTCTCTCTCTTCTCACACTCAATCTTATTTTCACCCTTGGAGATTATAGCATGGCAGAGTTATGCTCTCTATTCATTTACCGAAACAGTATATCTTTTGAAAAATTTAAAAATAAAACAAGAAACAATAATTTACGCTTCCTCACGCGTCACATTTTCAGTTTTAGCTCGTTGAATTCAAATATATAATTTAAACTTTATAAATAAATTAAACGTATTAATAAAGTTTAATAATAATTAAATTAATTAAGCGTATGGATATATACGAAAAAAATGAATAAATTTACGTTCAATAACTTTTTGTTCAAAGTAAGCTAATATTCCAGTTACAGCAAACAGTTGCGCACACAGGAATTTTTCAAGGGGGGGTCCGGGGTCGAAAGTTCACCATTCTTGTATCATGCTCCTTTTGATTTTGTCGATTTTCGGTAACAAAACACAGTAAAAAAGTAGTTTTTGAATAAATTGTTAGCATTAATTAATAAAATTAATCATTAATAGCAAGTAATTAATTAAATTTTAGGTACTATATACTTAGAATTATAATCTATTGGAAAAAGAATCAAGGGCTTTGAGGGGGTCCGGACCCCTCTTCTTGTATGCGCCACTGACAGCAATCCTTTGTAAATACGAATTACTTTAATCCAGGCGTTGCACGCGTGCCACATTGGGCCCGTGGCACAATTCCCCCAGTCCATCTCTACACTACTCTACATTTTTGTCAATTTTTGAGTAGATGGAAGATAATAAATTTGTAATGGACCTTATTGGAGAAACATCATCAGAATTTTAGACATTAACGGATTTAAGGGGAAAAAACTGAAACATCACTCTATATATAAATTTACATCGATCTTGTAAATAATTTGAATGTCATTGCTGAAGAGATTTAATTTTTGAGAGAGAAAATTGTATATAATTTGCTTTTCGTTTTTTGTTCCGCAAATCTAAGTGAAATTTTTTTTCTCATATGAAGAATATTTTGTGTCCTCAAAGAGATTGTGTGTGTTAACAACTGAGTGCTTAGAATTGTGCTAAATTGAAAGTCACAAATTACACCCCTGATTTTACGATATAAAGTACAACAAGTGCTAGGTTTGCATAAATATTTAACTCTAATTAAGAGGAATACTTATATTTTATGTTCTGTATTTCTTATTTTAATAAATGTTTAAAAACGCATAATACATGTAAAACTTTAATGCTTTTAATTCATGTTGAATAAATGACAGAATCGTAAAGGAATTAATTTACATCGATGCATAAACGTACAACATCTTCGCCTGCAAGGAGAGGGAGAGCCAACTGTTATAATTTTTGAGACATAAAGCATTTACTACAAGATTACTTCTACAACAAATTTCAGTCATTTGATATGGATTATTATAATAAAACTGTTAGTGAGAGAGAAGAGTTATGTTATTTTCAAGGTAAATTTACGCCAGAAGATGATGAAATGAATCCAAACTTTAGTGTATCAAGTGAATTTGTGTTGAAGCCGATACATTTAAGTGTATCCGAAGATGAAATCAATCCAGACCTAAAAAATCAAGTGAATATAATTACAAACCGACACATTTAAGTGTAACAGATATGGTTAATTTACTACCACCTGATGATACTGATTTAGAAATCATTCCTACACCAACTGATGAACAGAAATGAAGTTCATCTTGATAGCTTCCGAAATATGAAGATAGCATTCTGATCGTAAAAATTTTTGCTACAATATTCCAGAATTAATAATTTTCCTAAACGATGTGTACCAAAACTACTAATATCTAAAATTGTATTATCTTTTTGCTGACTGTAATTATCAATACATATATTTTGAGTTATTCTCAATAAAACTTCTTGAAACTGCATTTAAGAGGTTTTGTGTTAAAAAAAAGATCTCTAAATATCCAATACTTCCAGTATTTTAAAAATCTATTACAAAAAATAATTAATAAAACATTAAAGCTCAATCAATGTAGAGTAGTTAAAAAAGGTACACAGTAAAAGGTTTTGAAATGGGAAATGTTAATTAATTATTCTTCTAGTTTTCAAGTACACTGTAATTCCGAATAATCTTGAGCATAGAAGGGTTGGAAATAATTTGTCACCTTTCAACAGGACTACACAAATTTGTTTTAGCTATCAACGACAGGTCACCTAGAATATTTTCGGGAATAATATCAATCTTTTGAAATACTGCAATTTTTTAAGCATAAAATATGCTTTTAAATTATGTAAAACATATTGAGCGAGAAAAAAAACCCCGCTAGATTTTTAAGCTTTTCCAACCTTTGAAAATATTCTGAAATTATTTACTATTTATAGGCATTTACACTCAAACACACATTTGGTGAACCAAAACGATTATAAAAATACTTGGAATAATAATTTGAAAGATTGGAAGTAAACACAATTAATTTTTTTTATTATGATCTTTGAAATATACGTTTTTAAAACTTTAGAATTAAATATAAGCACATCATTATGAATTTATAAATTATATATAAATTTTATTCAATAAATACGTGTGTTTTTTTACAACACACATTTAAGTTAGATCCTTAAAATTCAACAAGATCTCTAAAAAAATAATATTTTGAGAAACGTTTAATTTTGTATAAAGAAAGCTGTTTAGTAAAATTCAATTAATAATAAAATTTAATGAATTTCAGGGCATATATTAATATGATAATATTCATTTTTTGATATTTTAATTCATTTAAAGAAGTCAGACAGTTTGAGTCTGTTGAAAAGTGTACTTTTTATAATTGGATTCATTTAAAGAATTCAGACAGTAAGATATATTGAAATGTGAACTTTTGTAATTTTCATTCATTTAAAGAAGCCAGAGGTAGCTGCGGATATTTAAATGAGCTATTCAGAAAAAAGTGTTTCATTGAATATGTTATAATATTTACATAAATAAATCATTCTAATGCGTACATTTTGAGAGAAATTGAAACTAAAATTTGTACGGTTTGAGCTACTGAAATATGCACAATTTGAGAATTTGGTATGAGAAAACTTAAATATTTGATAAGAAACGCAGATCCCGCAATACGGCAAAATCAGAACACAGAAAAAAAATGAACTAAGGAATACACGAAAAGTTAAGGAGCTTAAAATTCCAATGAACAGAATGTTAGAAGAAAAGAACACATGAGAGCATTTAGAGAAACAAAGTACATGGGAATAATTTGAGAAATCAAAAGAACAGTGCCACAGACTGTGACATGAAAACACATCTAAGGCTGAACTTGAGGAGAGGAACAGTATATGCATATTTACATGAAAGTCAAGAACAGTGGGATGATGAATGAAAAGTGGTTTCTACTATTTGCGGAGATGAACAGTATAAGCAAGTTTACGTAAAATTCAAGAAGAAGGTATTATTACTTTTCCGAAAGTAAGCTGAAAGTTCCGAAAGTATACAAGCTGCATTTTTTTGTCCCTTGTCTCCTCTGGCACCCACATTCAAATCCCAAGTGAGTAAATTACTCGTAAATTTTCTTTTATGGGAAAAACTATTTTCTTTAAAGTTTTGTTGTGCATCTATCCTTCCTTTCAAACATTGTTTTATTTCTTTATACTCTTTAGGACTTTTAAAATATTTTTCCACCATTAATTTTGTATTTACTAAATAACTCCATGTGGAAATTATTAGAAAGAAACCTTTTTTGTAAACAAGACTTTATTGGTGGTGTTGTGTATGTGTTCAAACTATAGCACGTGCAGGTTTTTCATTTGTGAAGAATATAAAGAAAATAATTATGTTACATATACATTGTGTACGAGGAATAACTAAGACTGAGTGACTTTATTTTTTACATTTATCATATATCACATAATACAATTCATAACATACAATAAGTTACATCATAGAATAGTACTATATGTTCTAGTCAAATACATAAATTTTATATATTTGAAATGATTTACGCATTTTATATTTTTAATTCCCGAAACTTAAGATAAATCATATTTAGTATTCCAGGTACACAAACAAACTCACAGTTGAGTAATTGATGACATTTACAATATAAATAATTGTATATTTACGCAATACACGTGGTAGAACCCCCTCAGTATAGAATGCGCTGCTTGTAAAAACATGTTTTGTTTACACCAGAGATCTTGTGTACGTGATCGAGTGCAGACGCACTCCATATTCCCTTAAACTTATTATTTAATCTTACACTTGTCTTCGATGGTTTATTGAATTAAATTGAGTCTAATGATTGTGATGATTTGAGCGTTGATTGATATAAACGCATTCTACCACTGATTAACTGAAGCATTGATGACCCAAGCAACATATATGCTACAAAGGATATATTGTATTGATATTACATAAATAATGAGTATTAAATAAATTATTTTATTTAATCAAACAATGAATTCTCTACATATAATACACAGGGAATTAGGAGAGATAAAAATAGCCATTTCAATTGACTCAAAATGAAAAGTCAAGCTCACACTTTATATCAATTTATTTACTTGTAGTATATATTTTTTAATTATTTCATAAAATGATTAATTTTGTGTTTTGTTAAAGTCTCCTCATTAATGGAAAAGTGCATTTTTGGTTAATTTCTACACATTCTTTGGAAAAAAATTTTCACGCATTTTTACAAATAAACGAAACCCTTTTTTACTAAGAAGTTTTGTAGAAGGAGTTCTTTTTATGTATATATTTGAGCTAATAGGAAATCAAAATCACACACACACAAACCACCCGTGAAAAACAATAAATTAGTGAAAGCTAAGAGTAGAAAACTGGCTTATTTTCGTATCTTATAAGGATATATATTTTTAAAAATATTATTGTTGAAGAGATTATATAAAGAGTTTTTTTAAATTCTAATATTGTTTTTAATAAGCTTTATATATTTTAAGTAATTCCTTGAAAAAATGTAATTAATTTTCATTGATACACTTAAAGCTTATTTAAGATATATTTATCAATTACAAACATATTTATTTAAGATAAATTAATATATAAATCAATTCAATATTGATTGAAATTCAATAGTTTGTTGTAGTTGATATGGACCTTTAAAATTAAATTTTGAAAAATTTATAGAAATGTTGCAAATTCAAATCACTGTGTACAAACAAAGCAGCAATAATGTAAAATTTAATTTAAAAAAATCAAAACCATATTCTTGATATAGTGAAAAATAGGATTTTTTTATTTACGTAAAAGTAATTTTGGATTCTGATGAACTAATGATCCCCCATGTCACAGCTTAAAATGCGAAATTTACTTCTATCATTAAAGATAACTTTCTTACAAAAATTTTGTTCATCTTCAATTGATCATATTTTACAAACTCCAAAATTTTTTCTGATTTTGCAAACTGATGAATGTCTTTTTTTCTAACAATTCGACTTTTATATCTATCTTGTCTACTTACACTTCGTACAGTTTCAGCGCTAACACTTCTGCTCATGATTTGAGAAGATTCTACAAGTTTGACTGTAGTTATTTTAGGATTCATTATGATTTCTTTGAAAACTTTCCTTTTCACGACATCACTCAGAATACCACTTTCTTCCACTCCCACATTTATTTTTAATCGATCCATTATTTTTAAATTTTATAATGATTTTCTGCATGAAATTGTGGCTTCTACCAACAATTTCAGCTGTTTCCCTTTTTTGAATATAATACGAGTTTCTATACACCAATACTGGTTTCTCTTGGAGGAGCAATTTTCCAATTTAAAGTTTGGCTTTAAGTTACTCTAACAAGTTTAATCACACGAAAATGATCGTTGAAAAGGCTTAAGAAAAAATAACGCAAAATTAGATTAAAAAAGGAGTCAAATAGAGAAAATATATATTGGTATTGAAACATGTTTTTCATAGGTGTATTCACAGTTTTGAATAGGTCAAAATCTGCATGAGTTTATTGAAAATGCTTCTGAAACTTTTCAATATAGAAGTTTTTTGTTGATCGTTCTTTATTTTTACTTTAAATTAGGAGTCTTGAACCCGTGGCCGCAGAAAGAGTTTTAGTGTCTCCAAATTGATTTTGAGGAAGTTTCAAGAAAAATAATGGCAGTGCCAGCATTTTGTCGTAAAAACACTTTAATCGTTTATTCTTGGAATTTATAGAAATTAATGGATATGTTTGATATCCATTTGAGATAAAAACTATCCAAATAAATCACATTTATTTAAAAAATTTCATCGTATCTTAAATATTGTGAAAAGGAAAATGACAGTGTGCGAAATCTCATCCATTTCCGGAAAAAAAACAGTGGATTCTGATTTCTAACAGAATTTTAATCGTACTCCAATACTTCACCAAAAATGAACTTGAGCATTCTGTTAACATGGAAGAGGAGGGAAGAGAGAGAGCAGAATTATGTTTCTCCTAAAGTTGCAATCAGTTTGAAAAATACGGATGATTGTAAACTAATTAAGAGATTTTGAATAGGTATTTCAAGCTAACTCAATATTTGAACTACCACTAACTGTAAGAAGATGCACTTAATCACATATTTTATAACTTAGTGCAAACTTTTGAGACGAACTTATTCTAATGAGAAAGTCAGTTGTAGATAAGGAATCGATTCATTTTTCAAAACTCATGGAGAGTGTGAAGAACTATACAGTAAATAATTCAAATGTTTATATACATTGCATCTGCAATTTTAAAGAGGAATTCGAAAGCAGAATTTCTGCGTTTTCGTAAAAATGAAATTATTATGAGAATGCTTTCCAAGTCATTTTTAGTAGACATTGGAAGTGTTCCACCTGAATTAGAATTTAGAGATTTTCAATGTCATTCTGTATTAAAATACAAGTTTTTTGAAAATCTTACATGAATCAATTTTTATTCGAAGTACGTAACCAAAGACAAATATCCAAGAACTCATAAACATGCATTGCTCATGTTTTTTATCTTTAGCAGTACTACATATGTGAACAGAATTTTAGTATAAAGAAAAACATAAAATCTAAAACAAAAACACATCTAAGAGACAAAGATTTGGAGTAAACCTTATGACATTGCAACAGCACAGATTAGTTTGGACATTGAAGCTTTTATCAAAGAAAAACAATGTCGAAAGTTCCATTAATACTGAAAATAACTACTATTTCCCACCAATAATGTAAATTTTTTATTGTAAATATAGTTTGTTAGAATGTTCTGACAATTCACTTTCATAATTTTTAATTATAAAAAAATACATAGTATGAATTCGATCTCCATTTTACGTTTTTGAAACCAATATATATGTATAAGAATCTGCTCATCGCCTCTTCCTCTGAGAAAATATTGTATACATATAGTTTAGTAAAACATACCTAACTTTTTTGTATATATTTTCTGAATACACTATTATTTGACAGACGAGTAGCCGTAGTATCTATGTAAATTTATTGATGTGATTCTCGGGCGTAAAATGTTGAAGATCCCTACTATAAACTGAACCATTTGTTATGTGTAAAAATAAAAACCTACTTGTGCACTTTTCGCCTACGAGTTAATTATATAGAAAGTTTATTTCCTCAAGTAAAATAAGGTGTATTTTCAAGGGTTTGTGCTATTGTATACCGAAAACTGTAGTCAAGAGTTATTTGAAGGTTTATACTTCTAATAATTTTGTTAAGACTGAAACGAGAGTGAATGGTCACACATAGAACAACAACATTTTCTCAGGATTTTTAGAGTTTTTTGAAAAGGTAATATAACAGAGTTGGTCCAAACTGTGTTGGAATGAGATCGGATATCCAAGTGTCATTTAACTTAAGATAAAAATTTATTCCTTCTGCGGGAATATGATTAATTGTTTGGTGAGAAATTTTATCTAATCATGGGTTGCTGATCCTTTTTTTAAACAGATATTACTATTTCTAATTCTTTTAAAGAAAACGCCTTATTTATTTCTTCAATTTGCCTGGAATAGGGTTATTTTGCTTGGATGTTATTGTTATTTTGTTTTGCATAATATTGTTATGTAAGTATATTCCTTGAAATTGTTCATTAGTTAAAATGAATTTATTTTGTGCTCAATAATATTAAACGAATAATAACTCTAGTCGAAAAGCGCAAAGTACGTGATTGGGCTTTTTTCGAATGAAAATATATATGTTACCTGCAAAGTATGAAATACCGGAATTCTATAGAATGCCTAGGCATTTTATAGAATGCCTGACGTTTTTAGGCAAAGTATGAAATAGGAGAATTATTAAATACTTTGCCTAGGCATTGCACAGAATGCCTAGGCATTCTGTAGAATGCCAAAAGCTATTTAGGCAAAGTATGAAAAAAGGTCATAATAAAGCTATTTTATAAATGATGTGCATTCCTAAGAGATACAAATGTTATATAAAAAAATAATAAGAGTTATATTAAAAAAATTATTCAAAATACGTAAAGAAAAATGAACGTTGTACAGAACAAGATTATTGCCTTTCTTATTAAGAGGACTTGGCCTATTTTGAACAATTATTTTTCATTTATGCATTTAAAAATTTTATTTTAGCATTACATATGTTTCTATTCAAGAAAATAATACGAGATAAAATTTTGTGTAAATTATTCACAACTTAGAAAAATTGAAAGTTTTTAAAAAATATGGATCATTTCAAAATAATACTCGTTACTACTCGTTAATACTCACTCGTTTAAAAATGCTCTAAAATGAAACAGAAACCAAAGTTAAGATTAGAAAACTTTAAATATCTTAAAAACTAATTTGTTATCAGATCTCTGAAATTTGGTGACAAGCTCTCCAATGATACGGGCCACAAGAAAATGCAAAAAAGTTTTAGGAGTATTTGAAACTTGAAGGGTACCGTGTGTAGCCTTAAAATACCAAAATTTTAGTTAGAATCTTTTATTACACGACTTCTATATGTGCATCATTAGTCCCGCTCGACACATTCAGACTATACGAGTAACGTCATCTTAGCTTCTGCTAGGATGGCCAGATTTTCTTTAATTCTGCCTTCGGTCAATGTTAAAGAATAGGACCCGAATTTAGAACACTTTTTCAGATATAAAGGAAATGAAAATTTAATATGATATTCTCTCTGGTTTCATTATCCTTTAGAGAGTAGCAATTTTTATCATACATCTAATTTTTAACCGAGTTGACCTATTTTTTTTCTGGAATGAAATGTGTTTCACGTTTTTTCCCTATACCGTAATGTTAAATGAGACATCCCTAATCGTATTCAAAAAAGAAATAGAGTATTCATTGAATTTTTTAAATTTTTTTGTAAAAGCACTACATTGTTAACAGATGCATAAGTCATAATGCTCCAAATTTCCGTGAAATTAGAGGTTATTTGGCTGTCTGAAAATATGCTTCGCATTTAGTTCATGCTCTCGTACTTATGCCGAAAACAGCCTTATGACGAAAAGTTACCTATCATCGTAAATCTTTCATGCAACTTATACTATGTAGATCTTAAAGGTGGACTTATGTTATAGATAATACGAAATTTACGCTGTACATGTATTACAGATATAGATTCGATAAACCCCGCTTCAACTTGAGCTTTTTCTTGCTGTGAAGCCATTTTGAAAAGAGAAGGATGCAAGAGGTGAACATTGTACTATCTTGTTTATAATTCTTAACAGAAACTTTAATCTTTCCGTCATTGTACGCCAAAAAATGTAAGGGAAAATCCTTGTTTATTTCTATATTCATTTTTGTAATTAAAACCATACTTTTTGGGCACTCATTATTTTATAGTCTCAAGAACTTCTTTTATTCATAAAATTTTGTAGAGGGCTGACTCGTGAGAATTCTCTCTTAAGCTAACATGGGGTAATATTCTTCGAAAAGATTCAGTAACAGTTCCCCTTTTTCAATTCCTACTATTAGTTCACACTCTTCTTATATATAAATTTTTCTGCAAAAAATTAAATAGTTAGTTTTTTGCATCGCTTCGATCACAAAATCTTTTTTATGTAGTACATACACATTGGTTACAAGAAAAAAAACTCTAAAAAACATTAAATCACAGACTTATTATTATATATAATCGTAAACCTTCCTTTGAATTTTTAAACATTTCATAAAATTATTTTCTTAACCTAGCATTTTGATTTAATTTCATACAATGAAACATCTTTATATATTTATTTGCTTTTATAATTTGATACTAAATTATACTATAAAAATTTTCTGGAACACCAATCAGGTAAATAAAAATTTATGTGTAAATTTTTACAAAAAATATAGGATTTTATATCTTACTTGCTAAAGTACCTGTTCCTCGCACGGGTTAATTTTTAAAAAATAAAAATATTATTTTTTATTTAATAGATGAATTGTAGGACAAATAAAACATGGTACAAAAAATTTCTTTGAAAAATATAAAACACTTTTTTAATGGGTGCACTTATTTATTGATTATTATTATTTGATTATTATTATTATTGATTATTATTGTTGTTATTATTATTGATTATTATTATTTATTTGCAAACCCCTTTTTGTAGCGGATCTCTTCTCCATGAAAGAACGTGCCAACAAAATTTCAAGTCTGTAGATGTAATAGTTCAAAAACAGAAATACTTATTTATAACGCCTCTTAAGCTCTCGCAACGCCCCTGGGGTCTCGATTCAGGTTAAAACGGAAACCATTTTCCTAGATAGGGGATAGAGGGCTACCACACCAACACCCTTGATCAATCCGGGATTCGTTTTTGACTTATAGCAGTATGCACATTGTAAACTTTCTTTTATAATATATATTGACTTTAAGCCATTAATAAAATTAATATAAATTTATTGCAAAGAAATAAAATATATATTCAGCGATTCCCTGTGCTTTACCAAGGCACAAAAATTTAAAAGAACGCACTGAAAAAAACAATTCATATTTAAAGATATTTAGTACAGAATTCGTCTTGAAAGGTGTTATGGAACAGCAGGTGTTCCTGTACGAATAATAAAAACCAAGTGCGAACAAGAATAATGTACCATTTTTTTCCAATTAGACCGTTTTTAATTTGTTTATAAAGGAGGTTCATCTTCGTTGGAAGCTATTCGAGAATGAACATTTTAACAGTTTTCCCTAAAACATATTCGTGGTCAACATTTACGGACTCATTAATCCAGCAGAATCTATATAGTTATATTCTGCTATATTTTTTTTCAACACAAATGAAAATCACAGTAAGAATTCTTTTTTCATTGCCTTTTCATATTATAAAAAGTAATTTTTCTGACGAAGATTTGAATATAGTTATTCCTTAACCGATTTTGTCTTATTCTTCATATTAATTTGGGTAAGAGTCTGTTGAAAAAAAATGTGAAGTCTGTAAATAATAAAATTGAATATTAATGATAAAAAAACTGCTATTGTTTTAAACATTGCGTTTTAGTTTTGATTACTAAATTTGAAGTCCTTAACTTAACTCAGTGGCAGGACAGCTCATGATGGCCAAGGCCTACTATGACAAACTCAGTATACTCGAACATGGACCCTGATGTGCATGAGCAGATGTTCCAGTCAGGTGGTCATCTGACATGAAAACCCCCAATATTAAGTTCCCAAGCAAGCTTGGTACTCATTTTATCGACCCATTGCAGGGATGAAAGGCTGAGTCAACCTCGGCCAGCCCGTGGTTTGAACCTTGGTCCTGTGGTGTGGGAGCGCGATGCGGTAACCACTCAGCGAGTGGGCTTTTAAATTTGAAATCCATATTGATATTAAACCTTATTTAATATTATATACTAATTTTATAAATGGATAGTCTTACGAAAATATTTCGTCTTACAAAATTGTATTTATGCTGTATAAGTAAATGTTATTACGTTATAAATTTTACTAAAATAGGTATGGTGAAATAAGAAACGGTTCGATATTTTCTTACCTGACTTGTTGTTACTTAACTCGATTTGGAAACGCCATCTCTTGCTGCACCTGGAAGTAGTTACTTATTTCTTGATAATTGAATTGGTCTGAAAAGAAATAGTATTTTGAAAGCACTTAAGACGATCACACACGAACGAGTTTGAACATGAACTGTTTATTTACGCTATGGAATGTTACAATGGAATGCGCAGAGCGCCATCTGTGGACTGTAAGATTAAACATACCGCCCCCCTTGAAACACGGAGGGGTATAAAAATTAATGAATTAACTTAAACACACTAAGTTGCTAAACATACTAATGAAATAAGTATAAGAATTAACATACTAAACATAATGATGAATTGAGTATAAGAATTAACATACTAAACATAATGATGAATTAAGTATAAGAATTAACATACAAATTGACAATAAAGTACACTTCTAAATTAATGAAATTAAGCAATGAGATTTACAGAAGTATATTTGACCTCAACAATGCTGAAAGGAAAAATTAGGTATTATTCACAAATGTTCAAGTCTTTATAGGAAGTGGACACAGTTTAGCAATTGGTCTCACAAGTTCCCTAGTTTGAGTTTTTATCTTAACCACACGAACCTTACCGTCCTTACCAGGGAACGTTTCCGTGACTTTCCCTAATTTCCACTGTAGTGGGGGTGAGTTGTCGAGTTTGATTAAGACAAGATCTCCAATGTCAAGGTTCTTTTGAACGATGCGTCATTTCGATCTTGACTGCAGCAATGTCAAGTACTCTGAAGACCATCTATTCCAAAAATTTTGGGTCATTCTTCTAAGAAATCGCCAACGGTCGCAGTGGCGAAGGTCGTCTGGAACTGTAGGTTGCGGATAGCTGTTAATGCCTTTCCTATCAGAAAATGTCCTGGTGTGAGAACACAAGGATCATCTGAACTGCTAGATAATACACATAGTGATCCGGAGTTGAGGCATGCCTCCATTTGGCTTGATAACGTGGATATTTCTTTGAAGTGAGACTAGTGAATCCAACAACTGTGTTCAAATGAAACTTAAGGTGACAGAACACCTCTAAAACTCAATTTTTGGTCAATATATCGATTTTTCGTTTTTGGTCTTATATTAAAATTCAATCTTTTATCTTTGTAAATATGTTACAATTTTGTTTCTATCTTAATTAGAAGCCGAGTTACAGCTTTTTCAATAATACTTAATCATAAATTTCTCGGACCCGAAATAGTTTCTGCTAACCGGAAGTGGCCGAGTTGTTTGTTTACGTTTCTCTTTCATAAAATATGACATGAAATATTATAATTAATATACAAATATTTAGTCAGAAATTAAAATAGAACATTTAAGAATAAATATAAATGTATTTGGAAATACATTTTTTTCCTTTTTTATGTGTAAAACCTGGCAGCAAGTTTGTTGTTTTGACTTTGTTTACATATGCGTTTTATTTTCATGCTGAAAGAATTGACAGCGTAAAAAGTTTATTTGATTGTTTTATTCTGCTTTATTTTAACTTAAAAATGGTTAAAAGTATTGCTAGAAAGCGCAAGCGGCAATTTTATGGTAATAAATTCACAAACACTTCGAAAAAATAGCACTTCAGCAGTTCCTGAATGTACTGCTAGCTGTTCTAAGTTGGGAAAAGAGAGTTTCTCAACTTCAGAAAAAATGCCTGATCCTGTGTTTGGTAACAGAATCGTTGACCTTGAACTTATTGTGGAAGCATTTGCTCAACTTTGCTGCCCAAAATGTTTTGCTGAAAAAGTAGAACTATTCGAGGATTCCAGATATGGATTGTGCTCCCATTTTACACTAAAATTTAAGTGTTGTGACTTTTTTTTTTTTTGCATTTGCTTCATCAAAAAAGTTGTAAATGCACCTGTCATAAATACCAGGCTAGTATATGGTATGAGGCAGATAGGCAAAGGTTTTGCTGGGGCATTTAAATTATGCTCAACATTAAATTTGCCTCGACTAACCAAAACTGCTTACAAAAATCAGGAAGCAAAGCTTTTAAAAGTGGTTCAGGAAGTAGCTGAGGAATCCATGATAAAGCTGCTACTGAAATTGTGGAGAAACAACAAATCTCTCATCCGATATTGTAAAATGTGGCATATCGGTGGATGGCACATGGCAACGAAGAGGCTATACATCTATGAATGGCTGTGTTGCTGCAATATCAGTTGATACTGGTAAGGTGTTAGGCATAGAAGTTATGTCGTCCTACTGTCCAACATGTAAGAGACTTCAGACTATGCCAAGAAACTTTGAATATGAGTCGTCAAAAGCCGACCACATATGTCAGTGTAATGTCACAGGCTCTTCATCAAAAATGGAAATTGTGGGGGCTTCCCGAATATTTCTTCGATCTGAAAAAAACCGCAGACTGCAATACACTCAATATTATGGGGATGGCGACTCAAAAGCTTTCATGAGTGTGAAAGACACTTACGGATTAAAAAGTGTGACCAAGTTTTTGAGTGCATTGGCCATGTACAAAAGAGAGTGGGTTCACGTCTGAGAAAACTGAAAACTAAAACTAAAGGACTGTCTGGTAAAGGCAAATTAACTGATAATTTTATTGACCGACTTCAAAACTATTACGGAATTGCTGTTCGCAGCAATGTCGGTAACTTAACTGCCATGCAACAAAATGTAATTGCTGCGTTATATCACTGTGCATCAAGTGATAAGAAACCGATGCATGGTCAATGCCCAATAGGGAAAGAAAGCTGGTGTTATTTTCAGCGGGGGTGGCAAATGGAACAAAATGTTTCACAAAATATGCTGGTTTATCAAATGATGTTTTAAATAAAATTAAACCAGTATATTTAGAACTATGCGACAAACAAATATTAAGTAAGTGCTTGCATGGACGCACGCAAAATGCCAACGAGTGTTTTAATGGAATAGTTTGGCAAAAGTACCGAAGGAAGTATTTGTTTCGCTCAAAACAATTAAATTTGGGTCGTATGATGCTATTATACACTTCAATGAAGGATTAAATGGGTGTCTAAAAGTTTTTAATAAAATGAATATTGAAAATCCTGGGGTGTTTACCTTACGGGGATATAAACATTTAGATAAATGCAGAATCCGTGAATCAATTCATAATGCAGACCCCAAAACAAAGAAAAACAGGAAAATTTTAAGAGCACTTAAAAAGAAAAAAAAATTAGTGTTTTAGAAGTCAAAGATGGAGAGAATTATAAATCTGGTGCATTTTAATAAGAAAGTAAGTGTTTATCTTGTAATCAGAATAGTTTAATGTTATTTTTGTCGTTTTCTCAAAATGAATTTTTTTACATTTTTTCTTACCGCAAAACACAATATCTCAAAAAAAGTTATGCTTGAATGATATAAAATTTTTATATGTATGTTTTTAAATACTTATACAGGGAATAGACCATTAATAAGATTTTGTGTTGAGTAGAAATTTTTTATATAGCAATAAAGTAAAAATTACAATAGCTTTTAAGAAAATTTCAACGTATAGAAGTTCGAAACACAATAAGTTCCCACGTAATGGTCATATTACAAAAAATAAGAGTCTATTCTCTAGATAAGGTTGTATGTTATATTATTCAATTTACAAAATTTCAATATATTTATTTTATTTTCAATTATCATGTTTTGCGTAAAATATTATTTTTGCTCATTTTTTTATAAAATACCCATTTGACAGTAAAAATGTGCACTAATAAAACTTTTCTTGGGTGTTTTTCTAATTTTAGAGACCCATAAGGTCATAAAATATGCATTTACTGGCAAAATTCAGGTTAATTCAAAAAATTTTCTTCAAAAGTGTATAAACATTTAGATAGATGCAGAATCTGTGAATCGATTCATAACGCAGACCCCAAAACAAAGAAACACAGAAATTTTTAAGAGCACATTAAAAGAAAAAAAAATAGTGTTTTAGAAATTAAGAGGGAAAGGATTATAAATCTGGTGTATTTTAATGATAAAAAGTAAGTGTTTTTCTTGTAATCAGATAAGTTTAATGTTATTTTTGTCGTTTTCTCAAAATGAGTTTTTTCACATTTTTTCTCACCGCAAAACACAATATCTGAAAAATTATGCTTGAATGAAATAAAAATTTTATATGTATGTTTTTTAATACTTATACAGGGAATAGACCTTTCTTAAGAGTTTGTGTTGAGTAGAATTTTTTTATATAGCAATAAAATGAAAATTACAATAGTGTTTAAAGAAAATGTCAACGTATAGAAGCTCGAAACACAATAACTTCCCACATAATAGTTATATTACCAAAATAAGAGTCTATTCCCTAGATAAGGTTGTATGCTATATTATTCAATTTACAAAAAATATCAATATATTTATTTTATTTTCAGTTATCATGTTTTGCGTAAAGTCTTATTTTTGCTAATTTTTTTTATAAAATACCCCTTTGACACTAAAATTGTATACTAACAAAAAATTTCTTGGGTGTTTTTCTAATTTTAGAGACCCATAAGGTTATAAAATATGCATTTACAGGCAAAATTCAGCTTAATTCAAAAAATTTTCTTCGAAGGTGTTCTGTTACCTTAAAATTTTTCACTGTAGCCTCCAAAATGCCTCCGAAGTGGGGAGCAGATGGAGGATTAAAGTGAAAGGTGACGTTGTCCGTTACCAGGAATTGATGAACGGAATCTTTCTTCATCAACTGGCGGAACTCCTTTCTGAAATCTCTGCTAGCTCCATAGAAATTGGTTCCTTGATCACAGAAGATCTCTGATGGCTTTCCTCTTCGAGCCACGATTTTTTTCAAACAAGCAATAAATGCTTTTGATGTTAAGTCACTAACAACTTCAAGATGAACCGCCTTCGTTGCTAAGCAGACGAAGACGCAGATGTAGCACTTAGTATTGCGGCTTCCTCTTCCCTTGGATCTTCGTATCAAGAATGGGCCGGCAAAGTCAATACCGGTTCGTTGAAATACAGAAGAGGGGCAAACTCTGGATTCAGGAAGATCTCCCATGATTTGTTCGGCGAATTTTGGACGATTTCTGAAACATGGTATACATCTTCTCACTACTCTTCTAACTGTATCTCGGGCTGAAAGAATCCAAAATGTTTCTCTGAGAGCTGCTTGGAGAAGTTGTGGACCAGCATGAAGAAGTTTCAGGTGATAATCAGAAATAACTAAGTTCACAACATGGTCTGTTTTAGGAAGCAAGATGGGATGCTTCTGCGAATCTGCAAGTATTGAATTTTTCATTCTACCACTGACACGAATTACTCCGGAAACATCGTAGAATGGAGTCAAAGAAATAAGCTTGTTGGTCGAAGGAAGCTACTTACCTGCTGAAAGATAGGAGACTTCCATCGAAAAATGATCACGCTGGATGAACTTAACAATGCCATTCTCGGCCTCGCTCAATTGTGCCGTTGTTAAGAAGGACGTTCTTCTTTTACACGTAGAAAGAGAACAATTCTTCACAAATCTTCAGCAATAGGCAACAACTCTTTTCAACTTGTTCCAAGACGAAAATTTTTGAAAGAACTCAGCCTTGAAAGTCGCATCAACCACGTTCAGCATAATCAGTTTAGATGTTCTTTTGGCTTCGGCAGACATGTGTTTTTGTAATTGTGGATTATCTTCAAACTCTCCAATCGGAAAAGTAGAACTCCTTAACCAATCGTGTCCATTGAACCACAAGTTGCATTTTTCTAGTTTAGTTGGGGATATTCCTCTCGTTCCACAGTCAGCAGGATTCTCCAGACCACTCACAAAGTTCCAGTGCACGTTAAGAGTTAGCTGTTGAATTTGTGTCACTCGACTAGCTATGAACGGTTGTCATCTTCTCGGTTTGGACTTCAACCATGCCAGTGTGATCTTGGAATCAGACCACGAAAAGGTCTCGGAGATAGGCACAGTTACAGTTGGAAGTGTAGCTTGTAACAAATTGTCAAGAAGTAAGGCAGAACAAAGCTCTAGTCGAGGTAGAGACTGAGGTTTTACTGGAGAGACACGCGTCTTAGAAGTTAGCAGTATAGATACTATGGTTTGGGTTGCATCTTTGGAACGAATGTATACAACTGCACAGTAGGCCTTTTCTGAAGAGTCGCAGAACCCGTGTACTTGTACGTCTATAGCCTGTGAAATGAGAATACAGCGTGGGATCTTGATATTTGTAAGTAGAGAAAGCTGTTCTTGAAATACTCTCCATTGTCTTGCTGGAGAATCTGGTAGCTCTTCTCTTGTCCCAGCTTAGATGGTGACTCCATAGCTCTTAAAGGAAGATTTTAGAAATTTTAACTGATGGTGCCAACCAGCCTAAGGGGTCAACGATTTGGCGACTTAAGAGAGTACCTTGCGTTTAGTCCACGCATCAGTCTCGTTCACGGTGCTGGTAAAGGTGAACTTGATAACATCTGGAAGTCAAGCTATTCCCAAGTTCTTGACAGTTTGGTCATCTTTGATCGTGTGTTTGGAATCAACTGCCTTTAATTCTTCTGAAATGGTTGCCAGTACGTCAGGATCGTTAGACACCCATTTGCGCAGAGAAAATCCACCTCTTTTTCATCACCTCCTTCAGCTCTGATAATAGCTGAATGGCTCCCTTCTTTGTCGCACTTCCACTCATCAAGTCATCAACGTAAAAATGACTAAGGGTAGCTCTTGAAGCGGCTGGATAATTTTCTTGTTTGTCAATGGCAAGCTGTCGCAAGGTTCTCGTAGAGATAAATGGTGCTGAGGACGTACCGTACGTAACAGTTGTTAGGCGATATTCCCTTATAGGTTCGGTTGGAGAATCCCTCCAGAGAAATCTTTGCCAGTCTAAGTCTTCCTCGTGACCTTTAATCTGGCGAAACATCTTTTCAACATCAGCGCAAATGGCTACACTGAAAATTCGAAACTGGATAAGAATAGGGAAAAGTTCTGGCTGCACTCTTGGGCCAACCATGAGCAGATCATTGAGAGAGAGTCCAGAAGTTTTACTGGAGACTTCGAAGACAACGTGAAGTTTTATTGTACAGCTGGTGTCCCTAACAACTCCATGGTGAGGAAGGTATAAACTTTTTATTTTATTAAATTCAGAGTCCAGAACAAGTTCAAAAAAAATGTGCTTTAGATCAAAGTATTCCTTCATGAAATTTCGATACAGCTTGTATTTGTCAGGATTAGAAATGAGATGGCGTTCCATGCTGATTAGCCTACGAATTGCATTTTGTTTTGAATTACCTAACCGCGTCGGAGGAGTGTGAAATGGCAACCCTACTGTGTATCTGTCATTCTCATCCCTAGAATGTGTCTTTACGAAATGATCTTCACAAGCCTCTTCTAATGAAGTTAAGGGTTTGGCACATGGCACAGAATCTAATTCCCACAGTTTATCGATTAGCTGATCCGATACTAATTGAATATGATTGACATGGAAAGAATTTTGCCCACTAGAATTTGTTTTACCACCAATTATCCAAACCAATTCTGAACGAATGGCAAATGGCTTATCCTTACCCAAAGATAACGTTTGACCCTTTAGCAATGGCAAAGTAAAGTCAACACCAAGTAGCACATCAATTGGATCACTCTTGTAAAATGCAGGATCAGCCAGAGAAATATCCCCAAATTATTCACGCATTGAGGAATCTAAATGGTGATGTGGGATCATACCTACAATTTTGTTGATCACATAGACGGACGCATGAAAAGAATTTTGAGATGAAAAATGGGAGGTAAATTGAATCTCAGCAAGCCCATTTAGACGCGTATCGGATGCGCCCATAAATGATATACACACATTGGCCTTTTCCTTTCGCAAGCCTAGCCTTTCAATACATTCATTTGTAATAAGTGAAGCCTGGCTTCCGCTATCCAGAAGACATCTACAGGTCTGATAGTTACCCCAAATATCTCTTACCTGAATTAGAGATGTGCAAAGAAGAATTTGAAAATCTGGGTTCACATCAGAAATACACGATGTAACATCCACAACTCTAGAATTTTCACTTGGTTCACTAGTACCTGAAATAGGGACAGGCGAAAACACAGGAGCTTTGACAGAAGGTTCTCTAGAATTTAACACATTTACAGCACCCTGTCTTCCCTTAGCACTAACATTTTCAATATGAAGTAAACTGTGGTGGGGTTTCGTGCACTTTTTACATTTAAACTTGCTTTTGCAAGTTTTCACACTATGAAACTGAGTTAAACAGTTAAAGCAAACATTATTCGTTTTAACGAAATTTGAACGGCATTGAACTGACAATTTTAAGAATGTATCACATCTCGATAATGTACACTGGCCTCAAAAAGTTAAGGTACAACCGGGTTTTTGTGTCTAATTTGCAAATGAATGAATGTAGAAACAAAAAATTTGGAGGATATGTGCATTAAATAGTTTTTTATTGAATGCGTCATAGAAATTTGTATAAGTGTATTGCAAAAACGATTTATAACAAAAAAAGCAATTTCTGCGGAAAAGTCCATTCTTGGAGAAAACAGCACATCACAGTGTTATGTGGTAAAATGGCATAAAAACAATACAAAAATGGGTTCTAATAAGGAATGTCCACCCCTAACTTGAATGCATTGGCGGCATCGATTTCCCATGCTGTTTATTAAGTTGTCGGACACCGGAATACGAAGCGAAGACCAGACACAGAGTAAGCTTTGTTTCAGCTCATGTAACGACCTTGGAGGAGGATTTAAAGCAGCAACCTCTCTGCCAAGATAGTCCCAAAGATGTTCTATCGGATTCAGGTCTGGAGATCGAGCTGGCCATTCCATTCGTTCCAAACCGTGATCCTCCAGATACTCCTCAACAATCCGAGCTCGGTGAGGTCGTGCATTATCATCCATCAGAATGAAGTCGTTACCAATAGCAGCAGCATATGGGCGGACATATGGATCAAGGATCTCATCCCGATATCTAAGACCAGTTACGGTTCCTCCATGGAACACATGCAGGTCAGTGTGGCCACCGAGCGAGATCCCTGCCCAAACCAGGATTCCACCACCTCTATAACTGTGTCTTTCAACAGTGTTGGATTGATGGTATCTAGTGCGCTGTTCCCTCCAGATCAGTAGACGCCCTGAATCACTCTCCATTGTAAATCTGGACTCGTCTGTGAACAGCACAGAAGCCCATTGTTGCTGCGTCCAAGAAACATGTTCTCTTGCCCAGCATAAGCGGTTCCTTCGCTTTCGTCCGTTGAGGGGAACGCACACAACTGGTCTTCTTGCATACAGACATGCATTGTGAAGACGATTTCGCACCGTAGTAGCGGAGATTCTTCTTCCTGATATTTGAAAGTGGTCTGCAACGAGCTGCGGTACAGTAGTGGTTCTTCTCCTTCGTGCCAAAAGAGCTAGAAAACGCTCTTCTGCAGGTGTTGTAGCTCGTGGTCGGCCTGGAACAGGTCTTCTGGACACAGAATCTTCGGATTGGTATTGATCCCAAAGTCGCTCAACAACACTACGAGACACATTGAGACGTCTAGCAGCATCAGCCTGCGACAATCCCATTTCCATCCATCCAACTGCCCGCCACCTTAACGAATTGGGTAAACGACGTCTCTGAGACATTTTCTAAACTCTATTGACTATTGTCACCGAAACTACCAACAACTGTTGAAAATCAACACAACTTACACACAAAAGTACGAAAGCTTGATATTTGCATATTTTCTCTCACTCATAAAATACGTTCTTTTCTATTAAATAAACGTGGTGTAGCAATCGTTTTTGCATTAATATTTTTAAAGTTCGTTATTATCATTCATGAAAACTATGCATTTTATTGTTACTGACATTTTTTTATGGTGAGCTTCGAAAAACATGTTGTACCTTAACTTTTTGAGGCCAGTGTATGTTCTGCATTACATAAAGGACATTGTGACTGGGCGTTGGATGCGACCAGAGTCACCTCCTTTGAACATTTCTCTTAGTAGTTGAGCTCGTAATGGATCTCGCTTGTGTTGCAAGGAATTGCAACAATTCATCTAACCTTGGGATGACATCTGTTGAAAAGGTTCTCCTAAACCAAGTTCTGGAATTTGGATCGAGCTTAAACAATATCATATGCATTAAGAGTGTATATGAAGTTGGGTCAACCTGGTATTCAAGGGACTCCAACACCCTTACAAATTCCTTAGTGGAATCTATCAAATTTAGAATTTGTGTGGATGATTCTCCACTCAAGGGCGTTATATTAATAAACTTTTTAATTAAGGAGGACATAATTTCTCTTTTATTAAAATATCTATCCTTTAGCAATTTACAAGCGATTTCAAAATTATCATTGGTAATGGATAAATAATTAACGATTTTTAATGCATCGGACTTTAAACTGCCCTTTAAATATTACAACTTTTTCGCTCCCGCTAAATTTTTATTGTTGGAAACTGCAGCTTCAAAAAGATCAGAAAATGCAAGCCACTCCTCAGTTACACCAGAAAATATAGGTAGGGATAATGTAGAAAGTTTCACTTCAGATGACCGAGCTGAGACTAAACTCTGACTAGAACCGTGGTTTTTAACGTCAAAATCAGAATTTACTACAGAAGGCATAAGCTGAGTGTCTATAGCGACAAGTATTACTTCTAACGTACCTAAAATATCGTCCTTTTCCTCGCAAATACTTATAATAGAATCCAAAATATCCTTTACTTCAGTTCTAAATTCTAAGATTCTATTTTTCCGAGCCAATAAACCAACATTATTTAATTTCTCAATTTCCTCTTCTGTTTTGTTTTGCAATTTTGTAATCGAGGATTTAACATTCTTTTTTTCTTCAATAAAGCCTCAGTATCCATTTTAATATAGCAAAAAGAATAATTTCAAGAAAACAAATAAAAAAACGCAGCTGCTCGAGAATGACTAATTGTCTAGTCGAAAAAGATATGATTCCTTTGGCGCCACCAAAGGGGGGCAAAGTGGGGGAGAAATTCTAAAAAGAATTACTACGGAATATACGAATAGGAAATTTAACACACAAGCGAATTAAAACGAAACTTAAGTTTTTTGTTACATATGATACAGGAACGACAATGACAGAAACACACAAATAAATTTACCACTTAAGAATAATCGCACAACAATTGATTAGACATTGAAATAACCATATATATAAGATTAAACTTTTGAATATACATGAATTTGAAATATTACTCTTCGAAAGTTTCTTTTTAAGCTTAGTACACACAAAAAAAGAATTAGAATTTTTCATCAATTGAATTATGGCAATATCTTAGAAAAGTATTGCCGAAAGAACAAGCCAGGAATTTTGAATTAGAATGTTGCACAATTGAACTCTGGCTACGGTACGACCAAAATGGTGAAATAAGAAATGGTCCGATATTTTCTTACCTGACTTGTTGTTACTTAACTCGATTTGAAAACGCCATCTCTTGCTGCACCTGGAAGTAGTTACTTATTTCTTGATAATTGAATTGGTCTGAAAAGAAATAGTATCTTGAAAGCACAAAAAAAGACCACACACGAATGAGTTTGAACATGAACTGTTTATTTACGCTATGGAATATTACAATGGAATGCGCAGAGCGCCATCTGTGGACTGTAAGATTAAACAGGGTAAAACCTTTGTAGTAAAAATATTGCTTTTTTATATAATTTTTCTTTCTTTTATACAATAAAATAGAACAATCAATAGTGATAATCGAGTAATGACTCAATAATAAATCACTTATTTCTCCCCTTTCTTTAAGGGGAAATGTTTCTTCAATTACCATAATATAAATTTATTGAAATTAAATTATTTCAATATTATTAAATAGCTGGAATATATTTCATAAGTATACTTGTACCTTAAATTAGTTGAATATTAAGAATACATCTTATCTTTATAACTAAGATTATATTTTAATTGAATTTATCTAAAATCGAAATAAAATTTCAAGAACGCAAGTTTTAAATTTCAGATCTAATAACCAATTAGTTTTTAAGATATTTTAAGTTTTCTGAGTATTGTCAGTCACTAAATTTGACAGCTGAGGGGGTGTGGTTAGTTTTAGTTTCTTTTTAAAGCATTTTTCCATTTTTAAATTTAATTAATTACTAATATTTTTAAAGAAAATCGATACTTGCAGAGAAGTGGTTATTAACTTCAACTTTCCCTACTAAAATCATTTCAGTTTGTTTATATTTTGAAGGTCTCCACTTTTTCAGTGTTTGCACTGAACTGAACTGAACTGAACTATATTTTGAGCTTTTGGTGTTCTTATAGTTACTTAACTAAACTTGATTAAAAAAATGTCTTTCTCAAGACCAGTATTTATTCTGCAAATAAGCATATAATTTATTAAACTTAAAAACTTTGTAACTTTGTTTAAGTTAAGTTTTTTTCCGTTAAGAAAATGCGAAGGATAAAACTTTCGCACCTTGCAAAGAGAAGCAATATTTCTAAGCGATGGAGTACTTCTAAAAATGAAAATTCAAATATGCAGCCTTTAGCTGATATAACTACAAGAATTCAAAATACAAATGTTTTGAAAACGAATACTACAGGTAAAAGTAAACATTTCAGTGATGTTTGAAATTACATTATAGTGGATGCTGAATGTTTAAGTAATTTGTTTACAAATCATTTATGCAATATTTGCATACTGCTTCTTTAAAACTTTGTTTTGGTCAATGAAATGGATTTGCACATAAAATGAATGTTGTATGTGCTAATTGTGACCTAACTCAAAGTGAAATGTGTTCTTCAAAACAGTTGTTTGATACTAAATTGCATCAAATATCAAATGTTACCAAGAATAAATTTTTTAATGCTCCATTTGATGTGAATATGAGAACAGTGCAAGGTATATTAAGTTTGGGACTTGGCTACTGGCCTTGAAAAATTCTGCATGCACATGAATTTAAGTATAATGTCTAGTAAAAACTTTTTAATTTCTATAAGGCAAAAGTTCTGAATGGACATCTTGTTGGGTCAAATCAGCTGTTGCTTGATGTTTGTAAAATTGTCAGAGAGGCATATGGCTCAAAGAATGATAAAGATATCGTCGATATTGGAGTGCCATACGAGATGGAAGCTGGTTGACAAGAGGACATCAAACATCGGGGTAGGATGTGTTATTGACTTGCTGACTGGCTTCGTGATAGACTATGAAGTAATGTCAAAATGGTGTGGAAAATGTGAGCAGACAAAATTTGCACTTGAAGAAGACAGTGCTGAATTTCGTATTTGGTATGAAGGACATCAGGATGTTTGTAGTGCAACACATGTCGGATCATCTGGTGCAATGGAAGTAAGTGCAGCTGTAAAATTATGGGAAAGATCTGAGAGCATTGGCTTCCGGTACACAACCTTGCTCTCTGATGGGGATTCTAAGTCTTTCTTAGAATTAAAAGAAAGGAATGTTTACAAAAGTGAGACACAAATTAAAAAAGAAGAATGTATCAACCATGTAAGCAAAAGGTTGGGAACAGCTTTGAGGCAGACAGTTAAAGATTGGCGAGTGGAAGGTTTAACTTTGGGAGGGAAGAAACGCGGTAGTGTGAAAGAAGAGACAATAAAAAAGACGAACTAGATACTATACTAATGTCCTACGCAAAAATAAAGATGATGTAGAGGCGATGAAAACTGCAATTTATGCTACCCTATTTCATTGCATGTCTACAGACCAGAAGACACAACATATAAAGTGCCCTTCTTGTATAGACTCATGGTGTTTCTACCAATCATTATTGGCACGTGGTAAGAAACCAGGCTTTTACAAAGATTGGGTAAAAACACCAATCAATGAAGAATACCAATCAAAGATTAGTTTCATCTGAATTATTAAGCAGGTGTGTCAGAGGTCTGACAAAAAATTCTAATGAAGCATTGCATTCGATGATATGAAACAGATGTTCCAAAGAAAATTCAGCTTCTAGGAGTCGTGTGCTGATTGCCGTGCCGAGTGATATCTGAATTTAATGTTGGAACATTAAAAGCTCTAAAAACATTTCAGGATGTTAATTACCTAGCAACAAGTTTATCGTCTGAACATTTAGCCTTCTTTACTGATTATAGGAGAACCTATTTCAGAAAGAAAATAAAATCTGCAAATTTTAAAGTCGCGCAGCAAAAAATAAAACTTGCTAAATTGCGTCGACTTAAAATTGAGAAAAATTAGGTCCTATGTACAAATCTGGTGGTTTTTAACTTTTTTTTTTAAACTTTATTTATATCATTATTATTCTTTATAAGAGTTTATTGTATTTATTATTAGTTTATTGTATAACAAATGCTACATCGATATTTTGCGAAAACTTATTTTGAATAAGTAAAAGTATTTTAAATAATATTTAATTAATGTTGTGTTTTCATATATTATATAAGTATTAAAATAATATACTAAAAATTTAGAGCTTTATGATCATTATTTTTTTTTTGTTTTATGCCTTTACAAACTTAAAAATGCATTTTCTCAGACTTTTTTTATTTTTGAAGATGTAAGTGTTTTCTAATCCCAAGGGTTTTTTTCTATTCAAGATACAGTCTTGAAATTTTTTATAGATACTTAGATATGTGTGTTCTACAAAAGTTAGTATGGATTTAGATCTGGGATCTCTAGTTATTTTTTTAAAAAGATTGTTAAAGTTAATATTTTCAAAATTTTCTTGTTTTTTCCAGGATTTGCTAGAAAAATAATTATTAAAAATCAACAAAGAAAAAGATTTTCAAATCCATACTAACTTTTGTTTACAATAACATTAGAAATATAAATAACTCAAAACAATGAAAAAATTTCAAAAATTGTGTATTTTATAAAAGTTTAAAAAACTTCAAAAATTTTTAATTTTTGAAAATTATAAAACAAGGGCTTGTTAAATCGACTTTTTATTTTCAGAATCAGTTTAATAATATAGTCTGAAAACAATACATAAATTACTTTTAATATTACTGTCTCCAAAAATTTTTTTTTGAAAAAGGGTACCGTGTAGCCTTAAATTACATTTTTTTTAATTCTTTTCTTCTGTTTATTTTCATCATACATTCATTTTATTATTAGATAAACACATGGCTTCATAAATCAGAAAGCAAAAACTTCTTATTATATTAGCAGTTACTCTGGGACGTTGTATGCCTTGGATCGTGGGTGTTCAAACGAACTGTTTAAATATCTACAATATCTCAATGTCGGTACCATTTGTGTCACTGACCAACGTTCCAAACAGAAATTTAAAGAAATTCAAGAGAGTTGGAGCCTTTTGGGTCCTTTCAAATGGGCCCATTGTTGCTTTTTAATTCAAATGGATGATGATTGGGGGAATGTCCATTTTGCAATCAAAGGCAATGTCATCGTTGGATTATAAGTTACTCCTTTTGCGCAGTTTTGTGTCGTGGATTTGAACAGGTCAATTGGCAGGAAAAGTGTCAAGTGGAGTTCATGTTTCAGGTAAAAACATGAGGCTGGGGACAAAATTGGCCAGTTTGTTTCAAAAAGTAGGAAAAGAATTAAATGGATACATGCTGAAGGTAAAAGGTTGGGATATGTTTGAACCATTTTATAAAAAAATGATAGAAGGGCAGCCTAATACAACGTCATCATAGGTCTGTCAAATCAAGGAATGTTGGATAACCTATTGGACGGAAGCATGGATATTTCAAACATGGAAATGACAAAGGGAAAACACTAATGGGGAAAGTCAAATGGGGAAATCCAAACATGAAAATTAGAAAATGGGGAAACCCAAATGGGAAATTCTTGGGAACAAACTTGGTAGCTTTCAAAATTAAAAATGAGATATGGTTGTAAAACACTTATTCAAAACTTTCGTAATCTTAAAAAAATGTGTTTTAAGCAATGAAAATCTTTTGAGAAAAGAGTTTAGAATCTTCAATCATCTCTTGATACTCATTCCTATGAAAATGAATTCTCCAGACTATGATGATTTGATTGGCATGTTCAACTTACCAACACCTGATTCACCTTTGCCACCGACTCCAGTGGCTTCTCCATCCCATGAGCTATCTAAAGATGAATCAATTATGTATGATACTTTACCACCCGGAATCTCAACAGTCCAATGCTACTTTGGAAGATTTGATTTCCGCGTATTCTGAATCCTATGTTGTTTCTACACCTAAATTTTTTATTTCGATAACCGTAAAGACGACAACTTCTTCACCTGTGCAATAGGTAGCTTCCGTCATTTAACAATATACTCGAAGTAGACATTCTCCTCGTCCAAGATCCAGAGAAGGGCAGCTATTAGATCCCAGTTTGAATCGGAGATCCACTTTCAGGCCACCGTACGAAATACCCGATTTCAAACCTAGAGTGTTTCGGTGACCCCCTTATGCAAAGCTATTGATTCCCAATTTCCAGGAAAATGCTCAAGTTTTTTTCCGCCGCTAAGGTTTGGCCAAGATATGTGGGCCATTATCCACCAGCCCATCAATCCCCTGTTTCACACGTGATTGTCTATTCATCGTGAGCAAGATTGGATATTCATTTTTTTCTCGTGAGCAACGTTGGCTATGGGTAGCTCCAACCACATCCTGTCTGAAAACTATAAAAGGAAGACTTGTTTCGACGCTTCTGATCAGTCAGCACAATGAACCCGATCGATGCTTCCCCCGAGCACATTTCACCCACCTTGGTGCCCGTGACTGTTAAGGGAGAAACCAGACCCGTTGGAATATGCAGCTCATCAGCGACTAGTGAAAGCTTGCATCATTTACCAAAAGACGAGCACTAAATGTGTGTTTGTGTTTTGTCATAAAGATTGGCATAAAAAAGACTCTTGTGGACAATTTCAAGGGTGCCGTGATGGAGGCTAGGTATGTCAACGAATTTAGACCTAATGATGTGTTGTGGGGAAAAACATCAAAAGGACTTTTAAAAAATCCCTATCGAATGCTCAAGACTACGGACAAGATGATGGTGTACGTTTACGGAAGCACGTTTTTCGTCAAAAAAGACTTCACTTTTGGCTTCCGAACGGTGAAACTCGGAGAGGTGCATTTTTAATTGAAAGACGAGCAAGCGACTTTTTTGAAGGAAAAGTCCAGTCCTTCCTCCGAGATTGAGCGCATCGCTCCATTCATTAGACCACCTCCTGTGTTTATAGCCAGACTTTCAACAGCCTTGCCCTCCTCAACCCGTGTCCATTCCAGAGCCTCTACATGAGACACCTGATCCACCTGTGTACAGATTCATTTTTCATAGCCACATGTACGAGATTCACCTGTTGACACCTTGGAGTCAACCCTTACAGATGATGCTTCGTTCAACTAGTAGGTGAAAACTATACAGTATTCATACAAAAAGAGCCGTTTAAAAAGAAAGGTTGGGAACAAAATATTTGTACAAAAACGTGTACATTACAACAAAAATACGGTGGGTTGGTTTCAAATGAGATAGTTTTCATTTTAAAAATACAGTGTTCTGAAAATCGTTTAAAAAAAGTTTGTTTTTCATTTTCAATCATTTTTTGATAGGTCATGGTGCGCAACTGTTTCTTCGACCGACTGTATATTCCCAGTTGAAACCGAAATTTACGGAGTCATGGATTGTTTACATTACATTTAATAAAGCATAGTCTCTTTAGACATTTACATTTTTTTCCTGTACAGAGCATAATAATTATTGGATTTTGACACCGTTTGTTTTAAAATGCACAAAACAATAAATTGAAGGTTTAAAGGTACTAAAATATTTTGGATTTTTTCAAAACAATTATTAAGCTGGTTTAGGAATTATTAACTTTTCTTAAGTATTTCACAAAAAAGGGGATTGTTTAAAAAAATTACACTAATCATTTCTCAATACTTAGGTTTCTTATCATAAAGTTGTTTGAAAAACAATTTTTATTTAAATTAATGCTGACATACATTACTACTCTATAATGTGTTGCATCCCCTTTGGCCAGCTACAATTGCCCTTGCCATAAGCTCTTTGTATACGACTGGAGGAAGGATATACTATATAGTGGTACAATCAGTGGTCTCGAAAATCGAGATATTTCAACACGGAAATTTTTGAGCTCTTCATGTAGCTCAAATTTGCTCCAACGGATTAAAATCTGATGTCTTTTGTGGCTAGGACTATCATTGGAATTCATTACATCTTATTTTTGGGTGAAAACTCTCTGATAATATTTTTAAGGAAACACAGTACGAATCCATTGCTAAACATGAGTCAAACGCTCAAATAAAACTTTATATTCTAAGGTTTTTTTTCAATTCAATTTTCTATAATATCTTAAAAGTTAGAAAGTTCTAACTAAATTTTAAAAAATCCAGTTATGATAACTTCCATGTTCCTTTCCTTTCCTTCCACTTTTTTATTTCCCTTTTCATTCACATTCCAATGGTAAATGAAAACTTTCAAATGATTTATACCAGAAACAAAAATAACTAGTTTATTTTCATTTTAAATGCTATAGATTTTTTTTTTATTGTGCCAATTATTTTTTCTAACTTTTGTTATTAGTATTTGTAGCAAAAGTTGGTAAAAATTTTTGAATTAAAGCAATACTTATTTTATTTACAAATAGTTTAATTTAGAAAAATAAATTTTTTCTAGGAATTTTCAATAAGAATTCATTCAAAAAGTATTCTACAAATATCGATTATACCAGTTTAATCCTTTATATACCGACGATACGCATAAATACCAGTCACTTTCAAATTACATAGAATAACCATTTTTAGGATATTTTGAGGATATTTTGCAGGTATGCTCTAATAGTTCCACTCTTCCAGGGTACACAGCAGGACAGGTTCTATGATGAGTATTTTGGTGGGGAAGGTGAATAGTTTTAAAACAGAGGTTGTGTTTTCACTTGACATTTTGATCGTAATGTGAAGATTGTCATTTTTGTTCCGAATTTTCCTTTTTTTCCTTATTTTTTGTTATGTTAGTAAAGACCTTAGAAAAAGATTTGACTATTTAATTTTAGTGAACACTGTATGTAATTAATTTTACAGTTGAAAAACTATATGATACATATTGATGGCAAGTTTTGTCCGTGTAGTTTACTTTTGTTTTTTTGTTGTGTTGTAGCATCATCAATATATTACAATAGAGTTATGCCTTTTTTAGCATTTATTTTTACTCAACATTTATGTTGCTTTTTTATTCTTTTCTTTTAACGTTTTCAAATAATTTTGAACTTTAAATCTGAGTTCGTTTTTTTTTACCACGCAATTAAACAAAATATCTGTAGTTTTTATTCAAAAATTAGCAATATTTTAATATCTCTATTTGTAACTGAGATTTATAACAATAATATATATAGAAGGCTTCAAGGAGCCATTATTGTTATTATTATTTTCCTTTTCTTAGATTGTCTAGAAAAAAGAAGCTCAGTCTTCAAGGGGCTTTAGATTTATTACAAAACTTACCATTTGAAAGCAGAGATGCCTAACTGATGATTCTTTAGATGAAGATGTCTGAGCAAATTATCTGCGGGAATTTTCGTTAAATTCTTAAGATGGTGATCAAGAGACTACACAAGACCAAGGTAGAGTAGCTCGTGTTTTGAAAATGCAGTATTATCTACCCCAAGAAGCAATGCTTTAAAAACAATTCATCGAAACCTCACACAAAACGCACAACGAGTAATGAAATTTTGTGTAACAATGAGAGAAAAACTGTATCTTTCAGTATCATCGAATTAATTTTAAGTGTAAAACCTGCTTTTATGTTTAAAAATTGTAAATAAATCTTAAAAGTTTTATAATTTTCAAAAAAAAATATTTTCTGCGGTAACATACTAGTGTTCTCTGGTTTTTTTGATCATATTTAAGAGACATTCGAACTTTTGTATTATGAGAATATTTCAGACCATTGTGTGAGGACGGTACTTATTTAATTAATTAACTCTAACGGATTCAATTTCCCAAAGTTAAGTATTTTATTTATGCATATTCCTTAAATTTCAAAGAGATTCAAAAGGAAAATATTTTAAATCCAGTTTCATGTGTGTGCGTCAATTACTGTAGGATGATTAGCATTTTAAAATACATTATGTATATATATTATAGGTTTTTAAATTTTTATTCAAAAAATTAAATAGTTAACTTTTTGTATCCTTTTGAGCTCCAAATTATTTTGTGTAACAACGACACATAGGTTACAAAGAAAGAAACTAAAAATCATTAAATCAAGGAATTTTTAGTAATTGTACCATTTCCTCTTAATTTTAAACATTTCGTAGAATTATTTTTTTATTCTGGCTTTTTTTTCATTTCAAGCAATAAAACCTTTTTTCCTATGTATTTGATTTTTTATATTAATACTGACTCGTATACATAATAAAATATTTAAAAAAAAGTAGATGATATTTTATTTACCCCAAAAAAAGTCTAATTAACTGAAATTAAATAACCCTTTAAATAAAAATTTCTTGGAACCTCTGTCAAATAAATAAAATTTTAACACTAAAGTCTTACAAAAAGAAGAGGGTTCCATGTCTTAATAGCTAAAGTACCTATTCTTCACGGGTTAATTTTTTAAAAAGGAAAATATTGTTCTTAACATAATAGCTGAATTGTAAGAAGGATGAAACTTGATACAAAAAATTTACAGCAAAATGTAAAATGCCTTTGTAATAAGTGCACTTATTTATTAGTAAAACCCCTTAAATCCTCGGAACACCCCTCTTAAGGCAATTTTTGTAAACCCTCTTTTATATTGGATTTCTATTACATGAAAGATGTTGCAAACAAAATTTCAAGTCTGTAGGTCTAATAGTTCAAAAACAGAAATATTCATTTCTAACGCCCCTGAAACCTTTGCAAATCTCTTTCAGTATGAATTTTTTAAGCCTTCTTTTGAAGCGGATCTTTTGCTCATTAAAAGAATGTGCCTACAGAATTTCAAGTCTGCATGTCTAAAATTTCAAATTTAGAAATATTTATAAGTAACGCCATTTAAGCACTTGCAATGCCAATTGAGGCTGGATTCAAGAATAAACGGAAACCATCTACACACATAGATAGGCGATAGAGGGCTACCACACCATTTAACACCCTTTATCATAACGGGATTCGTTTTTTAGTTTTAGCGGTACGCACATTGTACACTTTCTTTTGTAATATATATTGATTTTCAGACATTTATGACATTAATTAATATTTATTGTAAAGTAATAAAATACATATTAAACGGTTTTCTCTGCTTTACAAGACATGTGAAATTTAAAAGAATTTTCTGAAACGAATTCATATTTAAACAAACAAATTTATTGCAGAATTCATCTTGAAAATGTTAAGGCACACAGCGAGTGTTCTTATACGAACAATAAAAATTCAGAACGAAAGAGAAAAATGTACAATTTTCTTTTCAATTTGCCCGTTTTTTAATTTGTTGAAAAGGGAGGTTCATCTTTGTTGGAGACTATTTGTGAACGAAAATTCTAACTGTTTTCACTAAAATATTAAATAGATTGGTCAATATTTGCTTACCCATCGATTCAGGAATATCTACATAGTAATAGCGAGCTATAGAATTTTAACACAAACGCAAATATTGGTAAGAATTTTTTTTCTTATTGCTTTTTTAAATTCTAAAAAGTAATTTTTATGATTTGAATAGAAATATTCCTTAAAAGATTTCGTTTAATTCTTCATATTAATTTGGGTTGAGTCTGTTGAAAAAAATGTGAAGTCTATAAATAATGAATGTGAATGTGAATGAAAACTGTTATTGTTTTAAATAAAAATGTGTTCTTTTGAATATTAAACCTTATTTAATATTTTTTTTTCTAATTTTATAAGGGGAGAGTATTACGAAAATATTTCGACTTACGTATTTATATATAGGTAAAAGTAAATGTTAACACATTATAAATTTTATTAAAATGGGTAAAACTTTTGTAATAAAATTAATGTTTTTTCTGTATTTTCTTTCTTTTATACAATTAAATAGAACAAGTAAGAGTTAGAATCATATAAAATCAATACTTAAAAAACAAACTTATTCCAATTAATTTATATCAATGTTATTAAATAACTAAAATATATTTCATAAATATGCTTATGTCTTTGTTACGAATTTAGTCTTATTCTAATTGTTTCTACTCATTTGTGTTCATTTCTACAGTTTAATTTGTCGTATCTAATGTGATTTCAACCCTGTTTACCTGTAATATCATTTCCACTGCATTGCACGGCCCCCATGCTTTAACATTGGTTTAAATGGTAAACTCGCCAAATATTGCAGCTAGCGCCAAGTTGGCGACGGATTTGGCGACTTAATTTTGGCGCCAAATTTGGCGATATATCGCCAAATTTGGCGATATGTCGCCAAATATGGGCGTTAAGCTTGGCGACCATGGCAACCCTGCTCCTAATAACCCTGTCTGGCAACCCTATCGCGGTATTGTAACACTATGTATTGAGCTTTTCTCGTACGCCCGGATTTTTCTAGACCTTTCTATTTCTAGATTATTCTGGCAAGTGCAAGAGGTTTCTGACCGAAAGGTATAAAAAGGGCCCGGGCCGGCTAGTCAGATCAGTCAGATCTCAGCTTTCATGCAAGTGATACCTCTGCTTGAGAGAGACGATTGCATAGTGCGTGTGTTATTGCTTTTATTGAGTTATTATTTTTGTGCTGAGTGTTTACTATTGTTTTTGTTAGTGTATTGCATCTGTGTTATCAGTATTTTCATCGATTGTACGTGAATTTCTCGAACTGTTCTACAATTTGTGGAGGACTGTTTTGGCAAAGAATAAAATTGTTTTGGATCCCGCTCTTCGGCTTCAATCATTTCGAACCCTCGAAAACGCAACAATTGGTGTCAGAAGTGGGATTGAATGCCAACAACAAGAGCGATGGAGGCCCAGTTCCAGACTCTTCTAGAAAAATTGTCTGAAATGAAATCGGAGTTGACCGCCAGCATGAATGCCAATATGGGCGAAGTGAATACCAAGCTTACTAACGTAAACGAGCAGATCAGCGCCAATATGGGCGAAGTGAATACCAAGCTTACTAACGTAAACGAGCAGATCAGCGCCAATATGGGCGAAGTGAATACCAAGCTTACTAACGTAAACGAGCAGATCAGCGCCAATATGGACGAGTTGAATAACAAACTGACCGCGAACAAGGAAGAGTTGAAAAGTGATTTGAAGGGCATTGGCGACAAATTGACGACTATGGACAAGAAATTTGAAGAAATGGAAGGAAGAATCGAGTCGGTTGAAAATAAATTCGAAGATATGGAGAGCAAACTAGAGGCGAAAATTTTCGAAAAGGTAGAAGAAGTTTCCATCTCGTTCAGGAGTGACCTAGAGAAATTGAAGCAGAAAGTCATGACTGGTCAAGGGGATGAATTTAAGTTTCAAGCTCCTTTTTCCAAGCCTTCCATCAAGCTTTCTACATATGACGGAAAGTCCTCTTGGCAGGTGTATAAAACCCAATTCTCCATAGTGGCGGATGCAAACCAGTGGGACTCCCAGACCAAGGCCTGCCAGTTAGCTGCTTCTCTTCGAGCCGACGCTGCTGACATTTTGCAAACTTTGCCGGAAACACAGCGGCTGGATTTCGACGCTCTCGTTAATGCTCTGGAGTTACGCTTCGGAGAGAAATGTGTGAAGGATTACAGCAGACTCCAGCTGAAGTCACGGCAGCAGAAAGTGTCCGAAACGCTCCAAGAACTGGCGACGGACGTCGAGAGGCTTTCTCACTTGGCGTTTTCTGACTGTCCGACTGAAGTAAGAGAAGTCCTGGCGCTGCAACACTTCATCGACGGGGTGCGTGATCCGGAAATCCAGAAAGCTCTCCGAATGGCGGATCTCAAGGACTTAAAGGGGGCCCTAGTGTTTGCTATGAAATTCGAGGCAGCCCAGCAAGCAACACGAAAGGACAGACACCCCATACGAGCCGTCAACGAATCGGACACGTCGAAATCAGGTGTGGAGCGATTAGAGCGACAGATGAGAAGCTTCTTGAATAGAGTTGAGTCTTTGATGTCCCAGAAAGCAGACGGGAAGAAGACCCTTAAATGCTGGACCTGCGGTCGAGAAGGGCATCTGCAGAGAAGCTGCCGGGCACGCCAAGGCGCTGAAACTAATAAGCGCCTCCCAGAAGGAGGTGTCGGAAAACTAATTAATGGCCATCTCGTGGGGCGGAGGTTGCCAGATTTTGGAAAGCCCCACTTTCCAGTGTGTCAAATTTCGACAAAGAGTACCGGTGAGAATGGAATTTTTATAATGGGACATGTTAACGAGCTTCCTGCAACATGATCATCGATACAGGAGCCAATGTGTCTATCATTCGGAACGATCTGGCTCAAAAATTAAAAGAGAAACTTATCTGGACCCCCCCCGCGTGGTGCTACAGACCGTGACGGGGAAAAGATTGATATTCACGGAAAATTAAAAGTCAAGATCCAGTTTGGAGACACTACCTACCAACATGCTGTGTATGTCGCAGATATTGCAGACCCTTTCATTCTTGGACTGGACTTTCTAAAGGAGCATGGTTTCACTCTAGACTTCAACAAGAACGAATTACGTTCCATACACGAAGAAGTCACTATATTCAAAATTGAACACAGGACAGAATCTATTCGACAGGTAACCGCTAACGAGAATATTACCATTCCCCCAAGGACTGAAATCATAGTACCTGGATACATCGGTAACGATGTGAGTTTCAACTCTGGACTAATTGGAACTGCGGAAAATAAAGCGAATGGATTGCTAATAGCTTCGACGCTAGTGGACCTTTCCAGAAAAACTATCCCGGTAAGAATTTGCAACGTAACTGAAAAACCTAGAGTGTTCCAGAAAGGTGAAGTGTTGGCAACCTGCAGTCCAGTAACGTGTGTCTGCAAAAGTTCGAGCTTGCTCCTATCCAACTCGCCTCAACAGTTGACTCCCGACCTTCTAGAAAATGCTGAATTGTCCCCGAACAGAAAAGCTCCGCAGAAAGACTGTTCAAGAATTTGAAGACGTGTTTTCTAGAAACAGTAGCGATATTGGCCATACTACAGTGACACAACACAGAATTGATACAGCAGACCATCCGCCGATTAAACAGCACCCAAGACGCTTGCCGTTTGCTAAACAGGAAGAGGTCGGAACACTACTACGAGAGATGCAGGAAAATGACATCATAGAACCGTCTTCGAGTCCGTGGGCATCTCCAATCGTCTTGGTTCGTAAGAAAGATGGCTCCACAAGATTTTGCGTGGACTATCGAAAACTTAACGACGTCACCAAGAAGGACAGCTACCCTCTTCCAAGGATAGACGACACCCTGGATACCCTTTCCGGTCATAAATGGTTCTCGACTTTAGATTTAAAGAGCGGATACTGGCAAGTGGAGATCCATCCCGAAGATAGAGAAAAAACAGCATTCACTTCCGGCCAAGGACTATGGCAGTTCAAGTCATGCCGTTCGGGCTCTGCAATGCGCCAGCTACTTTCGAGCGCCTGATGGAGACCGTGCTAAAGGGTCTGACTTTTGAAGCTTGCCTTATTTACCTGGATGACGTCATAATAGGAGGGGCGTACGTTTGAAGAACATCTTCAAAATATCCGGAAGGTGTTATCAAAATTAAGCGACGCTAACTTGAAGCTAAACCGTTCGAAATGCAAGTTCTTCCAGAAAGAAGTCAATTATCTGGGACACATCATCTCTGCAGAAGGTGTTCGTACGGACCCCGAAAAAGTGTCCGCCGTAAAGAATTGGAAACGCCCTGAAAACCTCCGTGAGCTGCGAAGCTTCCTGGGACTATGTACTTATTACCGAAAGTTTGTGAAAGGGTTCTCTAACATCGCAAGACCCTTGCACAAGCTAACAGAAAGTAAACAAAAGTTTCAGTGGACAAAAGAATGTGAAGATTCCTTCCTCCAGCTTAAGGAAGCTTTGACGTCTTCACCGATCTTAATATATCCACAACCGGACAAGCCATTTATCTTGGACACTGATGCCAGTAATGAGAGTGTCGGAGCAGTATTATCTCAGGAAATAGATGGCCAGGAACGAGTCGTAGCTTATTGGAGTAAGTGTTTTATCGAAACCGGAAAGAAATTATTGTGTCACTCGAAAGAGCTACTGGCTATTGTGAAAGCCATCGAGCATTTCCATCACTATCTCTATGGCCAAAAATTTCTTCTACGTACCGATCATGCCTCTTTAACCTGGCTAATGAATTTTAGAAATACTGAAGGCCAGGTAGCCAGATGGATACAACGGCTCAACGAGTATTATTACTTTGACATCAGACATCGTAAAGGCTCCTCGCATGGAAATGCTGATGCCCTTTCAAGAAGACCATGCCCAGAAAATTGTCGTCATTGTTCCAGAGTAGAGACCAAATATGACTATGCTATACGCCAGATAACAACTTCAACAGCGACGCCACCCGATCCCTGGAGTGACGAGAAAGTTCGAGAAGACCAGATGGCGGATCCTGATATTAAACCCCTTATAGAGTTTATGGAGTCTTCCAGCAATAAACCAAGTTGGCAGGACATCTCGGCTTATAGTCCTACAACTAAGCAGTATTGGGCCCTCTGGAATTCTCTACATCTCAGGAATGGTGTTCTATACCGAAAATTCGAATCAGAGGATGGAAAGACATTCAGGTGGCAATTAGTACTTCCTCGATCTCGTATCCCAGAGGTACTCAAAGAATTGCATGGCAGCCCAACAGGAGGTCATTTCGGCGTCATGAAAACTTTGCACCGAGTTCGAGAGCGATTCTGCTGGGGTAAAGTGAGAGCTGACGTGGAACAGTGGTGCAAGTCCTGTGATGCCTGTTCAGCTCGAAAGGGGCCAAAGATACGTAGCCGAGGAAGCTGCATCGCTACAATGTTGGAGCACCCTTCGAACGTATCGCTTTCGATATCCTGGGACCTCTGCCAAGGACTGCGTCTGGTAATAAGTACCTACTTGTTGTCATGGACTACTTCACGAAATGGCCCGAAGTGTACCCCATTCCGGATCAGGAAGCCCCACCGTAGCGGAGGCTGTAGTGCAGCACTGGATATCGAGATATGGAGTACCTCTTCAACTTCATTCCGATCAGGGAAGAAATTTCGTCTCTGCGGTATTGAAGGGGGTCTGTGAACTACTCGGAATTGACAAGACCAAGACCACACCTTTGCACCCACAGTCAGATGGCATGGTGGAGAGGTTTAATCGTACCATCCTGAATAACCTCTCACTGATGGTCTCCAAGAACCAACAAGACTGGGACCAGAAAGTTCCTCTCTTTCTGCTAGCGTACCGCAGCGCCGTTCACGAGACTACGGGATATTCACCATCCCAGATGCTTTTTGGCCGAGATCTTCGTCTCCCTTGTGACCTGCTGTTTGGTCGCCCTCCGGATACACCTTCATCGCCTGAGGAGTACGTGCAGAATCTCCAGGCACGTTTTGAAGATGTACACAATTTGGCTAGAGAACGGATCAACCTGAGGACGGAGAAGATGAAGACTCGGTACGACACAAAAGCCACAGGACGTCAATTCAAGGAAGGTGACAAGGTGTGGTTCTACAACCCGACTCGACGCAAAGGACTTTCTCCTAAGCTACAATCGCATTGGGACGGTCCTTATACAATTTTAAAGATAATAAACGACGTCGTAATCCGGATCCGTAAGTCAACGAATTCGAAGCCTAGAGTCGTTCATTACGACAGGCTTGCTCCATATTATGGCCATAATTCTTAGTGTGTCAATTATTGTGTAATTTATTTTGACCATGGTCTTGTATAAATAAGTTAGTGTGTAAATAATCTTGTAAATAATTTTGTTTGTTGTTTTGTAAGTGTTCATTTTCTACTATGCATTACGTGTTTATTTTGTACTATGCATTAGGTGTTTATTTTGTACTATGTATTACATGTTTATTATTGCATATTCATTTAATTGTTTTTAATCAATTGCTTTATTATTATGTTAACGTCTGATGAAGGGTTGTACTGCCCGGGACGTGCAGTTCTTGAGAGGGGGGGCAATGTTACGAATTTAGTCTTATTCTAATTGTTTCTACTCATTTGTGTTCATTTCTACAGTTTAATTTGTCGTATCTAATGTGATTTCAACCCTGTTTACCTGTAATATCATTTCCACTGCATTGCACGGCCCCCATGCTTTAACATTGGTTTAAATGGTAAACTCGCCAAATATTGCAGCTAGCGCCAAGTTGGCGACGGATTTGGCGACTTAATTTTTGGCGCCAAATATGGGCGTTAAGCTTGGCGACCATGGCAACCCTGCTCCTAATAACCCTGTCTGGCAACCCTATCGCGGTATTGTAACACTATGTATTGAGCTTTTCTCGTACGCTCCGGATTTTTCTAGACCTTTCTATTTCTAGATTATTCTGGCAAGTGCAAGAGGTTTCTGACCGAAAGGTATAAAAGGGCCCGGGCCGGCTAGTCAGATCAGTCAGATCTCAGCTTTCATGCAAGTGATACCTCTCTGCTTGAGAGAGACGATTGCATAGTGCGTGTGTTATTGCTTTTATTGAGTTATTATTTTTGTGCTGAGTGTTTACTATTGTTTTTGTTAGTGTATTGCATCTGTGTTATCAGTATTTTCATCGATTGTACGTGAATTTCTCGAACTGTTCTACAATTTGTGGAGGACTGTTTTGGCAAAGAATAAAATTGTTTTGGATCCCGCTCTTCGGCTTCAATCATTTCGAACCCTCGAAAACGCAACATCTTAAATTTGTTTAATATTAAGAATGCTTATTTTTATTTTTATAATTATAAGATATCATTTTAATTGAATTTATAAAATAAAAATTTTATTTATGTATTTCTGCATGAGTGCTTATACTCATTTGGCATATTGTATATACAGATATTAACAAATGAAATCAATCATTCGTATATTTTTTTAGACATCACAGATCTACTGTTTTTGTATGTTTAAATTTATATTAAGGCTGCGCAGTGACCTTCTTTAAAAAATATTTTGGAGACAGTAATAGTAAAAAAGTAAATTCTTTTTTACTTTCAAATTATATTAATAGGTTGATTCTGAAAGTAAAAAGTCAGTTTGACAAGTCATTGTTTCACAACTTTGTAAAATTCAGAATTTTTGAAGCTTTTTAAAACTTGAATAAAATGCTGAAATTTTAAAGTATTTTAATAATTTTAAGTGATTTATGTTTCTTTTAGATTATTAGGAACAAAATTTAGTATATATATATATAAACGAATTCTCTTGTTTATTTTCATCTCGTTCTTCTGTTAACTAAATCTTCTGCACCATGTATTATTGGTAGGGTTAAACTTGACCTTTAATTTTTCAATATAACTGAATGCTGTAATAGTTCTGAAAAAAATATGTTCTATTATCTATTACACTAGATGGCAGGCCTCTTCTTAAAATAAACAATCCCAAATTTTGAAATGTTCTCCAGTGGAAAAAGAGGTATTATGTTCTAAATGTGTTGTTTCTGATGCCAACTGATTGATGGTTTTGATCGAGGGCAACAAAATTCATCACGACAAAAGGTTAGTTTTACGTCCTTTATCTGCAGTTTTGACTACTATATAGATAATAGTACGATTTATCTTGTTTCAATCTCAATTTTACAGTGAACACCTTGGGGTTGGTCAAGGGCTTTCCTCTTCTCTTCACCCAATCTCCAGAGAGGACTTGTGGCTCGACGGCTATTTAGAATGCCCCCATGACGCACAAGTACTATACATTTACAGACATCCCCGACTTGACCAGAATTCGAACCAGACCCTACGGCAGAGCATTCAATATCACGAACCACTGTACATGATGTATTTCAAGTTTTCTAAATGTACTGCACGGAACACGGCACTCGTGAACAATATAGGAATTATTCTTTCTCATTAAATTTCAAATGAAGAGGACGGATAATATCAACAATTTGAAACTACTCTTATCTTTTGGTAAAGATGAAAGCATTAATTTAGTTTCTGAGCTGAGAAGAATTTGGACTAAATGCTTTTTTGAATTATTTGTCTGACAGATTTTGGTATTTTTAAAACTCAACTTTCTTTTGTAAATATGTAGTAACAATAGATATTTTTAAACATATAAGCTCTTCATGTTTTTGAAAAACAATCAGATGAACAATTGAGGGATTGTTAGGCAAAACAATGAGGTATCTAAGTGAAAAGAGGACTATTATAACTACTTATTCTTAATTTTTAATGAGCTGAAATTAGAGTGAATAGATTAAATATTAATTATTTTACGTCAAGGATAATATTACGCAATTATTTAAATTATTATTTAAGGGAATTATAAAGTACACAATATTACATGAATATCAGAATTATACCATTAACTTGCCCTTTTTTTGTTCATAAACAGCTGTTTGTAAAAAAAATGTAACACCATGATAAAGTTAACAGAATTAAATGAAATTTAATGCACACTCGTCTTGTTTTAGTACAAATAAATGACGAAAGTTTCAAAGAAAAAATATATAAAGTGCCCCAAATCAGTTTTTGGTGTAGTCACCACTAGCTGCAATAAGTGCTGCTATGCAACGTGGCATGGAGTCAAGCAGATTTTGAAGTTTTGCATGTGGAAAATAATTCCATATTGCTTTTATGCGCAGCAAAAGTTCGTCTTTTGAAGCTGCAGGACGAGGATCACGACCGAGACTACGACCAACCAAATCCCAAGCATGTTCAATAGGCGACATATCCGGTGAAGAAGCAGTTCAATTAAGAAGCTATATGTGTTGGACTGAACAGAAGTCTCGAACAGTCTTTGCAACTTGCGGGTGTGCATTATCCTCCTGAAAGACAGCTCCAGGGATGCCTGAAAGGAAGGCAAAAACTTCGGGCTGTCACACTTCAGAGACTTACCTTTTGCTATTCAGATTACCCTCAGATTACCGTAGCAAATTGGATCGTCCATGATACGAAATCGATCCTCAAGCTATAACTCTGGGTGTTAGACCACTATGTTGTTCGAAAACGCACTCCAGAAGGCAGCGTTCAATGGTCTAACACGCATGCGGCCATATGGTCCCACAAATTGAAGCGTAATTCATCTGAAAAGACAATTTGGTGCCAATCAGCTTACCAGGCTCTGTACTCATGAGCCCATTGCAGACGCAGCCTTCGATAGTTTGTCGTGAGAGGGATCCTGCACAAAGGCACCCTTGCACGCAATCCACGATGCAGCATCAAACATTGATGAATTGACTAAGCCAACATTAGTACACCTGTAGCAGTAGACCAACGTGCTGCCAACTGCCTGGAGGAATCTGTACTGTCATTCACCACCATGCTGAGCAGGTTTCGATCATCGCGCACTGACGTCCCCTTCCATCATCCACTGCCAGTTTTTCGCGTTGTTTGGTGCTCGTCGGTCCACTGCTTCCAAACTCGCATCACTGTGGAACTGTTCCGCTGCACACGAGCTCCTATTGCGTGATAAAAAAATCCTCCTTCTCGAAGGTCGTTGATCTTTCCCCGTTCAAACTCCGTAAGTTGTTAGAATTCCTTCTTATTTCGTCACGAAGGCATACTTAGGTCTCACTAATCGTTTGCTACTAACAAATAATCATTAACTATTTTCAACGTCCTGCTACAGGCCGCTATTTATACGCTTTTAGCATCAGATCAGAGGGCGCTGCGCACGCCACACATGCGTGTTGGCTCTGAAATTTTACTATTTTATGTAACATCCTATACTTGATATTTATTGCAAAGTTTATTTAATTCTG
Organism: Trichonephila clavipes; assembly: GCA_019973935.1. Classification (NCBI taxonomy): domain Eukaryota; kingdom Metazoa; phylum Arthropoda; class Arachnida; order Araneae; family Nephilidae; genus Trichonephila; species Trichonephila clavipes. The sequence goes on from BMAU01000393.1 coordinate 191,844, forward strand.
ATGATTCCTTTATGGTGCTGCATTTTTTACAAGCAGCAAAGTGTATTTCGAATTATTTATAAAATTCAGTATTGAAAGTAAACATATTCCTAAACGAAGCCTATTCTTAAAAATTGTTGTTACTTATCCCACCCTATCGACAGTAACATCAGATCGAGGCCTAAGAAATTCATCGAGGCTACTTTTTAAGTCTGTCGTTAGTCGTAGCTTTGAGCACCATACAAGTGACTGTATAATTAGGTTCGATTTCACTTTAATTTTGAGGGAAAACATCCTTGCGGTTATTCATTGACCTTCCAAATTTCTTCCCCTACCACCATCCTCTCGAAAGAACTTGTGGGTCGACTAATATAGTATCTTCCTACAACACACCCACTGTTTATTTACAATCATCATGCGTTTTACTGGATTTGAACACAGGCCCTACGACTCAGCTGCCAGCGAAACTAATATCGCATGGGAGGCAATAAGAATTGATGGAGAATAAATAAATGTATTTCAATATATATATATATAGAATTAACGATGTTTTTATTCTTTTTTTAAATTTGCTTACTTATATTATTCCTACTAATGAATGAGTGAGAGTTATATTTATGTCGCACTCTAAGTCACACGAGGGCTCATGATGACCGAACTCATAACTTTGAACCATGGTTAAAAATGATGAGAAGGACATCTGAGTTGGTTTCCCTTCTTCAAACTACAGTGCCACGCCAACAGGAGGACTTCGAGTCACGAAAAATTTAAAGAACATCAGCCCTCTACATAGTGAGTTTTCAGTTACACTATGTTCAAACTTATGACATTACAGCCACGAGTCCGTGACCTTGACCACTAGGTTACCGTGGCGAAACTACTTAAGAATATATTTGAGTAATTTCATGAAGAAAATCTTGAGTTTCCTTATTTTATGTTATCTTACTTCCTTGAAATGCTAATTATTTAAATTATTATATTATATATTAAAACATGAAAACTTTTCTTCGTCCTAACAATATATAATAGTGTTTAAATAAATCTTGTATGCTACGGATAACAATACAGATAATAAAATGAGAATGCATGGCCTTCCTCTTTGCAATCAACTCAATACTTTTGGGTCAAAATGAAAGAAAATTATTGTTTTTAATGTTATTTGTTCTATAATCTTTATAAATTTGCTTATATTTTTATATTAATTGCATTGTTTTATATTGGATGCATTTGTAAACTTCCAATAAAATTCGTGTTTGTGTTGAGTAGAAGTTTTGAAATATCTTTTCAGAAACTTTCAAGCAACCCGCTACACATATTAGAATATATCCCTTAATTTCTATGAAATCTTCATTAAGTAACGAAAACGAGAGTCTTGTTTATACTCTGATCTTCTGACTAGTACTCGTACATGCCTCCCCATACGGGGACAGGTAACAAAATATTATATTAATCTGCTAGATACCTCCCCATTGGTGTGATGTGAGAGCTAGGAGAGGGGATGCCAAGGCAAATGACCAGAAACATCTAAAAAAATATCTCTTTGAAAATGTTGATAATTCTAAAATTTATTTGTACAGACACTGGCATTGAAAAGTATACCCGAGATCCAAGTTTTGTCAGACCATGAATATATATATATATATATATATATATATATATATATATATTTATAACGGATCCAAGCTTCTTTTTGGCTTAATTCTTATGCATTTTTATTTTTTTAATTTTTTTATATTTACAATTTTTTCATAAATTTTCCTTTAATTTCTTATTTTTAATACTTTTTTTTTTATTTCCGAATCCTTTTACTATCGAACAGCAAAGCGTCTTACACTCTCTCTGATTATCACCATTAGAGCTTAGGACCTGACACAGTTACAGGACAGCTCTAATGGTGACAGAGACAGCTCTCATTTCATCTATCCAACGAGTATATTTTTACAAAAAAATTTTAAAAAACAAGCAAAAATAATCTAACCTTCTCCACGCAAAGCATTTTCAGCTTTAACTCATTGAATTCAATTATGTAACTGATATTTAATGAATAAATTAAACGTACTAATAAAATTTAATAATTTGATAAATTAATCGCATGGATATGTAAGTAAAATGGAAATGAGTAAATTGATGTTAAATAATTTTTTGTGTAATGTCAGCGAACCTTTCGAGTCGCTGACTGTTAAACCGATTATTACAGTCATCCTTTGCTAAATACGAGAATTACTATAAACTAGAGCAGGGGTAGCCAACCCAAATGATCTTGCGAGCCACTTCGGAAAAACATTACAATCTCGCGGGACTCACATATAAATATGTACTTTTATATCAGATTTGGAAAAGAAAAAAAATGGAGTGAAAATTTAAAACAGAATGACTTATAATTATTGTTTTTATTATTTTTCATGTATACACAGACATAGATAATATAATAATATTTATATAATATAATATTGCAATGATCAATTAATGTTTAAAATATTACAGTGTGTGTGGTGACATTTTCTTGAAAATTACGGTGTTCCTTTTGAATTGATCTTTCGTTACTAATTGTTGAAATTTGATTGTGCTGTCATTCACAAACGATTAAGTATACATTGCCTCTTATCTTAACCATACAGAATATTTTTTAAAACTTAAAAAACATCTCTCTCTCTGTGTGACTGCCTATTGCTTTAAGGGCATTCCAAACAGAAAAGGAGGAGGAGGAGAAATGAAGGTAAAAAATGTTTTTTTAAGTTATTAAAAAAGTAATTTATACATATAGTAAAAACTTTTTGGTAAAATCAAATGTAACTGTGTTTGATAAAATATAAATCTATTTCAATCTAAAGGACATTTCTATTATCAAAAAGGATTTATTTTAAAACAAGAACAGGTAACAGGCAAATACATTGTAGATTTATGTATGTGTATACATTTCCCCTCAAATAAATTTCAAAATGAAAACATTTTAAAAAACCTAATATTTAAATTTTTTTAAAAAAAGAGTAAGAGGGCCGCAACTTACGTACTTGCGGACACCCCTGAACTAGAGGACGGCAACCTATTTCACGCGTGCCATATAAGACAGGTGGTACAATTCTTAGTGAAACTCTACACTACTCTACAAGTGTGTCAATTTTTGAGTGGATGGAAGCTGATAAATTTGTAACGGACCTTGTTTTACAAACGTCTTCATAATTTTAGACATTTATGGAATTCAGATAAAATCTGAAAGAGAGATACGAGCAAGTCTACAGATAAATCTACATCAATCTTGTGAACTATCTGAATGTCATTGCTGGAGAGATTTACTTATTTGAGAGAGAAAGTTACATGTACTCTGCTTTCCACTTTTGGCTCTATATATCTAAGTGGACAAACCTTTTCTCATAGGAAAAAAAATTCGTGTCCTCAAAGACGTTGTTAGCAACTGAATGATCAGAATTGTGTGCCAAATTGAAAGTCACAAATTATACTCCTTATTTTGCGATATGAAGTAGATCGGTGCAAGTACTAGGTACGCTTTAAAATTTTTATTTAACTCTAATGAAGGGGAATACTTATATTTTAGGTTGTCTATTTTTTATTTTAATAATAATAAAATAAATGTTTAAAAAATGCATAATATATGTACAATTTTAATTTTTTTTATTTATGTTGAAGAAGTAGTAATATTTTATGCTGTTTATTTTCATTCTGAGAAATATCTTTAAATGGTGAAATATTAATATGTAATAAAAAAAACTTTAAATACGTATTATTAGCCTCTGTTCTCTGACTGTGCAGGCATTATCGCGTAAACCAGTGTTTCTCAAACTGTGGGGCGCGCCATCCTGCGGGGCACGTTAACCCTGCGAGGGGGGGCGAGCATATTGAAAATCAAAGGTTTAAAAAATGATTTTATGGAATGAGGTAAAACAAAATGCTTTCTGACATAATAAAAAATGCACATTTACACTTATATAATTTATTTTTATCATTTGGTGATCTTCAAAAATAAAATATTTCTCTTCAAACGCTTATTAGACATCTTTGATCCTATAACCAAATTAATAAAATATTTTGTTTGCTTTGCTGTAATTCTACGATGAGAGTTTTTTTATATTATGTTTCTTTTAACCTAAATATTACTTTAGCTGACCTTCGAACTTACTGGTATGGTTATCTCCATCCTTTTTTAGGGAAGCTGTAAATATATAATATATTTCTGTTTCGCCTTTTTTCATGTGAAAGAGTTTTATGATATATGGATAAGCATATTGAGCACTTTGAAGAATTATTTGGCCAAGATTTATTTTTATGAGTATTCTGAAACATATAATGCATAATGAAAAACGTTTTACACAATTATTTTTTAGAACATGCTACACTTTCCCCATGAACAATTTGGTGGTTTTGATTGCTGTGTTGTACGACTAATGGTTTATAAATGTAAAAGAGCAGAATATAAAAAAATGGGCATCTGTGATCCCTACTGAAGGAAGTTGAAACTGAACCAGAAATTGAAGAACCTACTGAAATAATGCGTATTAATCAAGGTAGAGAAAGTAAATATCAGAAAAGCGTTAGACATGAAACGTTTGAGTTGATTTGAAATTTTCAAATGCTGCCTAAAGGTCTCTATGAAGAAAACTACATTGTTAGCAAAAAGTGTCTGTGATTTATGTCTTTTATTAAGGGTACGCACATTTGGAACATTGTCTTTAGTTTTGTTGGATTCTTTCTCAAATTTTCAAAGAAAAATTGAAAAGTTTTTTAAGTAGGTAAGTATATTTTCTCTTAATTAAATTATTCACTGAAATTGTGATTTTTATCGTGCATAGTAAAAATAATTATAAAATAAATTATAGTTTTAAAGCGAACTAAAAAACACGCTTTTATAGCGAGTCGAACTAAAAAGAAAAAAATAAATAAAAATATATATTACTTAAAAGTAACACACACAAAATTTAATACTTATCTTGTTAATTTGTACAGTTTATAATTATGATCGTATTGTAGCTTTAGCTCCCCAAAGTGCATTATTATTGCATTCAATACGTTATTACTTTTAGGAGAGGGGGCGCGATAAAAATTATAATTGAAAATTGGGTCGTCAGTAGTGGAAGTTTGAGAACCACTGACGTAAACCGAATTGTTTCAAATATATTCAACTGTATGGCACGCTTAATCATATTGGTTGATTGGTTTGGCACGCTACACCTAAAAAGTTGCCACCAATCCCTGTGCTTTAAACTATTAACAGCTTTTTTTCCCATTCTGACTGAATCATTTATTTTAATGATAACTCAGTTACACCGACAGATATTGTCAATGCAAGTTTCTACCATTGCTCCTTAGATAAAAAAATGCTTGTGATGTCACTCAGGAAATTGAGTTGTCGTAATTCTTATTATTTTTGTTATGAAATTCAGAATTATTTCTTAAAGTTGATAACAGAACTTCATGTGTGTTTTCACTTATAAGACTTCTTTATTTTCTCTATTAATAAAGAAATCAACTCAACTTTCTTTTAATATTTCTCTCAAAAATGTTTCTTTTTTAAATATTTATTTGTTGCATGTAATTTATTTATACATATATATAGTGAAAATAACATATTTGGCCATATATTATTGTCTCAAATTAATTACTCCGTGTTTTAACGCAAAGGCTCAATTGTTTATTGCTAAGTTATTTTTGATAAGCACAATCAATAAATCATGAGATGCGGTTTTTTAATAGTTTATTCACTAAGCAAAGTTTTTAAGCATATTTTAACAAAACATTTTTTTTAAAAAAAGATTTTTTTCTTTTAATATGAACTAAAATTCTTATCAAAGAAATTTTTAGAATTTTTGCTATCACTAAATTTATATTAATGCTATTACTAGAGTTTTACTTAGCTCCCAGCTGAGTGACCATGGCTATCGTGTGTTATCCAGGTCTGATTACGCAAGAAATATTTTTTTTAACCACGCGTATTATTTATTTGCAGAATATGGGGCATCGCGTTAAATCTGAAGGGAAACAGCCTCAGCCATTATTGAAAATCTCTTCGTCAGTTACAAAAGACGGTGGAAAAGAATTTAAGAACAATATTTTGCAGCCTCTACGTTGAAGCCTGAAGATAATATAAATCAAAATGGGACACTTCCAGTACCTAAGGTTTTATCAAATAAGGGGTATTGTTGAAACCCAGTTATTAAGAAAATCATCTTCCTAAAATCTCATTGTATTTTAATGATACTAAAAAAGTAATCATAATATTTCATCTGAAGTCCAGGAAAAAGTTATCAATCATCGTGGTATAAAGTACAATTTTAAATTGTTTCCTCAAGTAAAATGTAACTCAGATTCATTGAAAAATGAGTTAATTCCTAGAAAAAGCTCTACATCTAATGATCTAAACAGACACAAGCTCCGAAAAGTTACTAAAATGATGCCAGATTCATTGTTAAGGATTCGATTGAACATATTATGAAAGAAGTATCTTGCAACAAAATATATAAAAAGCCTAATAGTATGAATAATTAAATGAATGTTACGAATAACTTAAATCCCTTGAACTCTATCCTGTATCATAGTACTAGAAGAATTTTAGGAACATATTGAAAATTCAAAACCACTGAACGATTATCTTTCGATTGTAGTCGTCCTTTTAATATCAGTAGCTTATGTGCACTAACTATTGTAGCATCAGAATGCAATCCAGATGATGCAGCAAAATTAAAATCATCGGGCAATGTATTATGCCATCGTAAGAAAAATGATAACTCCTCTGTAATAATTCAGAGAAAAAAGACAGAACAGAAAGATGTATTTCAAAATCAATTACTGGATGGCAAAGCAGTTGATTTACATCAACGCAACGGCATACAATATCTTCTTAAAGGAGAAGGAGAGCCAACAGATATACGATATGGATCATTTTAATACAGTTGAAGAGTTATGTTCTTTTCAAGGCAAATTTACCCTTGAAAATGATGAAATGAATCCAAATTTTAAAGCATCAAGTGAAAAAAAGCTAAAACTGACACCTTTATGTGTCAGCGATAATTAATTTACTACCACCTTATGATTCCGAATTAGAAATCATTCATGCACCAACTGATTAATAGAAATCATGTTCATCCTTATAGGTTGCGGACCGTGAAGATAACTTTTCTGGGTCTATTCAAAATTTGATTACAAACAGTTTTTCATTTGAAAATGTTTCAGATATAACTTCAAATGTTCATTTTTATTGAAGATAGGAATGAACCTGCAGAGTTAATTCCAAGGAAACCTATTGAGGAAAATGTTAGTCATTAATTTGTAAACACTTTTTTCACAATACTTCAGAATTAACAAACTTCCTAATCGATGTGAGCCAAAACAACGAATATCTAAAATTGCATTACCTTTTTGCTGAGTGTAATTATCAATATGTTGAGTTTTTATCGATAAAAACTCTTAAAACTGCATACAGGAGGGTTCGTTTTAACAAAAAATCTAAATATCTAATGCTTTCACTACAGTGGTGACCATAATTGTGGACACTTTTTTAACTTATGTTTTTTTAAGTGTGTATGATTATAGAAAATTTTATGTTGCACAAAATGCAAAGCATTTTATATCATTCTAAAGGGAATTTAATACTGAATTCACACACAAAAAAAGAAAATTCAAATATTTGCAACACAAAAAAAGTTAAGCTGCAATAACTGTCGATATACATTAGATATTGAGGATAGCAGTGAGTTATCAGAGCTTAGTGTGGTTGCCTTTATTCCTTATTACAGCTTCCCATCGATGTTTCATTGAGCTGAAAATAGTTTTAAGCTCTTCTTTCGTTATTACATGGTGCCTGGAAGCAATTATATCCTCAGTTAGTTCCTTTCTATTTCATGAGTACCTCATTCGGAAAAGTTTTCAAACGATAACGCAAGTTTTCGATAGGATTGAGGTCAGGACTGTTTTCTAGCTAGGATAACAATGATATTTTGTCAAAAATCAATGCCATCAAATAAAAGAGTAGAATGGACACATGTGTGTCAAGAAAGTGGTATTTCCTTGTTATAAATACATAACAGGTGCTTAGTTCAGTGGCTAAATCTGGAGACTAAACGTTTTGTTTAACATGTCAGGAGACAAATTTAATAAAAAAAGCAGGAAAAGGCCGAAAAAGATGCATCACATATATTGATAAGAGAATAACAAAAGGTACTATGTTTCTGAGATAAAAGGATTTGATGAACATCCATCAGAAGTGATCTGAGTGTTGCTGGTGTTTCTGTCAGTTCAAAAACAATCAGGAGTAGATTAGCAGTTGTAAGACTAAAAGGTAGAATTCCACGAAAAAAAAGCCCAATCTCAATTTACAGCAGCACTAAAAGGGACTATAGAGGGTAATGGAACACATTAATTGGCCAAATGATTATTTGTCACAAGTTATATAGAGGGACGAAACTAAAATATCTTTATTCGGAAGTGATGGCCGAAAATATGTAAGACGTACAATAATGGAAATGCTACATACTGACTGAATCCATACAATTGTTAAGTACCCACATAGTTTTATCATTTAGTCATGCATATCAGCAAATGGTATCGGTCGCCTTCATATCATCGATGGGAGACTGAATGCCATAAAATTCATTAACGCCATTCTAGAATCCAAACTTCCGCCTTAAATCAGGGATCTATTTACCAACAATGCTTGATTTATTTTTCAGCAAGATTCTGCTCCTTGCCATACAGTAAAGTAATTGAAAGACTAGTAAAGTTCTAAGATAATTGAGTTGTTGTCCTGACCACACAGGAAACAGCCCTGACTTCGATCCTATAGAAAACTTGTGGTACCGTTTGAAAACTCTTGTATGAATGAGGTACCCATGAAATAAAATAAATAAATTGAGGATAAATTGCTTCCTGGCATCATGCAATAAAGAAGAAAGAACTTAAAACTACTTTCAGCTCAATAAAACATCGATGTGAAGCTGTAACAAAGAATCAACGAAAACTCACTAAGCTCCGATAACTCACTGCTATCATCAGTATCTAATGTATATATAGACAGTTAATGCAGCATAAATTATTTTGCGTTACAAATATTTAAATTTTCGTTTTTGTATTGAACTTAGTATTAAAATTTTTCTTTAAAATGACATGAAATACTTAGCATTTTGAGCAACTTAAGAATTTTTATAGCCACACAAAGTTAAAAAACACAACAGTTTAAGGTATCTGACAACTTTCGAAACCGTGATTTTAAAAAAGCGCATAAATGGAAAATTTTCATGATATTTAGTGTCACTTAACTTAGAATACATGTATAAAATTGTTTTATAGACATTTTGACATAAAAAAACTATTTTAATACAATATTTTGGCAAAAAATTAACTTAGAATAATCTTTTTTTCAAAATTTTCTCCTTTTATAAAAAATACTTCTAAAATAATAATATTTCGCTTATATAAAGTAAAGACTTCTTCAGAGAGTCAGAACTAGGATTTTTGAAAAAAATTCACATTATTTTCAGAGTTACCACCAATTGAAATAAATGGTGGCGTTTTTTTCTTAAAATTGCTCCCCTCTGTTGTCATAAAATATGTCTAAACCCACTTACTTCTAAGTTATATATTTCAAAAATTTTAGTTGAGCCTCTGTACAGACGTCTGATCTATATACAGGCAAAATAATACTATAATAGAAGCATTTTTCACAAAAGGAGAATATTTTGAAAATTGGTCATACTAAGTTCCTTTTTTGTCAAAATATTGTACTTAAATAATTTTTTTATTGTAATAATATTCTTCAGACAATTTTATATACATTTTCTAATCCAAGTGACACTAAATATAAATATTATCCATTTATACGCTTTTGAACGTAGTCGCCGAGCGTAGTCGGATACCTTAAAAAAGTGTCCACACTGTATTTCTAAAACCTATAAAAATAAAATTATTACACTGTATTTCTAAAACTTATTAAAATAAAATTATTAATAAGTCATTAAAGCTTAATACATGTAAAATAGTCGGTAAAAAGTACGCAGTAAAAGATTTTGAAATGGTAATTGTTAATCAATTATTATTCATACTTTTTTTTCTAGTTTTCAGGAACATTGCAATTTTCCGAATAACCTCGATCAAAGTCGGGGTCGAAAAAATTTATTGGCGTTCAACAGAAATGCACATATCTTTTTAATCTACCAACGCCACGATATCTAGAATTTCCGAGAATAATTTTAATCTTTTGAAATTCTGCAATGTATATGAAAATTAAATACGAAATATTGCTTTTAATTAAAGTAAAGCCCATTGAGTGATAAAAGAATGTTTCCATTAGATTTTTAAGTTTGTCTACTTTTTGTAGATATTCTTAAATTATTAACTAGTTATAGTCCTTTACAAAACAACACACATATTGGTGAACTAAAACAATTCTAAAAACATTTCGAACAATTGGAAAAAAAGTAACATTTCCTATCTTATGCTTTTCAAATGTGTACTTTTTTTCATAATTTTTGAATTACATATACACATGATTATGAACTCGTATAGCTTACTTTGAATTTAAGCAATTTAAAAGTCTGAAAGTATTTTAAACTAATATTTAAAAGTATTTATAAGTGAGTACAATACTCTCTGATAAGTTTTCTTAACTCATTTTAAGAAGAGAAAATTCTGATTATTATCTATTTCTTTCTTTTAAATGAATTTTTTTTGTACTTAAATTTTACATATTGATTACATTGTCTTTAAAACTGTACAACGGTGAATGTATTTATAATATATACACGCAAAAACACACACACACAATATATATATATATATATATATGTTTCATATTGTTATCAATAAAAATTCAGAAAGTTGTATACATTTTCATTCTATCAAAAATGAATCTAACTATCTATCTATATATATATATATATATATATATATATATATATATATATATATATGTGTGTGTGTGTGTGTGTGTGTGTGTTTCTATTAGTATAATTGTACTTCAGACTCGTCCCCCCCTCAGAACATTGAAATAGCTAATTTTGTACACGGGAAACGTATAATTATTGAATATCCCATAAAAGGTTTGAAAGCAATTAAGAAGATATGGGCGAAATTTCAAGAGGGTCCAGCACGTCCGTAGCAACCCATGTTAAATTGAATAAGTTTTTGCCCCTTTTTCTTGGAAACCACTAAGCTTCTCATTGATAAAATTTTTACGGTAATTTATGTGTACTATCAATAAAACTTTAATGAAGGATTTTGTCTTTTTGTTAATAATTAAAGCATACACACACACATATATATATATATATTAAATTATTTCTTGAAAGATACTTTTCTTATGTAATTGTTTTAGCATTTTTCTACTTTTCTTACGTAATTATTTTGTGATTTTTCTGCATTAAGAGTTTGGGAGAGTTTGTTACATAATAGTAATGAGTGGCTTTTTCATAATCTCTGAGTTATCCAAACTCTGAAGTTTTGTTTATTTTATTTTATTTGGTTTTCCTACCGAGTTGCAAAGGGGGAAGGTTGGCGCCTTCAAACTAGTTTAACCCCACTTATTCGGTCCTAAGTCCGAAATTGCTTTCTGACTCGCTAGGTTCTTCTTTTTTGTAGTTTCTTTTTTTATTTCTCTATAATTTTTTGTTCTTCATGTTCAGGTTTTATATTTTTATTATGCTATTTCTTGTTATGTTCTTTATCTATTATTTCTTATTTTTGATATATAATACATATTTCTTTTATATATATATATATAATTATAAATTTTTTGAAAAACAATTTCCAATTTTTTCCCGAAAATTTAGTTTAAAAATTCCTCATCTAAAAGAGTTTGCTAGATATATCTAATTCCCACCATTAAAATGTGTAAACACGTTAAAAGTATGCTCCATGAAAATTTGAGGATTTTATATTAAGTTATTTTGAAAAAAAAAGGTACTTAAAGTGAAAAATATTACATTTTGGGAAAACAAGTTTTAAATTAAAAATTAATAAATTTTGAGCATTTACTTTATTTAGTACTTTCGAGAAGCATATGAAGCATTTTCTTTACACTCAGCTCCTACAAAAGATTATATTCTACTTTTTTTTTTTCATTGTTTTTGACAATTTAGCCTTTTTTAGAAGATTTCACGTACTTTCGTACATGAATCCTACGCGCATCTAATTGATACACAGCTGTAACTTGGTTGAATATCACAATGTTTTGAGATCATCAATTGTTTTCTACGGGACTCATATTAAACTGTGCACAGCCTCATTTATCCCTAGTTATAGAGTTTTTAATTCCACAATTGTAGATTTTGGAATCACTCATCATATGGTGTTACTGACTCATTTTGGTTCTGAGTCTTTCCATGTAAACATTTTCTTAATAAAATAGGATCCTCTCTACGTCTCTTAAAGTTGGCTTTATTTAATTCATTACGGTATATAGCACTTGGGTATGTGTTTATGATTATAGTGCCTTTCGTCACATTCAGTTTCTGCGTTTTTATGAATTTATATCCACAGGTTGCAGTCCGTGTTGAGGGCTCTCATTTGAAGACAGAAGTAAAAAATAAATTGATATTATTTCTAATAGCCATACTATAATGTCTTTGAATTTTTTATATTAAAATGGTGGTGATTCGGCTATGACAACTTAGATTTTTCCACCACTTAAAGTTTTTTTTCTCTGTTTTTGCTTTTAAGATCCAAAAGACATACACACTTTTTGATGTGACCAATACTTTCTAATTTTTTCATTTGAACATCACATGGATTCACGCTCATCAGAAACTTATGCAAGAAAAAACACAGGTGCTCCTATCAGAGCTCATTCGGTGAGCGTCTCAAGGAGTAGCCTCATTTAAAAATAAATAAAAATATTTCTAAATATCATACTTCCTTGTATTATATATCATTTCAAGCAGAAATCTTTGAACTTTTAGAAAATATAAACAAGTGAAAATCGATAATTTTTCAAACATTCATGTTTCAAACGCCTTTAATTCTTTGAAATTGAAAAATAGTTCATTTCCTTAAATTTTAAAGGTTCCTTTTAAGTTGCACCTTATATACGTATTTCTTCCTAACATTATGACAATTAAGGATTTCAAATATACCTAACCATGCAAATTAGTCTCATATATATTTAAGATTTGTAAAATATTTAATTACCATCCGCGCGCGGAAAATTTTAAATAAAAATTAGCTGATATTTTGAAATTATGTAAACAGAGATATAGTCAGACAGAGAGTCTCGTTTATGTGTTATGCATATTTAAATTTATTTATTTTTGGGATTATATATTGAATTTTATTCCTCCCCATTTTGAAAGTTAATCAAATATATTTTACAACAAGAAAATAAATAAAGTCACTATATTCGCATGTATGTAATAATATAATGTGATACATTTTTTGGAGTAAGTCGTGACAAAGGGAATAGCCGAACCGAAAAACGAATTTATTAATGTTGTTTAAAACTCAGAAGACTAGCCATTTTATATTCATTATCTTTAAGTGTCATTCAAGAAAACAAACAGAAGAATCCAAGCATTCTCTCAGTCAAGAAATTACAATTAGAAGAATAATATAGATGCTATAATCATATCAAAAATAAAGTAAAATATTAGTTATTTTTAAAAAATTACATAGGTAGTTTAAAGGAAAAATTTTGTGGCAGGCAGTCGTTGAGTACTGCTTGTGCAAGTTATGAAAATATTCTTTTGTATACACTTCTGACTTGACATCATCTTTTTATATAAATAGGATTAAAGAAAATATGAAGATACCTGAATTAGAAAATATCAAAATATTTTTATGTATATTCTTGAGTGATTAAAAATTTACATTACAAACATACATTTTATTTAAGTTGTTTTTTAACATTGTCTCTTAAAATTAATTATTTTCTGTCTTAAATCAATTGATAGTTCAGGTATTAATAGCTGTTATTTTGTAAGATAATTCAAATAATGATTTTTGAACATTTCAAAGCATGTTAAAAATTATTATTTTCCCTAATTATTTCAACTTTTATTGTATGTCATTCTTTATCATTTTCAATCTTGTATGCGTATTTTCCTTGAATAAGAAAATATGAAACACTTATTTTTTTATTGTCGTTATAGGTAATGTAGTTGTTTATATTAAATGTTCAAATTTAAGAAATGTGGTTAGAACATGTACAAAGTCTATAAAAGTGCATACATATATTAACTGAAGTGATACGTAACCAAGAGATGGAAAAATTGCTTTTTCAAGTGAGCAATTCATCTCGGTTTTTGTTAAATTATTTGTTCAAGTAAATGAATTTATTTAACCTGATCTTTTGATACTTCAATTTTGGAGTAGCTGAGAATGTATAAATTATATATAATTTTAATTAAATAAATACGAATATTTATTGAAAACGCATACAAATTAGAACTCTGAAATTCAGTAATATTCATAGGAAAAGTAATATTTTTACAAAAGTTTATTTGTCAATAAAAAAACGATTAGCAAAATACAATTTATAATAAAAAATTAATGAATTGAAGGACAAACATATATTCATTCGATAATATGCGATAATTTATTTAAAGCAGTCAGATAGTTGAGTATGTTGAAATGTGTACTTTTGTAACTCGAATTCATTTAAAGAATTCAGACAGTTGGGTATATTGAAATGTGTACTTCTGTAATTTTCATTCATTTAAAGAAGTCAGAGATAGTTGGGTTATAATCAAATGTGATATACAGAAAGAAGTATTGCATTGAATATGTTGTAATATTTGTATAAATAAATAATTCTAATACGTAAAATTAGAGAGAAATTTCTAAGGTTTGAGCTTCTGGAATATGTACAATTCGAGAGTTTCGATTGAGAAAACTTAAATATTTGATTAGAAACGCAAATCCAACAATACGTCAGTATCAGAACAAAGAAGAAAAATGAACTCCTAAGGAATAAATGAAAAGTTAAGGAGAATAAAAATTAAATGAACTGACTGTTAAAAAAAGAACACATGAGGGCATTTAGAGACACTAAGTACATGGGAATAATTTGAGAAATCACAAAAGAACAGTGTAACAGATTGTGACATGAAAACATATCTAAGCTTGATGAACTTGAGGAGAGGAACGGTATATGCATGTTTACATGAAAGTCAAGAACAGTGGGGAGATGAATAAAAATTTATTTCTTCCACACTAGGACATGAAAGTATATAAAGAATAATAAATATGCTATATATGTTGTATACGAAGAATAACTGAGACTGAGTCACTTTATTTTTTGACATTTATCACATATCACATAATACATTTCTGAACATACAGTTAAGTTACATCATAGAATAGTACTATATATTCTACTCACACATACATAGTTTTATTTATTTCCAATAAATTACACATTTTATATATTTCATTCACGAAACTTAAGATAAATAGTAATTAGTATTTCATGTACAAAATCACAGTTGAATAATGGCTGCCTTTTACAATATAGGATAAATGTACATTTACACACAATACACATACTCTACAAAGGACACAATACATTGATATTACATGCAGAATCGTTAACAAATCAGAAGTTTTATTTAATCAAATAAACTCTACGCATAATACACAGTGAAATTGGAGAGGTAAAAATAGACATTTTATTTTTCTCAAAAGGAAGAGTCGAATTCACACTTACTATCCATTTCTTTGATTGCGATATATATTTTAATCATATAAAAAATGAATAAATTATTCTCGTCATCAGAAAAGTGGGAAGGGGGGGGTCGGTAATTTTTTGACACACTATTTTGAAATTTAAAACGTTTTCATGCATTTTTATAAATGAGTGAACCCATTTTATGCCCGTAAGTGTCAAGTGTGGATGTTGTATTTATGCATATATTTGAGTTAATAGGAAATCAAAATTATAAATATATTATATATATATATATATATATATATATATTAATATATATATATATCAACCGTACACTAAGCATAAAAAAAGTATGAGTTAGTGAAAAGTAAGCTTTAAAAATTGATTTTTATTTATCTAATCAGTACATATTTTAAAAAAAATATTATTCGGTTTCAATGATTTCAGGAAGAGTTATGAGATTTTTTAATATTTAAGTATTATTTTTACGTTATATATAAATACGAAAAATGATTAATTGGTATAAAGCTAATAATTTTTTCCTTAGAACGGAATTTTGCTTTTTTAAATACGTATTCTATATTTCAAGCAATCCTTTTTTTAAAACAAATTCTATTAATTTTCCTTTTATTACTCTAAAAGCTTATTTAAGACACCCTTATTAATTGAAAAATTCATTTAAAATAAATTGATATGAAATTCGATGAAGTATTATTCAAAATAAATAATTTGTTGTGGCTCTAAAAATGTTGGAAATTTATTAGGATGTATTTAATTCAAATATCTGTATAATACTAATTCAACAACAATGGAAAACTCAAAGAGACAATTCAAAACAATATTTTTGAGATAATTAAATAAAAAATAAAGGAATTCATTTCCCCTTCTTAAATGCTTATGTTTAACATTTTTATTAAATGGAATATTGGATGATATAAGTTAGATATATGTAATAACAAAAAATAATTATTTTTTAATGATTAAAGCATGTTCACTCACACTAAATATTCCAACGAGAAAATTTATTATTATATATGACATTTGGAAATCTTTTATATATCATAGAACGAAGTAATAAAATGTGCACAAATAGTGTGTAAGTATTAATACACAAATATATACATACATTTAAACATAGATTGAATGAATTGAGATAATTTTATCCACATCTCTTTCTTCAAGATCTCATTTACAGTGCAAATATGTGAATTAACATCTGTTAGTTTATTCGATTAGCTCGCATTTACATTTATGAAAAGCTTTAGTGAGAATTTCTTCTTCCTCAATTGTTCATTCAGTTTTTATTCCAAAACTGATTTCTTAAACTTTATCTCAGATAAAATAGTAAGTATCCATATATATATGTAATATACACATTTAACACCACACATATTGAAACATTTTTGAAACATCATTTTCAAACTAACAATTAACAGAAAATTTTCTACAATATATTCAGGAAACAAATCCTGCTCATAACTAGTAGAGAAAGTCTAACTAGTAACTATGACTAGTAGATAAACGGAAACTATAACTACTTGAAGAGAAAACTTCTTCATTTAAAACATATGCTTTAGATAGGTCATACACTGATAATGCTAAAACTTAAATTATAGTGTGCCAGAAAAGAAAGTTTATTATATGGGATTCAGTTCAATTATTTTACGACAGTGTTACGACTGAATTAAGATTTCAATTTTGAGCACAACAGTGATCAAGAATTTTATTTGCTGGAGCTTAATTAAGTAGCTTTTGAATATTTTGGATCTAAATAAAATCAAAACTGAGTTTGCTTGAAAATAATATAACTGCTTTATAACGAGATCCTGTTGCGAGGAGTAAAATTCATTGCGTTTCAAATCACATTATATGAAAATGCAGCAGATTTGCATTACAATATTTATTATTTTATGCTATGTAGAATCACATTTGACACACAATAACTACTGATAACATTTGAGAAAAGGATATATATATATATATATATATATATATTCATCAAAACTACCTACATTAAATAAAAACACAAATTATTTCAACAATTACTATACTACATTTGTAATAATAAGTTATCGCACTCTTACACACATTTAGAGTAACATAAAATGTGTTAAGAATTTACCAAAGGTTTTCTATATACAGGGCTTTTCAAAGTTATTTTTGTGTATTGTGAATTTTTGAACATCGGAAAAAACAGAAATCAGAAAGAAATGTAACTATGAATGGATATAATAATAGATCTCAATTCTCTCCCTTTCAGTATCCTTTTAGGTAATGTTGATAAGTTTACAAACCAGTGGTGTAAAGTGGCATAAGGAAAACATCACCAGAGAAAGCTGCTTTTGTGTATAAGATGCTTTTGGAATACTTGGGAAGCTTGAAAGGATATAGAGACATCCAAATGAGTAAATCCTAGACATTGCCAATGGTATGTAAATTGCTTACTAGGAGTATTCAATTACAAAAAAATTTCCATGCTCTTGGATTTTTATTGACCAAATTTATTTCTTTTGTCTAAAAATATTTTCAAAAAGTTCCAAAATAAAACATATTAATACTACATTAACCCTGAAATATATGTATAACTTAAGAATTTTAAATATTTGAATCCTCGATTCTATTCTATATAACAAAAAATAACAAAGAAATTCAGATTTTATTTTATATAAGACAAGAAGCGGTTTTATTATAGATGCTTAGAGATGGCAAAATAACTTTATGAGTAGTATTTGTTTGCTCAGAAAATAAAAGAAAGCTTTTTCGAGTATTAAAGATTTAAAACATATCTCTTGATACATCGAATATGTTTAAGGCAGGTTTTAAAAAATCCCGACAATATCTTTGAAAAGCCTTGTATTGACTGTTCTAAAATTGTTTCAATGACTTACATCAATATCAATTGCCTTCTCTTTAAGAGAAAATTTGAAAGAAACATTATTAAGGGTTCATTGTGTAAAATTCTGTGATATGAGAGAAATCTTTTTTTCTAACGAAATTCACTTCATAATTAAAATTTTATTCGCATGTAAAATAACTTCTAATTACTGCTAAACTACGAAGATACGAGTTTCTCTCATTAAAAGCACTCAAATGAACATGTTTCATTTTGGAGAATGTCTTC
Organism: Trichonephila clavipes; assembly: GCA_019973935.1. Classification (NCBI taxonomy): domain Eukaryota; kingdom Metazoa; phylum Arthropoda; class Arachnida; order Araneae; family Nephilidae; genus Trichonephila; species Trichonephila clavipes. Next base: position 210,545 of record BMAU01000393.1, read on the forward strand.
GCAACGACCCTTTTATAAATCTGGTGTTCCCCAAAATAAAAGAAAAATATATCTTTTTGAATCTCCATTAAAATATAAGATTTGTTCACATCACAAACTATTTAGTTGAGAAACTTTTTAATGAGATTTTTAGCGTTCAAAATATCATCAATTAAATCCTTCACCTCAATATATGCCATTGAGTAACCTGCTTTCTTGGCGACTGTTTCATTGCCTTCCAGTGGTTCAGTGCCATTCCTTTGACAGAAGAACCAATAACGACTTTTCCAATGTGGCGACTTTTCCGTGCTCCAGAGCTGTTAGGAGGAGATGTGGGACTATCTGGTGAAGACAGAGATTGATCTTGAGGATCACGGTGACTAGCCACGACCAGAAACATGACGTGATCCAACTGTGCCGGTGGTACATCGAAGGTCAAAGTCTCATTGAATACTGGACTTGTTGATCCCTGCCTGGAGCTGGTTTTCTTCTTCTTCAACAGTTTCCCATTATGCATCAGTAACACTCGAATGAATGGGGCTGTAACAGGACAAAATAAGCAAACCATTTATTGGATCTTTTTAGAAATATTCATTGTGTTGTGTGTAGTTAGTTATTTTTATAGAATTTGGTCATTTTAATTTAAGTAAAATATATAACAGCATCGAACCCTTTTTCCAGAAGTCACGAACAACCAAGGACTGGAATAAAAGGGCTTTACAACTCGTCCGAATAGGGACTCTTTTTATAGTCCCAGTCTTCTAAGGTGGGGATCTGAAACCTTTTACACTCGAGGGCCAAAATAAAAAATTTACAATATCCGTGTTACACATCAATAAATTCGCACACAAAAACTCGTTATTTTCACAAAATTTTATCGCAAATGGTTATCAAACACGTGAGTGTAATGTTTAAATGTTCATAAGAAAAAAAATGGTGTTTTTTACGACAAAAAAAGCAGACATGGCAACTTTTTTGAACTTGCCTCAAATTCAGATGTGTGGCCACTCAAATGCCCTCAGTGGGCCAATCTTGGTTTGGGTGCCATGCGTTGAAGGTCATATGTCTAAAGCATACATGGAGCAGTTGGGGATTGAAAGGCTGTTGTTGGTTCAAATAAACAGCTCTTTCAACGTTCCTCAACAGCTTCCACATACTGAGAAGTTTTAATTTATATATCTTTTAAATTATTTGAATAAATGAAAAGAATGACTAACGTAAAAACATTTAAATATTTTGAACATACAAATGCCTATTTTTTACTTATGTATAGGTATATACATACACATATGTGTGTGTGTATGAAGTGCAGTACCTATCGGTTTAATTGAAGGAAAGTTAGAAATTTGATTAATATCAGTTTTTATAGTGCATTAATTAACCTTGAATAAGTAGGAAATTCTAATCTACAGATATATTTTCTAAGTTAGTACATAAAGTTCGTAAAAGTAAAATTGGATATAACGCGAGAATTATTCTTTAATGATTAGATAATCTAAGACAGATAGTTTTGAAAATGAGCTCAAACTTAACTTATTTAAGGAGAGTTTAAAACTGATTTTTATCACAAAGCATATGCAAAAACATTTGATGCTTAAAATAATTTTTACATAGGCAAAAATGCCTAATTCTAAGAATCTGTTAATGTAATTAAATGAAATTGTAAATGTTGTTAAAAAAAAAGCAATATATAATACAGAAATTAAACTTAACCTAAATTACGTATATATATATATATATGTGTGTGTGTGTGTGTGTGCATAATGAAGCAATTAAAATTACAGTAATTAGATAGAATTTAGGAAAATATAAATAAATCTGAGAGAAATGATGATTTTTGGCATTGATGGGAAATGAGATCTCTTTTAACACATGTGCATACATGCAATGCAATTTTAAGCAGTCCATAAGAAATAAATTTTTCTCGGCACAGTATTTTACATTTAAATCTTAATATATTGGGTCATACGGAAAGTAATTTCGTTTTTCCCAACAAATGATTTAGTTGTATTCTTCACACCGAACTAGACACTTAAGCCGCATAATGATTATATGTTTTAAGAGTTGATATTGCAAGGCTTGCTTGTGAAAATGTCCAATTGATTATCTGCAGTAAATTTTGGTTGGTTCCTTTTAAAATATGGAGAGTGAAAAGCAGCATTTTTGGCATGTTTTACTTTTTAACTATAGAGGAGGTAAAAATGCTGTTCAAGAAAGGAAAAATTAATTAGCTGATATATATGGAGAAGATGCATTTTAAATATGCTCGTGCTAAAACTGGTTTGCAAAATTTCTTTCCGTCCATTTTGATGCTGAAGAGGCACCACGTCCTGGAATGCCATTTGAAGCTTATAAAGACCCAATGAAGACATTAATTGATGCAAATTGGCGAATAACAACTCGTAAGTTCACTGAGAGGTTAAATTTATCAAATTCAACTGTTCCTGACCATTTGAAAAGTTTAGGTGTAACCTCAAAGATCGACATATGGGTTTCTTATTATTCTCATGTTCATGTCTATAATAGTGTTAATCGTAAGAGAATAGGGAGTAAAAAAGATGAACCGGCTCAAAGCATTTCAAAAGCTAATATTTATGAAAAAAGGTGATTCCATCTGTTTGGTGTTATATTAAAGGAATCCTTTTGTTTGAGCTTTTACCGGAAAACACAACAATTAATTCTGAAGTGTATTGTCAGCAACTGGACAAACTGAATTATTCGCTTACACCAGCGTTTCTCAAGCTGTGGGGCGCGACCCACAGCTTGAAAACCTTACCATAACCTTACGAGAGAGGCATGAGCATATCGAAAATTCAAAAATAAAATATTATTTACAAAAATTATTAATTTACTTATAAAGGAAGCAAACGATAATACACTATGATGTAATAAAAAAGTCGCATTCCCACTGATATAACATACTTATAAATGTATCAAGAGTGTACAAAGTATTTGATAATTTATTTATCAATACTAAATTAAATACAAGTCTAATAATTACTCGGACTCTCATGTGCTTGTCATACACAAAATTTAATAATTTTGATAATTTTTACGTTTTATAATTAAAGTCGTATTGCTTAGCTATAGCGCCAAAGTACTTTATCAATGCAATCAATACATTGTTATTCTGTGGTAAGGGGCGTGATAAAAATTATGATGGTAAATTGAGTCGCAAATGTTGAAAGTTTCAGAAACACTCGTTCACACAAAAAAAAGTCCAGAATTGATTTACAGAAAAGGTGTAGTGTTCCACCAAGTTAATGTAAGACCTCCTACAAGTTTGGTAACTCACCAAAAAGTTTACAGCTTGAATGGGATATATTATGCCCTACCCACCATATTCTTTAGATCTGGCACCTTCTGATTATTATTTGTTTCAAAATTTCTTAGAATCAGTCTTGGAGTTTTTCTGAATGAAAAATCACCTGGATCATTTCTTTGCCAGCAAAGAACAAACATTTTAAAAGAGTGGAATCATGCTACTTTCAAAAAGATTTCAAATGTATTGGACCAAAATGGACCATAAATAATTTAATAAAATATTTATTCACTATATGAAATTTGTCTTTTATTTTCACTAAAAAAAGCCGATCTTTTTCAAAGCCAAAAGCCAATAGTTTTAAAAATCTTTTAATTTTTGTGAAAATAATTTTGTTGTGCAACAATTCTTTTACTCATAATTTTTCAGGCACAGGCAAAGTGACATTTGTTGTTGATTAATTAACTGAATCTTTTTTACTTTTAAAAGAAATATGCTTGCAAGGATTACTAGATGTGGGTATGCATTACCGTCCACAAGAGTGACTCAATCATTATAAATCTCTAAAAAGTTTCGAGTGGGCTTTTAGCATTTAGTTTTGACATCTCTGATCAAACACAGATTGTCTCTCAAATCGTGCAGAAGAGTATATAACCGATCATTCTGATTCCCTTTACTCTTAGATCTTAATCGGAGTAATCATTAAATCTTTTGTTGTTGACAGTATGGCTTAAAAATCCCGACTCCATTCAGACTAGAGAGAACAGAAATAGAAAACAGAGCCCCGTTATATTTTTGTTACTCCTTCAGTTCTCCTCTATAATTCAGGTAAAGCTTCTGGTATTTGGTGTTGAGTGGATATATGGCATTGGTTTTCTGCTATAATAGTCATTCCCATTAAGACTTCTGTAAGCAAATTGTTTATATGCTGAAGTTCTAATGTCGTTCTGAGCTTGAAATTCAGCTGCCTAGAGCTTATCCTCAGTTGTGAAGTATAGTAATGAGCCGACACAGATTTTGAGAAACTTTTATTTTTCCACAGATTTGTTTTTGTTTTAGTAACATGTGGATCTTTCTAGCAATTTTTTTTAAAATTGGAAATTATATAATTTTTAATTTAGTTAACAATCTTTGAGAGTGTTCAGAAGTCAGTATTATTGAACTTTTTATTCCTCATTTCGCCACTTCCATGAGTATCTGGTCAGATTTTTCTCGACAGATACCTCCTTAATTAAAAGGTTCTTTAAAATAATAATAACAAAAAATTCCTTAAACTGAGGTGGAAAAATTAGTTTTCATTCCATATACATTGAAATCAAAACGTTATATGAAAAGAGAAAATAATTTCACTCAATGCTGCTTAATAACCTTTGCATAATGTAACATCCCATCCTCTGCATGTGTCGGAAACAGTTTGGTTGAACTGAATTGGATAGATATTATTAAGTTTGTCATTTATTCGTTTTTCTAAAGGCATGCGAAATAGAGTTAAAATAGGATTTTTATTTATGTAAAAATATAATTTCAGACTCAAATGAACAACAACTAATTTAGATGCCCGAAAAGATCTCAGCCTTTTCATTGAAGTAGACACTGCACAAAAGAAGTACACAAAAATAACAATTTTCGAGGAATTCCTATAGAGTTTATAGCAAAATTTCTTTCATATTAGAAAAAAATTTCAGAAGGATATATGATTAAGTAAAGTGAGGAAAGACAAAAACAGGTAATAAACACATTATAAGCTCATTTCAAGTACACTGTTGTTTATAAAAAATGCAACACCATGAAGGAATAATAAGAATTAATGCACATTGCAGGAAATATCAATTATAGGATGTTATGTAAAATAATAAAGTTTCAGAGCCACTACGCATGCGTGGCGTGAGCAGTGCCCTCTAAACTGATGCTGAAAGCGTATAAATAAAGGGCTGTAGCGGGGCGTTTAAAATAGTTAATGATTATTTGTTAGTGATGAACGTTTAGTGAGACCTAAGTATGGCTCCACGACAAAAGAAGGATAAATTCCAACAACTCACGGAGTTTGAGCAGGTGAGGGTTATAGGCCTTCGAGAAGGAGTATTTTCCTATCACGTAGTAGGAGCCTGTGTGCAGTGGCACAGTTCCGCAGTGATGCGAGTTTGGAAGCAGTGGACTGACGAACACCGAACAACTCGAAAAACTGGCAGAGGAAGACGGAAGGTGACGTCAGCGTACAAAGATCGACACCTACACCGCATGGCGGTGAATGACCATACAGTTTCTTCAAGGCAGTTGACAGCACATTGGCCTAATGATACAGGTGCACTAATGTCGTTTTCGTCAATTCGTCGACGTCTGCTACATCGTGGACTGCGTGCAAGGGTTCCTTTATACAGGATCTCCCTCACGGAAAACTATCGAAGGCTGAGTCTGTAATGGGCTCATGAGCACAGAGTCTGGCAAGCTGATTGGCACCAAGTTGTCTTTTCAGATGAATCACGCTTTAATTTGTGGGATCATGATGGCCGCATTCTTGTCAGACGATATGCCGGTGAACGCTATCTTCCGGATTGCGTTATTGAACAACATAGTGGTCTAACACACGGAGTTAAGGCATGCGGTGTGATTTCGTATCATGGACGATCCAATTTGCTAGGAATTGAAGGTAATCTCAATAGCGACAGGTACGTCCGTGAAGTGCTACAGCCCGAAGTTGTTCTCTTCTTTCAAGGCATTCCTGGAGCTATCTTTCAGCAGAGTATTGCACACACCCACATGTTACAAAGACTGTTCAACACTTCTGTTCAGCCCAACATATACAACGTCTTCCTTGGCCTGTTTTTCGCCGGATATGTCGTCTATTTAACACGTTTGGGATTTGGTTAGTCGGCGCCTCACTCGTGATCTGTGTCCTGCAGCTTCAAAAGACGAACTTTTGCTGAGCATACAAGCAATATGGAATTCTCTTCCACAAGCAGACATTCAAAATCTGTTTGACTCTATGCCACGTCGTATAGCAGTATTTATTGCAGCGTGTGGTGGCTACAACAAATACTGATTTCGGACACTTAGTATTGGTTTTTTTTTTGCTTTGAAAATTGTGTCATTTATTTGTACTAATACAAGTCGTTTGTGCATTAATTTTCATTTAATTCTGATGATGATTCCTTCATGGTCTTGCATTTTTACACGACCAGCAGTTTATATAAGTAAGAAGTATATATGTTGTAACCATCATAAATATATTAAACTAAGTTTGGGAGACAAAGTTGATTGATTTTACAGTTCTTCATTAAAACGTTAGTTAATCCTGTTGTGGTAATTGCATGATAAAATGCTGTTAATTTTAACTCCTTTAATGATTTAATTATTATATAAATGGTAATATTTTCAAAGAGAGGTAGAATGATTGAATAGAATTCACAGCCTTCACGCTGCGTGGCATCCCATTTTTCTGTTCCACCATGCATCCAGAATCCGGTCATTCCAGAATACTATCCTCCCAAAAGAGTGTGCACTCAGCCTCAAAGTCGCAAAGGGGGGCTGAGAGATAATGAAATCTGACCACGTGAAGGTGGTTGCCTGAGTCTGAATGTTATGAACTCTTGTTAAATGTTAAGTGTTGTAATATTCATGTTATCTCGTTCAATATTCCGTTGTTTGTGAACAATCTTAGTTGACTTAATTCTCCAAGACATACTAATCCCTAAAAAGAGAGGGGGCTTGGCTTTTATTTTTAAGAGAGGAATGCTCTTTAATTTTTGTACTTCCAGTTTGTTTATTTAACTCAGAAAGTTTTTGCACAATACTTTTGTCTGCAGTGGCTTTGATATTCTGTCCTCCTTGAAAAAAGTTGATAAAATTAAGCTTGAAATTAGGATCATTCTTTAATTGTTCATATTTTTTCAAATCCAGATGCCTTAGCTCCGAGAAGTACAGGTATACCAAATTTCTCCGCAATTATTAAGAAATCCTTTTTTCACGTTTGTTCAGCATGCTTGCAATTGGAAACATCTTGTCTCAATTCTGATGCTAGAATAATATTCTAGATTCCGATAAAAATTCAAATTCGGACAGGGTACCCACTCTGTATGAGGATAGGTGTATCTAGGGTAATTAATTTGACTAATGTCTTTCTTAAAAAACACATTTTTTTGACGAAACAATACGAATAATACAACAAAACACTTAAAGAGTTAACAAGGGCTCACAGCCTTCGGCTTGAGACCATATCAAAAAGACAACTACCTTCACACGTGGATTAGTAATTGATCTGTCTTAGTCTTTTCCGCTTGATTGGGCGGCTGAGTGTGCAATTAGGTGGGAAGATAGGATTTTATATAGAGATATGGTATACACATACTACATATATATATTGAGTGTCTACTTTATGACCATCTAATTAATATTTTAATAAATCACCGTTTTACTTTATTAGTTTCATATTTTGCCTTGGCTTTTCTTGGTATGTTTGGTACGTTACGCCGATGGGTCGTTTGTGAAATCTAAGACTATGCTTGATGAATGCTAATTAATCTAATAGTGCAAGATTGGGTGGTTGTGGATCTAGATATCGACAGAATGGCTGTTTCAACTTCATTCTTGTCAATATTTTATGGGATTGAGATCTGTAGATTAGATTCAACTCAATAAGCTGAAGTCTCCGTCATATATTCCTGAAACCAATTCTGTATAATACTAGCTCAATGGCAATACACATTATTTTTTTAAGGTACCCGTTGCTAATGGAATAAACCATCAACATTACAGGATATACTTGGTTGGGAACTATGTTTAGGTATAATATATTTTTACAGGTATATGTATTAGATATATGTATCTTTTAAAATTTCTTCCACAATAAATAAAGGAACTAGGGTATGTCAAGAAAATATTCTCCTAAACATCGCATTACCTCCACCAGCATGAAAGTGTTCGAAAAATGCATTTAAGTTTTATAATTCGCGCTATTTCCGCAAAACTCAAACTCGCCTATGTTCATGATGTAACTTAAAATACGATACATTGGACCACATTACTTTTTACCAATTGCTTACCGTCCAATCCAAGAGCACAAGAGCAAATTTGAGACGTTTATCTTGTTTGTTGCAGAGAGCAACGGTGTTCATTCTAGCCTTCAGCTTTCATTGATTATTTACTGCACAGTATGGCAAATGCTACGCTCAGAGATACCATAATGCGATCCTGGAATAAGAGCTGCAATTTATTGCACTGTTGTACTCTTTTTTTTCTTTTATAATTCGGGGCATTCTTCGTTTCGCCCAATTATTCAACGAGGACCACAATTTGTCTATTCAGATCTAATATGATACACTTTCGCTGCAGTTGCTTTCACAAATACTGGGGTTTCGCTAAAACTTGCTCCAGGCATCCAAGCTCTCACTATCATCTCATGTTCAAAATCCGAAAAATTCCATTACCCCTCATAAATTAACAAAGCAATTTATCAATATTGTTGCCTCAGGAAGTTGAAGTGGTAATTCTTATGGTACCTAAATCACAAAAAGTGGCTCCCTAGCCGGAATGGTTTAAAAACTCGATATTGCTTGACAAAATGGTATTTCAACTTTTTTTCAAATGAAATCAGAAAAGAAAACATTAGACGATCATAACACGTTGGGAAGAAAGAAGGCAGAATGAGAAATACAGAGTTGTTTATTTTCAGGGGTATCATTTGATGGCTATTGTTGCAACTTTGAGTAAGAAAGTTCGTCTTTCTTGATACTACTGTCTCAGGAACTCAACTTCCAATTTTTATTAATAACCTAGCCCTCTAGTGTAGCACTATGACGCAGTAGATCATTTTCACAAAACTGTCAGGTGATCCTACTAAAAGGGCCACTCAGTATGTAAGTAAAAGAAGCAATTGACTTCATCCCTTAGTATATATGAACAAGCAACTTCGAGCAGTAAAAAAGATGGGAAAGTTAAACCAACAAAACGGTTCAAAATCATTCTAAGTAATAATAAAAATTTAAATAATCCCATACCTTTTAAGAACTTGAGTTGAGATTTAAAGTAGATTTATCCTCACATTTTTGTGTGGAGTTAATATTTTCTACAAAAATACTGCTTCAATGATTAAGCAAACTCTTTTTGTATAAATTTCATCCATAATATTCATACAGTGTCAAGTGGAAATGTATTATACACTGTTATATAATTATATATTTAGGTATAGGACAAAATAAAATGAACACACATTTAAAAATAAGTCATCCTTCGACTGTCTAATAAAAGACTGCCACGTGTCGCAACAGTGTGCTACCTAGTGGCGACGAAAGGAAAGATATCAGTCAAACATTTAACAGTGTGAGAATTTTATTAGAAAATTATGTTCTTAGTAAAGCGTGATAATGTCCGATCTCTCGGAAGTGAAAAGAGAAATGATAATTGGGGTTCCCCTTGCTGGAAAGTGCGTGTCCAGCACAGCCAACCTTGTAGGTGTTTCATGGATCACTGTATCAAGGGCTATAACAGCCTTTACACAGACATTCGTAAGGTGTCTTCTGTAAAGCACAGCAGTGGGCAAAAGTCGAAGTTGAAGGATCATGAGAGGCGGGTGTTGAAGAGGATAGTCACCCGAAGATGCAAGACCACACTGCTGCAGATAACGTCTGGGGCGGAATACAAACTTTTAGAACCCTGTACACAAAAAAACTATTCAACGGGAGCTGCGTGCTGCAAACATACATAGCAGAGTAGCTATTCCTAAAACATTAGTTTGACCGAAGAATACTATGAAGAGACTAGAGTGGTGCCGAGGCCACCTAAACCGGTAATAATTGCGATGGGAACAAGTCATATGGTCTGATGAATCCTTATTTACATTATTACAGGCCATCGGACGTGTGCTCGAATGCCAAATATTGACAGAAGCATCTCATGCTGCATGCCTGGTTCCAACTATGCAATATGGAGGAAGTTCTGTGATGGTGTAGTGGGGAATATCTTCCAGTGGAATGGGGTATCTCATTGTTTTTAAGGGAGATAATGACAGGCGACCATTATGGAATCATTCTCGCAGATCATCTCTTCATTCTATGCTTCAGACTCTCTTTCCGGGAGAATGCCCTGTGTTCCAAGATGACAACGCCACTGTTCACACGTTTCGCTTAGTTCAAACATGATTACATGAGCATGGTGATGGAGAGTAACATCTAAAGTAGTGCCCCTAGTCACCTGATTTGAACATCATTGTGGGCTTATGGGGTTTCTTAGAGAACAAAGTCCATATTCGGTTTTATCCTCAACGCATACTCTTTGAACTAGAGACGACCCTACATGAGGAAACAATGCGAAATCCGATGAACTTTGTTCAAGAATTTTATTTGTGAATCCCACGTCGAATAAAAGCTGTCTTTCAGGCCAAAAAAATCCCAATTCTTTACTAATGAGAGAATTTCATGTTTTCAGAGATGTTCATATTATTTTATCCTATACCTTTATGTACTAGCATACATATTATTGCCATTTATTTTCAATATCTCGTGTGAAAATAATTTCAATTCAAATGTAAATTTTTCTCAAAAGAACTTACCAAAATTTTCTAAATTTTCAGCGGTTACTTTTAAGTTGTGAGCCTTGGTAAGATTGAAAGTTAGACGTTCAGCCGTTGGTAAGTAACTCAATCCAAAAAGAATTTCTCCACATTCCTGAAAACAAACGAAATCATATTGTACTCTATCTGTTTATAATTATTCATTTCATAAAATATGAAAAAATGCTATTCTTAATGTGACTGATTTGTTAATATAGAAGTGTATAACAAATATAAATTATTTATTATTTGATATAAACAGATGTTTGTAAATTATATTCCTGTAAATATTAATATTTTAAGAAATATGCTTGAATGTAATACTTAAGAAAATCGTTTAATTACGAAGATTTTAGTTCGTTCCCTTTTAAAAGTTTTAAATTCTAATTTAACTCAAATCAGTTAAATAAATATACAGCTCCGAGAGATCACTCAAAGCAAAACTACGTATCTAAAAATCACAAAAAAACATTCATATTAATATCCTCTGTATCATTTAAAATAATCAAAAAGTACAGTTTGTTAATATGTTTTTTAGTTCTAATCATATTTCAAATATTTTAAACTTAAAATTAAATTTTTAACTAAAAATGGTCAATGATACATGTTTGAAAAAATATTTAAAATTTTAGTAAAAAAAAAATTAATTTTTATAAATCTTTAGAATTTTTTCTCAAGAATTAAAAAAAAATGTATGAACGAGAGATAAATAGCACATACCGTTTTTTGGCTAATATTATTAATCAAAATATACATTTACTTGTAATTCTATCATTTAACTTTAGTTTACTTTTCTGATACTAGATGGCGGTATGTAATAAATCATTCTCCTCTTGATAATTTGTAACTGATGTCTGTTAAATGAGGGAATTTTTTTTTCAAATTATACATTTGATCGGAAGTTTTTTTCTAGATTTTTGTTTTAATTTTATCGAAAAATAAACAGAAAAGATTGCCAAAATACTAAAAAATCGACGCCATAATTTCATATGAAATTTTCTTCTTCAGTTAAATTAGTTTAAGTAACAGGAGAGAAATATACATCTTTTTTTTTGAAGAAATCTATAAAACTTTTTTCCCTAGGAGAAATAAGTTGCTATATTATTCTTCATTATTTAAACCTATTTATATTTAAAATACTTTACTCTGAAAAACAACATCGAAGTAATTCAACAATATATAGAAGCTCAAAAATATATTTTACTTATAAAAAAATGCAATTTAATTTCTTTTTTAAATTCCTAACTTTTGTGCAAAAAATATCATATCTCTCAGAATTTCAATACAAATCTATTTTTAAAAAAATAACTATAAATAAGAATAAACTTATCTAAGTAACTATAAATATTTTCACAAAATATATATTTCTCCCGTACATTTTACATGACTTATTTTAAAATTGATATAATTTTGAGAATTGCTGCATATTTATTCATCCATTCTCAAAGAATAATTTACGTAGAATTAGGATTGTTTTAAGTTCAAAATACTCGTATATGTAGTTTATCTAAACATTATTTCATAATATGTATGTGCAGATTTGAACTTCTGTTTTAATATTTTTAATGAATGCTTTCTTTTTTAAAGGAAGTAAACTGTAAACTAAAAAAAAATTAATTGAAAAAAGTGTATATTTAGTAACAATTTGATTTTAAATTGAATATTTTAAAAATTACTCATATATATATATATATATATATATATATATATATATATATATATATATATATATATATATATATATATATAAGAATACGAAGGAATAGTATATAAAATCACCCTCCCCCAAATAGCGCACACAGGAATTTATCAAGGGGTGTGGGTAGGTCCAGGGTCGAAAGTCAACTATTTTCGTATCATGCTCTAATACGCCACCCAACATATTCTTTTGATTTTGCCGATTTTCGTGAACAAAAAAGAGCAAAAAGTTAATTTTTGAATGAATAATTAGCATTAATTAATAAAATTAATTATTAATAACCAATACTTAATTAAATTTTACGTACTATATACATTGGATTATAATCTATCAGAAAAAAATCAAGGGCTTTTGGGAGGAGTCCGGACTCGAGGTCTCCTCCCTTGTGTGAGCCACTGCCCCCCAAGTCACATTTTTTTTTACCCCACTTATATAGTTCTACCACATTCAACTTTCTTTTTAATATTAAGAAATAAACTAAATGATTTTATGAGAAAATTTCGAGAAACTCTGGTTATTGTCATGTAAGAATCGCTCATTAAAACTACAGAATATATAACTCTAAATATTTGTAAGTATACTTTAATGATTAGTTAGAAGGATTTGAGATCTTTCAAAAATGTTCAAACATATTATCTAATCAACTTCCTAGACACTTTCATTACTTTTTGCTCTTGCAATCAAATAAATTTACTGAATCCAAAGAAATAAAGTAGTCTGGATTTCAAGAAGAAAATAGAAATTCTATCAGTTTAACATTACTTTCACGAATTGAAAATGATTGCTAGATGGTTCGATTAGTGACTCCTTAAAAATTTTACCTTCCGAGGTTCCACGAAATCTCGAGTGGTATTATTTTCTTCTCCATTTCTCCCGAAGCTTAGTTCCTTCAAGGGAATGGTTATCTCTCCCAGTTCAGAATCGTTGGCGTATTTTTCATTGTCAAATGCAGCAATTTTCAAGGCTCCATCCTTCAAATCTCCTTTATTCACTTCCATGATGAAAGTCTCCTTGAAGATGGGGTGCTGAGTCTTCTTCTTTGAACTGGTGCGAAATTCATAGAGAGTAGTGCAACTCGATTTTGACCACCGCTTTCGACCCTTGTCACGAACCAATTGCAAAATGAGATATGGATCGCAGGTTCCTCCGTATGATCTTGGGATCAAATCTTGAGCTTCCTGGAAAAGAAGATACGTTTGTGTGAGACAGATGTTTCAATTATGTTTATAGTTTTTTTATCATTTATACTCACTTCCCCCCAACTAGAAAAATAGAAAAAAAAATTCACACTTTTATACGCATTTTCAAGTCAAGAGCGCTATACCGAAGAGAGAGAACAAATTACACAGTAAATAATCTAGTTAAATACTTAATGCATAACGAATAGAGAAGGACTCTAATACAATTGCTATTACAAGAAATAGCATCACATAATTAAAAATAAGCAAACAAATACTACTGCTTGAGTACAGTAAAAAGTATAACATCAGAACACATCAGTGATGGGAGAGAAATTCTGTGATAACATTATGGTTAGCTTCAAATGTGGGGAAAACCATTTGTTTACTTATAAAGAAATCTTTTTTTTAATTTAAAATTAGTTTAAGTAGAGAAGTTTTACATATACATTTAAAAAAAATTGTGAGTCTGATAAGAGTTTTTTTTTAAAAAAGAATAATCAATAAAAAAGCTTAGGTTAACACTTTTTAATAACTTTATATGGGAACAAAAAGTGTTAAAAAATACACACATACGTTCATATACATTTATATTATATAATTACATTTATAATTATGTTATATCACATATATTTTTACATTATATAATTTTTGGTTATAATTTAATATTTAAATTGAACTATATAAGTCGGTTAATCGAATTTAAATAAAAAAAGACAATCGATCTAGATTTTATTATTATACCAGAAAATTTTTTTAAAGATATATTTCTTATAATTTCTCAAGAAATCGAAACACAATTTCAAGCTCAACAAAATAAATTATATTAATGAAATTCTAGTATTTTTTGTCTATATACAAAGAGTTCTCGAAAAAGAATCTTGGAAAATTGTAAAAGTTGGAAGTAGTCAAAATAGTTTTTCTTTTTGAAGTAGAATATGTACCTAGAAATTCGACATTTAAGAGCTTGGGGCTAAAAAGGATTTGAAAAGCGAAGTAAATGACACTCTAAAGGAAATGTAGCTATTTTAATAAATCGTTTTGCAACAGATTCTAAAAAGGTGACAATCAACATTAACACAGGCTTCTCATCTTTAACTACACTGCTATGAGAACAGGCTCTTAAACATTTGATTATTCGGCAGTAGTCTGGTCTGTAATGTTTTCTGTGCAAACATTAAGCAAATTAACTGCTTTTGTTCTTCGCTGTATCCTTCAGAAGAATATCAACAAGCTCAGAATTCGTAAACCGATGCTTTTGATAAGCACAACGGGAAATAGGACCTTATGTTACGGTACCTAATCAAAACAGTGCGTATCTACAACACGCGGAATTTACGGGCACATATTCTAATACAAAATAACGTTTATTCTGCTACCCCTTTGTAATATAGCCGGATATTTCTCACGTACTTCATATATACACATTAAACCAGCTCAATAAGGAGAACAGTTTTTCTTATAATTATTCATTTATGGCCATAAAGTTATTCTGTTTTGTTCATTCAATTATTCAGACACAATTACAGTTTTAGTTTAATATATATATATATATATATATATATATATATTATATATATATATATATATATATATTGGTTATATTGATTTATAAAAATTGCAGAATAAAAAAAAAATGTCTTTTTTTAAATGATTTATCATTGTGACTAAAATGTGCACTTTCAACAATAAGAATATTTAATTACGTATACTAATAATTAAAATATATTGTAAATAATTAATGTATTGTAATACTTTTGGAACTAAAAAATACTACTTCATTTAAGAGAATTGATATCCTTAACCCAACAAATAAAAAATTCTGTATATATATATATGTATGTATTCTGTATATATATATATATGTGTGTGTGTGTGTGTATGTATGTATAACTAAATACTAAAATGTTTTAAGCGCGCACGCACGCAAGTTCTTTTAACGATAATCGCATTACTAAGGTTATTTATAGAATGGCGCATAGAATGGATTTTCCAGATTTAGCAATATAAACTTTCTTAACATGAAACTGCGCAAATTTTACAAGAATATTATAAAGATTAACAACAATTAGGAAACAATTAGAAAAGTATATACATAGAAAGCGCGGAAACAGAATCTGATTCACAGATATTAGGATAAAAGTTTCTTAGCAATACTTTGAAAGCTTTTCCCGAATCCATTGCAGTTAATTAGTGGATTTTAATTTCAAGCTTGTTCAAGGCATAGGCAAGGATAAATCAATAAGGTACTAAATCCATCCTACTAATTTAATTAATAATACCGAATACAATTTACGCAATTTAGCTAAAATGTGGAGTTGCTCATGGATAAACACATGTTTAAAGGAAATACAATAGCTAATGTTAAAATGTAATTTGACATCATTGCAACTCTTTAAGGACATTGCATTCGACGAACTTTAAGTTGATAGATTCACTTAACAAAGACTCTCTAAAAGGATGCAGCACTTACACGAGCTGGCAAACAAAGAATTCTGTGTAAGTGCAGAAAAGAATTTTATAACTAAAACTATTCACCATCATTTTCTATTAGTCCATTACTTTTCATTTGCTCATTTTTCTTTTCTAAATGCTACATTTTGGTAAAAATTAATTTTACATTTTTAATGCTAAAAATAAATTATTCAATTTGTTTCTTTTTTGCTTCAAATTTATTTTACTGGATCTCTGTTTATTTTTAACTAACAAAGGGCTTATAGAATACTAAGAGAATAAAATACTGGTATTGATTCACAATTCCGTTTAGGGAGGCAAAGAGGTAAATTGATTTATAAATAAATTTTACGCAATTGGCGGACTTGGAGGGAAAGTTGACTTTAACACACATAATCGCTCTCAATTTTTTATACAAATGATTTTAATGTTAATGTTTATAGCTTTGAAATTACTACTCTTAGATTTCTAATTCACTATTTTGCCATGATACTATAACTAACTCATGAGCTATTTTATATTGGAGGAAATTTTACTGAGTGTTTGATACATGCAGTTGTTTTATTTTTGAAACAACGTATAAAATGTCATTTTTATTCTTTCCCCTACATTTTTTAAAACAATAGTTGTATTTTTATGAATTTTTTCAATAAAATTCACAATTATTTTTGCTCAAATACTATGTCAGTTATTACAAAAAAAAGAGCTTAACTGAAATTTATACTCATTATATTAGTGGTTACATGATTAACAAATTAGATTTTTGGTAACAAAAAATTATAGTACTTGCAATAGTAATATGAAATCAAATTCAGTTTTTTTGTTGTTTTTGTTCTTTTGCAGCATTTAAAAACTTGAAGATACTATTAGTGTTATTCTTACTCATTTAAAATATTTAATACCTTGCAAATGAATGTTATTTTTAAGGTAGATGTATATAAAAAATCACATTAAAAACTTTGTACCTACATTGAATTAAGGTATACACTTTTTTACACTACTATTTTTATTCTTTATCTCTTCATAACAGCGAAAAGGAAATAATTATTTTCACAATGGAGAAAATTAATTCATTCTTCACTTTTCATTTGAAAGACATTTTCTATCTATAGATTGGGAAATTAAATCAGTTGCTTATGTAATTTTCCTTAGTATTTATAGCATTCCTTCGCTTTCATTTTATCAGAGTGGAATTTTTTAATGTACAACTTTCATTTTCTTATAACATGTACTTTCATTTTCTTAACACACTTTCACTTAACTCCTTCCAGGCTCATTTTCTTTTCGGATTATGGATAAAAAGGCCATTTTTTTAATGTTTATATTTTCAAACATACATATCTTTTTAAACATAATAGCACCGTTCGCATACAGAATATCCTAAAAATTAATGTAACAAAATATATTTAAATAAATGAGTCATTTACCTGTAAAGTTGGCTTTCTGTACGGCAGAAATCAAAAGACTTTGGGGTCAGTTCTCACTAACTATAAATATAAAACTTGTAATACCTACCTTTTATATTGAAGTACAAATTTTATTTACATCTTTTGGAATCACATAAAAAATTCTGAAATTGTCAATCAAATTTTGATCGTGTATGATAAATTCGAAAACACGGTACTGCAGATAACAGTGAATCTTGTTTTTCTTCTTACCTTCTTCCCTTTACTGTTGCTCTTTGAGCAGCACATAATACACTGTCGTGTTGGATGAGTTTTCTTCTCTGTGGGAATGTAGTCAACAAAGAATCTTTCAGACATGCGTGAAAAGGGGGGAGGTGCTTGGCAGAAAGACGTCCTCTTTTTGCAGAAAATTCCACCGAGTGGTATTTTTCAATTATTTAAAACCATAATTCGAGAAAGACCGATTGCATAGTGTAAATTTTCACAGTGCCGAAGTTACACTCGGGTTGAACCAGGATGGTATATTTCGTCTGTCTGAGTTCAGCTCGGGATAAAATGGGAAGGAGTTAGCAATACTTTCATTTTCCTACTAAATCATCCTTAAATATTGCAGAAAAGTGATTATGTCATTTTTAATACGTGTTTAAAAGTAATTTTTTATTTGCAAATTATGAAATAAAAGCTTCATCTTGATCATTTTACGTTAACTCATTTCACTTGTAATGCTTCAGTTTCAAAAGATAACGATTGACCCATTGAATAAATGGCTTACAAAATACTAAATCCGATTTGGTTTCAAAATTCTCATATGGAAATATGTAGAAGTCTGAGGATTTTTGATAATCTTTTAAATACTGGGGGCTTCTTTATCTTTACGCAATTTATAAGTTTTGGTTGCATTGCCAACAGCCTATTGAGGAAATTTAATTTAAAGTTAATTAAATAAATATTTAAGAAGCAGCATATTAGAAACACAAAAAGTTTTATGATGGAAATCTTAAAGAGGAAACTATTATTAAAAACTTACTATGTATGATCAATAAAAATGAATACATTTAACCAGTATTTTCACTAGTATCATTTAACTATTTAATATCTGGAACAAGTGCATATTTAGACATATTAATTTCACAGTGGTTTATATTCTTAGATACATAATGCAGTAATGTTTTATATACTACGGAAATTTGATTTTTATATATGTTGATTTCATGTACAGGGTTTCCTACACTCCTTGTTAGAGACAAATGGGCAGTAAAAATTGTATATAAAACTCAAAAATACAATCAAGGCCCACAATTTTATTTTAAATAATAGCCACTCAGGAAAAGATTTTCATAAAACCCATCTTATAGCGGATCTCTACTTAATGAATGGAATCCGCTTACTAAATTTCGAGATTTTACGTTCAATAGTTTAAAAAAGGAGTTAATTGCTTATAACGCCACTTAATTCTCTACAACGCCACTTGGGAGTCGATTTTGACAAAACCCATTTTGCAGCGGATCTGTACTCTATGAAAGGAATCCGCTTACCAAATTTCAAGACTGTACGTCTAATAGTTTAAAAATGGAAATCATTACCTATAACGCCCCTTAAGCGCTCTCAACGCCCCTGGAAGGTTGATTTTCGTAAAAATCATTATGTAGGGAATCTCTACTTTATGAAAGAAATCTGTGTAGCAAGTTTTTCACGACTGTACATCTAATAGTTTAGTAATGGAAATAATTATCTATAACGCCCCTTAAACCCCCGTAACGCCCCTTGGGGTTCGAACTTTGCAAAATCCGTTCTTAGCTGACGTCTACTCTATGAAGGGAACCTACCTAAACCAAATTTCAAGTCTGTAGGTTTAATAGTTCTGGAGATATCGTGATTAGTCAGTGAGTGAGTCAGTCAGTCAGTCAGTGAGTCGCTTTTCTCCTTTATATATATAGATATACACTGGTGTGCAAAAATTAAGGACGAAGTCGAAAAATTAGCATATCAGCTGAACGAAGAGGCAGAGTGGACAGAAAGACCAATCAGGAGATTAAGTAAGGTGATGTACGGTAGCCCATGCGCAGATATGCAGGTAGACGTAATGGGGGAGTGTCTGAGTAGTAAAAAGCATGTTGTCGGTGTAAGATCAGTATTTCTGGCAAAGAGATTGCACGCCGTATAGCATTTAAAATCACACCGAGTTGCTGCCTCAGCGAGAAATGGCGAATAATCAATCTTGTAGACGACATCTGGATGCTTTTACAGACAGCGGGAGAAATCGCTAGACACACCACACAGGCGACTGGACGACCGATATCGCATTTTACCGTGGCCAGAAGACTGCACGGTGGTGGTCTGTTTGCATGACGCCCTGTACGGTGTGTACCTTTAACGCCTGCCCATCGAAGAAGGCGTTCTCTGTGGTGCCGGGAACACCGGAATTGGAGAGACAATGAATGGGGACGAGTACTCTTTACAGATGAGAGCAGATTCAGTTTGAGTAGCGATTCTCATCGCATACTCATCTGGAGAGAGCGGGGAAGCCGCAATCATCCCTCGAACATCATTGAAAGGGACAGGTATGGAGGTCGCGGTGTTCTCGTTTGGGGAGGCATCATGCTTGGTAGTCGTACAGACCTTCACATCTTCGACGCAGGTTCAGTCAACGGGACCCGTTATTGTAACGAGATTCTTCTTCCACGTGTGCGTCTTTTTAGAGGCGCTATGGGTCTGCAGTTCCTTTTCATGGACGACAATGCACCATGTCATCACACAGTAGCTGCCGAACAGCTCTTAGGGAGTGAGGATATTGAACGTATGGATTGGCCGGCACGATCTCCGGATGTCAATCCCATCGAGCATGTATGGGATTTTCTAGGCAGACGCTTGGCAGCTCGTACCTTACCACAAGTAACGATTCGGGAGCTTCGATTGGCGCTGCAAGACGAATGGGCAGCAATGCCTCAACAACTCATTGACACCCTCATTCTCAGCATGGGCAGACGCTGTGAAACCTGCCTAGCAGTCAGGGGAGATCATATCCTCTACTAAAGCCGGATGTTTCTTGCTGGACACCCATCACAGGGTTGTTTCGACCTTCAGTCGCATTGTGCTCCATGCTACTTTTTCAATCAAGCTTCTTTTTATCCCTCTGATTTCTCTTTTAGTAAGTGTTACTTACATATTACACATGTCCTGACGTATTGGGGATCTTACGGTATTAAATGTGTTGATTTGGAAAGCTTTTGTACAAAGTTATATTGAAAAAACCGTCTCGTCCTTAATTTTTGCACACCTGTGTATATATATTATAGAATATACCCTACATATTTCCTCTTTCCTTATTTCCCTTCATTTCTAATTATTTCTAAATTTGCTCGATTTCATCGGAGACTATTTTAATACATAATAGGTATATTTACTTACAGAATTTTGAAATTTTGGAAATAAGAAGAAACTAATATTGCTTTTTTTATATAGTAACATTAAAAAAAATTCAGTGAACTTAGAATTTTACTGCGATTTGATTCTAAACATTGAAAGAAATCGATACACTAGATGATTGTTTCTGTGTGAAAAGCTTTCTGGAGAGAATAAAGGATATATAAGGATAGACTCCCCTTACTGTATACTCTATTACACATTTCTGTAATTTACAAGAACTCATAAATAACTTGATAGATCGAATCTTTGTATATTGATGCGTCAGGTAGCGAAGTAATCGCTTGTGTTTTTACCTTAAGTACCACAATGAGTTCTCCCATATTAGGACCATCAGGCGGCCGGCCCCATACACTGAACGTCACTTGACCGTAGTTGACATCCTGCTCAATATCAGTTATAGGAGCGTCAATGGAGGCTTCACTCTACATGAAGAGAATAATATGATGTAAGTGATATTTAAGAGGACATGTATATATTATGCACTATGTTCATTTGACAGCAAGTATTACGTAAAAGGAATAATGAAAAGATGAATTTTTCTATCTCTATGGAACTGAAATATATTTTAAGAAATGTTTTCGAATATGTTTTTAAAAACATAACGCTATTTACTTTTTTATAAGATCTCAAAGGCAAGAATGATCTTTTAAAATCACAAGGATAATGATGGAAATGATTTAGTTCGGGCGAATAGGAAGTATGATATAACATTTCAAGTATTGGTTAAGAACTAGTTTCATTGCTTATTATAAATTCTACTTACGATTATTCTGATTATATGTGTCACACATGTAGACTATCTTTATCTTCAAATTTATATCACAATCAATTTTTTCTTTTATTTATATTAAGCAAAAACAATGATTCTTCCGAAATTTAATATTGATAGATATTTCTTATTTTTAAAATAACCAATTTGCTATAGTCAATACAATCAATATATTTAGCTCAGTATTAGGAGAGAAAACTAAAAGAGTGTCTATTTTTCGCGTGTGGTATAAAAACCTATATGTAACATTCCCTCAGAGTGACGTAGTAAAAATTAACGCGCATGTGAATTCCCCAACATTGAATTTACAGAAAATTTTAATATAGTTATTTAAAACGACTCGTTTACTCATCAGAAAATGAGCTAATGTCTATTAAATATTAAAAAGAAGAAAATCTAAGAAAATGGGGGGATATTCTCTGGATAGGTCAAAAATAACTTTGTTCAAGCAAGATTGATTTTTGTATCATTTTACTCTCCTATATATATCTTAATACATTTTCTCATATTTTGAACATATAAAAGCAATGTTATTTTGAAATATATTTCACCAAAGCTCAACTTTTTTTTCTTAAGAATGACTCAGAATCAGACTTACGTAGTTGGAAACAGATGCATTGCCCTGACTACTTGAGGACATGCTGCTGTAAGTTGAATCTTCCCGCTTACGTCCGTTCTTTCCTCCATGCAAGGAATTCGTCTTGCTGGTACTTCTGATAATAGGTGGTCCACATTCAACTGTATATTGTGGAGCTCCGGTTAATTTAATGTAGGTGCCTTCTTCAAGGCCTTCAATATTTCCATACTTCATCTTTCTTTTTTCTGAAGACAGAAAATTGAAATATAAGCAATTGAAATATAAACTTCATCCTCAATCAACGGAAATTTACACATTAGCAGTTTATGATTTTCAAAACGATTTGAAATCACATTCTCCAGGCTCAGGGATATGTACCTTTGCCAAGTTATGTACAAATAGATTTATGAAAATTCAATATTTTAATAATATTATATCTTTTTTTCATGATAGACTGATTAATTGATTGTTATTGTCACATTGTGAAGCTACATAGACTGTTGATAGAGGGTCTAGTAGTCTTGAGTCCCAGACTTTTCTGTGATAAAATAAAAAAGAATTTATTGAAAATATATTTATATTTCTTAAATTTTAGCATCGTCTTTGTTTTACTGGCATAAAAACAGTAACATTTCTTAAAAATAAAGTGGAATGCGTGTTTTTATTCTATACAGGGTGTCTCCAATATAGCACCTAAACTCTGAACAGCAAGATTCCTAGTTGGAAGTACATAAAAAATGCTCAAAGAAATTTACCTGTACGATCCATAGTTTACGAGAAAAATACAGAAAACAAAGTAAAGCCCTCGTGTAGCTAAACAGTGCGACGTTAATAATCAATCAATCAACAGATAACAAAGTATGAAGTCACAGCCGTATTACACACAACATCAGTATTTGTATATGTTTATAAGGATGGATGTTTAAAGAGTCCACTGTGAATATCGAGGCAGTTTTGAGTACGCAATGGAATGGACGAGTGCATATGTATTAGCAGCGTGGTGTCCACCGACGTAGAAGGAGCATGCAAAGAAGCAACTAAGTCCGTTTGTATAGTCTCAACATCATGATATGAAAATTCTTTAAGCATGATCCATAGGCAAAAAAATCCAACGGTATGAGATATGGTGATCGTGGCTACCATAGAACCTGATCCCCACGTCCGATCCAGCAACCAGAGTATGCCATACCTAGCCAATCGCGTACAGGAGCACAGAAATGAGCTGAAACCTATCTGAACATATCATACGTCATCATTCATTTATGAGTATACATTTTGATTTACCGAGTTTTTCTCGTAAACTGTGGATCATGCAAGTACAGTTGTTCTTTGGGTATTTTTCATGTATTTGCAATGAATGGGGCTATGCAAAGGTTGGTTACTATTTTTGAGATACCTTGCATAACAGCACCGATGTGGATATGGTGAGTTCTTTGGAAATAATTTTTAAAACTGCAAAACGGAAAAAGCTATGAAATTGTGCAATACTTATACTGAAAAATTCATCGAAAATGATACACACAGTGTCGCTATCTAATATTCTATTACTTTTCTTTTTTTTTTTTGCTTTTTTCACTTTTATACTCAACTTCTTTTTAATCTCTGATAGAAATATTTTGCACATTAAATGACTCGCATAGTTTTTCGCATAGTCGGCATTTTTCAATAAGTTTTTGTAACAAATATAAGGGCATTTCATACGCGAACTAATTAATTATAAAAGAAGAGGATTACATTGTTTATGTTTTACTAAAAAAGTAGCAGAAGGACAAGAAATATACTAAAATGAATAGAAAAGAAAGCAATGTGAAAACACATACAAGGCAACAGGGGAAAAAATGTTATATTTTGTGAGTTTTAATTATACATGCTGCTGAAAGAAGACCAGAGAGAGACAGAGAGAGAATTTGAGCTTATTTTTTTTCTTAAATAACTAACGTGACCTTCCTAATAATGAAGAAAGTTAAATATCTCATTTACCTTCTCCGTCATTAATGTTTTAAAGCTTTTGTTTCCTTAAAAGGCAAAAAG
Organism: Trichonephila clavipes; assembly: GCA_019973935.1. Taxonomy (NCBI): domain Eukaryota; kingdom Metazoa; phylum Arthropoda; class Arachnida; order Araneae; family Nephilidae; genus Trichonephila; species Trichonephila clavipes. Next base: position 234,869 of record BMAU01000393.1, read on the forward strand.
TACTTTAAAAAGAATTTTGTTTGTTTTTCTGTTTATAAAATGACGCAACAAAATTAAAAGAAAAAAATTATTCAACATTCTAAAGAATAATTTTAAAGCCTTTCTTTTTATAAAAACTAGATTTTTTACAATTAATCTTGAAGTTCTTATTTTAATAATAGTTAATAGTATCTCTAAGAATAAAGTAAAAGAAAAAAGGAATACATATTTGATTTTATGATTCAATTTTTTCTATACTATTCATTAGAATGATATAAAAAAAAGGATATAATAAGGTGCATGGGAAATGTTTTTTTTCCAGAATTTCAAAACTTGCCTATTTGGAAAAGTTGTTCTCTGGCACATAGATGAAGGGAAAAAATAAAATACAAACTTAATTTCTATGCTAAGTACTGCCTCAAGAGCAACGAAGTTTAGGTTTTTGAGCTTTTTTACGGTAATAAGTCACAGTTTTATAAAAGAAAAACGTATTTTAGTAATTTTTTACATTTATTGCGTTGTGAGAGGACACATACTAAATAGTTGCAAGAAAAATACATCAGGTATATTGAACAGCTTCTTTAGTATTATATTTTTAAGAAAACTATTGCCGCGCGATATTGCACAGTGTGCCATGAAGTGGAAGACGAAAAAAGCTTAGATCGAGCTGATACGATCAATGTGGGGAGAGAGAGTAGGGGTTTTATATGAAATGTCGCTATGCACGTTATACTACACACTAATCAGTACTCATTTATCAATTATTATCCTTTTTAGTTATTTATATTGTAGAAAAATCATTTTATTTTGAGTCTAAAATCAACTAATCAAAATTGAATCATCCATTTATTTATTTATTTTTTTGAAATTGCAACTCCTTAGTGGCAACATTAAATTTTGTGAAGTTATTTTTTTAGAACCATTTTCTTCCTAATCTTCTTACCATAGAATATCTCTGTACAGGTAGGTCCTGATTAATATTTTTTTCACTATATAACCATGATCCACCTTCATGTATAATACACGACATAATGTATTTGCTTAATTTACAAGTTTACAGGGATTTTTTATTCACTTTTATCTGCTTTTATGAAGAGAAACAGAAATCCTGTAAACAGACATTTATTATCTATTAGAAAATGTGTAATTGCAAAATCTTTTAATTTTTTTTTATTTGAATGCAATTATGTTTTCCTGAATAGAAATGCAGGAAACTAGAGAGAGAGAAATCTCATTGTTATAATAAAAAAAGCATTTCCGTGAGTGGTGAAAATAACTTTAACGGTGAATAACGTTTACCAGGAAGAGAATTCAATATAACGAAAGAACAGACAATTTAAAATTGTGGGATAAAAGGTATTTGATGCCACCATAAAACTTTTCTTAAAAGAGAAAATTGAAAATATTCACTCGTATGCACACTTATACCTTTCTCCAAGTATACTTCATTTTTTTCTTTTTAAAGCTTAAATTTACAGGAAATTTTCTACAAGAATTCATGAAGAAAAAATATCAGAAGAACGCTGTTTTATTCCTTAAAATTCTTCTTTCATTGGAAATGAAAATTCGATTTTCGAGAAACGAAATTTGTCGGCGTTTTTGGTCATTTTGTAATTCAAACTCGATTCCTGCTTGTTATTGCGTGGTTTCTAAGCAGAAAAGTTCATGAAACGAGCATAATTTTTTAGAGCTTTTAGTTTAAGAATATTTTGGACATAATTTTTGGTGCATGCTGCTTTCTTCAAAATAACTGTTAAATCAAGTAATTTTTCTTTTAATATTTTGTATTAAAAAAAGAAAGAAATTTTCGCAGATTCTTTCTCTTTTTCTGAAATATATATGCATATTTCCTCAAGTTTTTTATTAAAACGTAAAATAGAAAACTATAACCAAGTAGTGTACCAGCATTATACAAATTTGAAGTAAGAAAGTACAAATAAATACTGATTCAATATTGCATAAAAGTAATTTTTTTCATCTGCAGTTTGAAATTCAGAATAAATTTAATCAATACATTCAAACTATTTCAAAGAAGAGATTTCCCTAGAAGTAAAACATATGAGTTTTTTTATTTGTCAAACATTTTTAAAGTTGATTTTACAGTTGATATCATGTACACGTATTTTAAAAAACTTCTATTTATTATCAAAAAGTATTCCTATTAATTATATGATCACTAAATGTGGAAACCTTTACAGTGAATATTAGAAGCAATAGTAAAACAAAAATATTAATCTTAACTAATTTAAAATATTTAAGATAAATTTCAGACTATTTTCAGCTTTAAATGTAAATTTATAAATATTTTCTTGCATAAGATTTTCAGAGTACATTATTTTTTTCTTCTGTTTCTTTTTTTCTTTAAAGTTCACGAAATAAAAAATACATTAACTGCGATAAATATTTTCAACTCATTTTCAATTTTAGTACAATTAAATCTATAAGATGAAATTTTGAATATACATACATTAAAAAGATTTTTCTTTCCTTTTTTTTTAGCTCTGGGTACATAGTATTTAATTCTTTCATTTCGAGCATCATTTGAAAAAGTGGTCGCGGTAATGATGATGATGATGATTGTAGGGTTTAATGGCGCAAGAGCCAAAGTTGGCTATGCTGCGCCAAACATGTGTTAAGAGACTTAAAATGTTTTATAAAATGCGTAAAAATAAGGGCATTACACTTTAAAAAAATTTGAAATTTCAAATCACTGAAAACCGTTTTCAATGATTTAAAGAAACAAAATTTGGTGGGGGACACCCCACCAAGTCAGACCATATCTTAAAATAAAAGCATAGAAAATACAAATGTTAGTTTAAAACAAGGTTAGACAATACATGGTATAAAAAATTATTCTCTATAGTTCCTGTATCGGGATGGAGTTAATGAGCGCAAATATCCTTTAGGTAAAATGAAAGGATCTTCGTCAATGGTGAATTTATTCGGAGGATCTTGCTCAAGTTCCTCCTCCCCCACGTCGTAAATAATCATATCCTCGTCATCAGTTGTTATTTCTGTAGGTGTTGCATTTCTAGATCTATGTGGAACCCTTTTTATATCAATATCTGGTTTCTGAACTTTTGGGCGCTTTCTTCTATTTCTTGACTTTCGTTTTACTAATTGTTGGGCTTCAGCTGCATTAGAATGGTCACTATTAGATGCATTAGGGACAGACTCAGGTAAGTTTTCAGTTGAAACTGAATTAAGTTTATCAGGAGTTGTATGAGAACGGGTTTCAGTTTCTAAAGGTGAAACTAAAGTATTCAGGTTATTGCCAGGGGAAGTAGTTATAGTAGTAGTAGGAATGGGTATTTGTAATAAAGACTCACTTTGTATTGTTGGTATTATTCCAGATGGGGAAGGAAGTAGATTTTCTTGAGTAGATGAAGATGACGTGGAGAAGGTAGAAATTGAAGACGAGGTACTAGGCAATGGATTTGTAGAAGATAGGGGTGTAGGGGTGTTAAGCATTGGTGGACAGATTACGTTTGTTATATTTGTATCTGTTTGGGTAGTTGTGGATTTAGTTGAAGGTCTAGTAGCCTGAGCATACGTTTGGGTTAACTGAGGAACTAGTAATTTGCGTGCTTCAAAATAAGATATGTTTTTATTGGTTTTAATTTCTTGGATCTGCTTTTCTAATTTCCATTTTTGGCATAATTTTGAATCTGAAGGATGAGACAGCGTACAATTAACACATTTTGGCTCTAGAGTACAATCTGTGGAAGAATGCCCAACGGAAGCACATCTAGAGCATGTTAATTGGCCGCGGCAGTAAGTTTGGGAGTGACCGAACCTCTGGCATTTGAAACAGCGCAGAGGGTTCGGTATAGCGCAGAGGGTTCGGTATAGCGCAGAGGGTTCCCTCTGCGCTGTTTCAAATGCCAGAGGTTCGGTATATAAGGACGGATTTTGCAGTTTAGATAACCAGCTTTGACAGTGGTAGGTAGTTTCGGTTGATTGAAAGTAAGAATTATATGTTTTATTGGAATAATATTCGAATCTTTTTTATTGTTATTCGCCTGACCTGAATGACACCCTGATCGGAGAAACCTTCAAGTATTTCCGCATCGGGAGTGCGCAACAAGTCAGGTTCAGAAATGGCACCTCTGCATGAGTTTATGGTTTTATGAGGACTTACAGTTACTGGTGAATTTAAAAAGGTTTTTGCCAGAAGAAACGACTTCGTTTGCAAATCAGATATGGTTTCAATAAGTAGACCCCGAAACGAATCGTTTTACGGATTTCGGTTCACCGCCTATTCCGATGAGCGTTTTATGAATAGCGAAAGGCGATATTGTTGACATGTCATTGTTCGGAAGTGAAATTAATAAAAATCGAGTATGTGTAGAAACAGTATCAATATTGAGAGTGGGTAAGACATGCGCATCATGTGTTGGGTAGGGTGGGATGGGGGTTTTAAAAGATGTGTTTTGAATTTTTTCCTTATTTTGACTTATGTTGATTTTTTTTAGAAAGAAGGAGAATTCCTTTTGATTTTCAGAGGACCAGTTTGGTAGGGCTAGCCCTAGATTCAGCAACTGGCCTCGGGAGAGCCCCTCGCTCTGCAATCCAGGACCCATCCAGGCACCACCTGGAACTACAAGACAGGTGGGATTATACACCAGCTGATAGAGCAGCCAGGACATGCTGGTTAGGCTGTCCCGGGCTCCTGTATTATCTGGCGGCCTGAGACGCAAAACTCAGCTTTTTCTCCGGTACCCTCTACATGGCCGCTTCCTCCAAGACCCCACCTCACTAGTCCAAAGGTCCTGTGAAAAGTTCAAAACCCCGCTCCAAGTGCCAGTTTTTTCCAGGAAGCAGTCTGTTGTGTCATCATACCAAAAGTGAAAAAACATCAGACACAACTTCATTCCACTCAGTCCTGGTCTGCCACAGGACTTCGTGGCAGAAAAAATAAAGGTAATAAGTAAAGTTTTGAAAAATTAAGACAAATAAAACGGCAAAATCAATAATCGAACACAAAAGAAGCAATATAATCCAAATATTGAAAGAAAAATAAGAAATTTAAATTAAAAGATCGTAATAAAACATGTAAACCATAATATGGTAGTAAAAAATATCAATTTTTTTACTAGAAAAAAAGTAGGAACAAAGTTCAGTGTTAAAAATAGGTCTGTGGTCTGGACGGGAAAAGAAGAAAAGGGAATTTTGAATGGCAAGAAAGAGGGCCGAAAATAGAAAAGGATCACTAGGGTTCCCCGGGTTCGTGAAGCCCGTATTTACCAAACACAGTAAACCCCCCTAGGGAGAAGGAAAAGATCACTAGGGCCCCTCGGGAGCGTGAAACCCGTACTCACCTAAAGAAGGTGAGCCCCCTGAGGGGAAGTGGCCGCGGTAGCCGAGTGGTATAGATATCGGATCGTGGCTTGCCATGTCACGAGTTCGAGCCCAGTACCACTAAAGACCCGCCGTGTAGGGCAGCGATGCACGTTAAATCTGTCGAGAGCTGAAACGTCCTCTCGTTGGTGTGGTGTGGTAGTTAGGAGAAGGGGGTGCCAGCTCAGGTGTCGTCCACGTCACTTGACCATGGTTCAAAATTACGTGGTCTGTCGCCAAAAGCCCTCGTGTAGCTGAACAGTGCGACGTTAAAATTCAATCAATCATTTTAAAAAGACGAATAACTAAAAGTCATGCACTTACACTCATGCTAAATTGGCTTGGATATTTCTAGTCTCTAATAATACTCACATTATACTAGCATTTTACCTATTTTTAGAATAATTCTTAGTAAGATAAATATAAAGAGTCTCATCCAATCAAAAATGGATTTTGATACAGAGCTTCAGAGGAACAGGATTTTCTTTTAGATTAAGCTATAATAGCATCGATTTTTTAAGTTCTTGAAAACTTTCTGTAAATAGTCATATTCAAAGGTTGTACTATATATAAGACAGGGTTCGGCTAACCGTGGCTCTTTGTATTGACGGTTGCGGCTCTTCAGACTTCTAGTTAAATGAATTATTAAAAAATAATTGCATCTACTGAAAATTATTGTTTTTTTTTCCTTTTCTTCTTTATAACTATCCAAAAAGTTATCTCATTAGTGTTTAAAATTAAACATTTGACTGGCTTAAGATTTATGTATGTACAGAATTGTTCTTCATTGGCAAAGTGTATGGAGAATCAGTGAAAATATTAAAGTTTAAAATAAAAAAAAACTAAAGCGCATTAACAGTCTACATTAGTGGTAGAAAAGTCGCGATGAGAAGACAATACTCTAAGTGATTTCCAGTAATGTTTGCTTATTTGCATACTTAAGTTAGGAAGCTCTACACTGAATATGAGCAAGAAATACATATAAACTACCAACAGAAGTGACGAAAATACATTCTGTATCTTGCGACATGTTTAAAAGTAAATAAAAAGAAAGTTGACAGGATTTTTATATGCAGGAGCATTCAAAATCAATTTTAATTATCAGTGTAAACATGAAATTTCAAAATAAATTTCTAACAGTGCTATTCGTAGGAACAATTTTTGTAAGATATTTGAATTTTAATTGACAACATTATATTATTTTGCCAGTGGTTGTTCTTGCACTGAACCACAGAAATAAAAATACACTCTATAACAAAAAATGACGCACCAAGAACAATTTGTCCGATAGAGACAAAAATTCGTGGGTAGATAGAATATGCACACAAAGTAGAAAACAATTAAAATTTCATAAAAATTGAATGATTTATTTCAGAGTTACATACTTACAAAGTAACGAGCTCAATAAGGTGTTGAACGCCGCCTAGTCTGAATGCAAGCTGCCGATAGACGTGACATAGAGTGATAAAGCACCCTGATGGTTTCCTGCGTTATTTCTTGCCAAATTTGCTCCCGCTGTCGGGCCAGGTCATCAACATTCCCTGGTAGAAGCAACCACTTTCCCAACATATCCTAGACATGCTCGATTCGGGAGAGATTTGGTGATCTGGCTGGCCAAGGAAATGTTTGACAAGCTGTAAAACAGTTTATAGGAAGACGTGCCGTAAGTGTCCTGGCATTATCATGCTGAAAAAAGGCCAGAGAACTGCAAAAGGAACGGTAGTAAAACAGTTCTCAGAATGTCGTCAACGTACCTCTGTGTTGTAAGTTGCCTCTAATGACGACCAAAGGGGTGCGGCTATCAAAAGAAATGGCACCCTAGACCTTAACATCTGGTTGAGGGCCTGTGTGGCATTCAATAGTAAAAGCAGGATCGGCACACTGCCCTGGACGTCTCAAGACACTTCGATGATTCTCAGGACACAGTTGGAAGCTGGATTCATCGCAAAACACTATACGTCCCCAGTCAGCATGATTCCAACTTAATTGAGTCAAGCACCATTGTAATCCGGCTCGACAGTGTGCAGGCATGAATGGTAGGTGGTGCAGCGGTCGGTACGAGCGTAAATTTCGCTCTATCAGCCGTCTGCGGATGGTCATGGTAGATCATGTGCGGGTCATGGTGGACACTCGTGTGCGGTTCATAAGTCTGATGAGTGATAATGATGAATCAGGTGCTGTGACAGCTGATCTGACAATAAATCTGTCCTCCCGATCGGCTGTGTCCCTAAGTCGTCATCTACCATCATCTACAACTTTGCTTTTGTCCACCCATTCTTGCCAGCATCTTCTAATGACCGCATCTCTTCGACTCAAATGACGAGTTATTCGGCGATTTTCCCAACCTGCCTTTTTCGGTTAAATGATGCGACCTCTTTCAAACTCTGACAGTTGCTCACAATGAGAGATTTTTCAGTCTTTAAAAGGTATCCTAAATTGCATTGCAACCGAAATTTGGACCATCAGGCTGAGAATAGCTTCATATAGACACCTGCTGAGTGCGCAGTTCCGATGCGCTGTAGCTCCCACTATTCATTCATTGGACACCAAATTTTAATCATTCGCATGTTCAGTATAAATGTCTTTGTATACGAAATTTCATTACAATTAGGCAAATCCTTCTTGATGCGTCATTTTTTTTTGTTATAGAATGTTCTTCGAAAGTTCTTAGTTTTGGAAGGAATGGAAAATGTTTCTTTGCGTAAAGCTTTATTTAAATACACTGATGTCCACCGTAAATGCAACACCAAAAAAGACAAGAGATAGCACAACAAAATTTATTTCGTAGATAACATGCTGACCAAGTATCAAATGATTAAATTTATAGACTTCTGTGAAGTGTAGTTCCTGCCAGAATCAGTAGCCAGAGTAGCCTTCCATTATTGGAGATCACCACTGACACACGCCTCGGCATTGATTCAAAGAGACTTTGGATGTGTTCTTGGGGTACATCAGACCAAGCAGTTTCCACACGTAACCAAAGTTGATCTGGTGTGGTATCTGGAGGTGTAATATGGGTCAACCGTACAACAACCATGGACCCCTTTTTTTATCGGCAAAAGATCAGGAGAGCGAGCCGACCAGGGAAGCAATTCAATCTGGTGATTGACGAAGAATCTATGGACAATGCGTGCCACGTGTGGTCGCGCATTATCATGCTGAAATATGGCTGTGGCCAAGCCCTGAAGGTAAGAAAGGACAACTGGCTCCAACACCTCGGCGATGTAGCGCTGGCTGTTTAAAGTACCGGCAATGCGTACTAGAGGAGTGCGAGAGTGATATCCAATACCACCCCATACCATAATACCCGGAGCAGGACCAGTGGGGAAGTGCATAACGCAGCTGTTCAGCATCTTCTCTCCACGGTGACTCCAGACTCGAATTCGATCATCGTGGTGTTGCAGACAGATGCGTGCCTCGTCAGTAAAGACAACTTCAATCCATTCTGCCGCCCACATCCTTCTTTCATCGCACCATTGGCGGCGGAGACGTCTGTGGTTCTGCGTCAAGGGTAAACCAAGCAATGGACATCTTGCGGACAGATCACACTGCTGTAAACGGCTTCGAATGGTACGCGCAGACACTGAATGATGCGTTACAGACTCATTCTGATGTGCTATGGTTCATGATGTGACAGAGCGATCCGTCACTGCCACACACAATTTGCCTGTTCTGACGTGAAGTGGTGCACTGAGGTGGATGCAATCGACCACGTCGGTCCGTCGTACCCTCCTGCATCCAACGGTCACATATCCGCATTACAGTTGTTTGGTTTCGTCCAACACGACTACCAATTTCCCTGAAAGGTAATCCACAATCTCGCTAGGCCACTATGCTTCCTCTCTATCGAACTCGGATAATTGATCAAAAGCTGATCGCTGTTTTCTACGAGACATAACTGATCGTTGTTTTGAAAAAAACTCAAGAAAAACACAATTGCCGAACTTGAAATTGTCGAAATTTCCAAGCCTTAAATAGCGGTTTGAGGTGGCGCCACAAGCGCGCGTGATGTGTGTCTGCGTTGAAATTCTAATCATTTGCACATCTCACCTCCGCTAATGCATGTTGTAAATTCCATGTTATGAGTATGCTTCCTTCAGGGTGTTACATTTATGGTGGCCAGCAGTGTATAATAAATAAAAATGTTTATTACAGTTCAAATGTCTTGATTGCAACTGCAATCGGAGTCTCCCCTTCCCCTCCTGAGCACATGTATGTGGCTCCTTGTATATATGGATCTGTGTATAAATGGCTCTTATATTCTTAGTCATCTTGTTTCCTTACAACTTGGCTCTTCTTTCAAAACGTTTGCCGCCCACTGCCATAAGGTATATGCGTGTTTACACCTAATTATTTACGATACACTACACCGTTATTGCTTCTCCTACATTTTTGATGAATAGCGTTTTTCGCCATTTGCTTTAATCGATTATACATTACAAGTAATTTGAGTGGGCGTTTGTACAGAGTTTTTTTATTGTCTTTTTCTCAAGCCTGTACTAAGTGACATGTTGCATAAAACATGCGGCAGATGTTGTTCTAGTTCTACAGTAACTTTCGGGCGTTATAAATATGTTTCCGTGGAATTGGAACCCAATTACGAATGTTTTTTTTTTCATGAATAGATTACTCAAAACTAAATGATGGATCGAGTTTTCACACAAAGTGAAAGCCCGAATAGAGTTGATTATTGTTACAAAAGTTGTTTATTGTTAAATAGTTGGAAATATATGTCGTAAACATTCATTAGATTCAAGTTAAATGAAAGGTGTTTTTTGATGGAACAAAATACATTTTTAAGGTATCCGACTAGGCTCAGAGATAAATTCTTCAAAAATTGATTTTCTGAATAATTTTATTGTTTTAAAGAACATAAATAGGCTTAAAAAGTCATAACTATTAAATAACTAACATGTATTGGCTCTTTTTTGAAAAAAAAATATTTTTAGGAAAATTTAGCAAAATTTTTTAAGTTAAGAAAAACGCGATAAATAAAAATAAATTGCTCATTATGCAATTTTAACGTCATTGATATACTTCTTGGTCCATCTGAAATATCACAAACCGCAGGATAAAAATATTTTAAGAAATAAATATTTTATTAGAACATTTTTTTAAATTTTTGATGGTCATGATTTTTCGTCAAAATTACTGCATGTTCTAAGCTAAAAATCGGTGTAAATGTGATTAAATGTAGCTGTCTTAAAACCTGCGGTTTGTTAAACTCTGAAGGACCCATAGCATATATGTTATAAATTCCATTGCATTTGATTGGATTATTTAGAAAAAATCCCGTTTTTCGTGCAAAAATTATCATGAAAAGTTCATTCTTCAAAAAGCGAATTAAAAAAATATTTTTATTAGTTGGTTAAAGTAAATGCTATAAAAAGAACTTAAGAAACTCTGTAGTTTTATGTATTAGAACTTTTTCCTCAATAATTAATTTATTTTTTCCCTAATGACCCAAACAACACCAAATATCAAACACCTAAAAAGCACTTTTTCAACCTAGTCGGATACCTTAAGATAAACAATTTAATTGTTAAAATAAGAGAAATTTTGGCGCGGGATATTTTTAGCAAGAGGCTTTTAAATTTTTTTGTAATTTATACATTCTTGAATACAGCAGGGATAATAAACGATATTTACAAAAAAATATTTCGTATCCTGGCATATCGCATTTTCTTAATATGTAAATTATATATATTGTTAATCAATATTTCTAGTATATTATTCTTGCCAAATCGTAAATATATACTCAAATATTTTATGTATGGGCTACATAATTGACCCCATATACACACTGCCATATTCTGCAGCAGTGACAAGTAAATTATGGAATGCATGTGCTAGATGGTGTGCCCAAAGTTGACCATGTAATTAAACTTTGTGATATTTTGTGCTCTTTATAATTGTAGAACCTTATCTATGTGTGCAATTTTTTTTATTAGTATTGATTTTTATGAGATAACTGAAACATTGCAATTATTTTATTGCTTGGCGTTTTTCTTTCCCAGTTTAGTTAAAAACCGTTAGTTTAGTTTAATGTATATAAGCATTAAGTTTTTTTATTCAACTTTCTGTAACATGTTAATAATTCAACATCGATAGGATTTTTGTTGTTTTTTCTAATGTTCTTGATGGATGTTCTGATTTGTGTTCGTATTGAATCAATATTCTGCTTCAACTTTCATAGAATTCAAGAACAATTCTTTAATTTTAAATTTTTGTTGTAATTACTTAAAAACCATTTATTCGTTCAGATTCTTAAATCATTTACCAATTGCGAATACCAATTTTACCAATTGTGAAAAAAAAGAAAAAAATTATTACCATATTAAACTGAATGTAACGCAATATATTATAATAATTAATAGAGACTAATAATTTCTTGTTAAAAACTGATTCGCACTAAATTTGAGGTTTAGGTAATGGAATGTTTCGTTTTTAATTTACTTATTGTGCGTCTTCTTTAATATTATCTAAGTCTGTTTTACGTTACTTGATTTCATTGCCATGAAAGTAACTTGTGTGTGTGTATTATTACTTATTAAAAAAATAAATACTTATCTCTGACAGAATTTCTTTTCTTTTTATGAAAAAGAATAGATCGCATTTCTTTTCGATATCATTTTTTCCCCTACATACCTTTATAAAAAATTTCGGTGTTGCGTTGTATTAGGGATTTTTGTTGTTTTATAAAGTCACAAAATTATACAGGTTTCTTTGACTACCAACAAAGTTCCTTTTCGGCTTACACGTCCTAAATTTAACTGGTTGTGAGTCAGATTTACATTTTTTTCACTGTTTTTAATCAAATGATTTTAAACATTTTACATCAAGCACAAAAGTCAATCTATGATCATCATAAGAAAAATACATAATATGTGGTCTACTATACTCAGTATTTTCCGATGTATGTAATTATCTTTCTTATTTATTTACTTTTTTTTTGTGAACTCATGGATCATAAGTTAAGGAGAAGACTTACTTTCCGATACATTTTCATGTAAATACTATAATGCAGTGGCACACATAAAGGGGGGTCTGGGGTGCGAACCCCCAATGCCCTTGATTCTTTTTCCGATTGATTATAATTCTAAGCATATAGTACGTAATATTTAATGAAGTATTTGTTATTAATGATTAATTTTATTAATTAATGCTAATTATTTATTCAATAATTAGTTTTTTTACTGTGTTTTGTTCCCGAAAATCGTCAAAATCAAAAGAAGCATGATACAAGAATGGTGAACTTTTGACCCCGGATCCTCCCCCCTGAAAAATTCCTGTGTGCGCTACTGCAATAATGTATTACGTATTTTATACACACAAGGAAGAGGGGGCGGTGAACCCAAAGTCTTGCCCTGATTATAATTACTTATTGTGCTCACGTTATTATAATTAGACTTATGCTTTTTTCTATATATTGTAAGTATTATTATGAATTTTTTATCAAACCATTTACCATAATAAATTTCAACAAGTTCCCCCTTGATATGTCGGGGAATGTCTATAGGAATTATTCCAATTCCCTCCCAGTGTTCTTTAACATGTCTTTCACTTCATAAACATGCAACCTAAGCAATTTATGAAGAATTCTTCCCAAACTTATTTGCGATATTTGAAGTTCATGTGATGATTCACAATTTTATTTAGAGCTCCATTGAAGTTATTGCTGAACGTGTTAAACAGTTGCTTCTCTCTCTAGACCTGCCACTTACAGAAAGATCCTCAACGCTGCTAATTTCTTGAAACATTTCATACTATAGCTTTATTGATTCTGCACTAGAAGGTTTGCTTCCATAACAACATCGAAATTTAGGCTGAATATTAATGGATGATTTCATTTTGTGAAACCAAAGCACATTTTGGGCTTTTTTTTGAATCAATGACATTTCGACAAAAACAAGATATATTCCTTACAAATATTCCTCCGAATCACTCTTGAAGGAGCATTCATGCCATGTACTGCACAAAATAAAAATAAACAAGCAATATAAAAAAAAGAAATTAAAGTCAACTCCTAGTAGTTCAACAAAGAAAAATTTTATTTTAGTTACTTTTTATTAAATAATCACAATTAATATAAAAAATGTACATACATATGACAGAATCACAATATCAAGTGGCAAAATGGAAAGCAATTTTCCTTACAATTTTCTATTTTCCTTTTGGCTCAAAATTACGAGGATTGTCGCTAAAAGCTTTGGAGTAGCTGAACAGTGCGTTACTATTTATTCATTAATTCAATTTAATTCTTACAATAAAGCAGTATAGTAAAAAGAAATCACATTATCAAAAATTAGGCCATCCCAGTTGGGATTCAAACCCACGACCTTTGGATTAGAAGTCCAAAGCGCTACCCATCGCGCTGCAGGAAAGCATCGAGCACGTTTCCTTTTTACATATGGGTGTTGAACTATTTTTTTTGTTGGTTACTATTTATTCATTTTTCATTTGGTTAACGAATTAATATTTGAAAAAACTCTATTAACATCAAGTGTCATGCACTACAAGTTTAAAAAAGTGCATTTGAACTTGAATGGATGAATAAAAAGTATTTTTTCAAAGATTTTGAATATGTATATATATAAGGAGAGGGTGAACTATATAATAGTAGAAATTGAAAAAAGATTGGCTTATTCGATGATAAAAAAATTACTATATTGACTGGTTATTTTGTAATGAATTTTCATAATCAGGACAAAAAACTTATGATTTACCCTATATTATAATATTTAAGACTCTTTAGAACATTTGAAACGCTTAAATGCACGAATATGTTAATTCTTTAGTTTAAACTACGGTGTATTTTTTGCTTATTATCGAAAAATATTTATCCTTTGTAAAATACTCTTCAAGGGAAATTGGGACGGCGGAAGCTTTGGTTATCTTATCAGTTCTCTTTTCCGCAGTGACTGGAAGACGTGAAAATTTACAACCCTATACGTAAGCAAAGCTTTACAGTCCTTAAAATAAACGAAAACGAGAACAGAAGTAGTTTAATGGGATATTTAATTCCTTAAAACTAGAAATCATACATCTTTATTCAAGAAAAAAAATCACAATATTTTTCATTTAACTTTAATCAAGAATTTTTCACCAAATTATGGAAAATCTTAAAATAATTTTTCACACCTGTATCAAATTACACATAAGAGTTAACTTTTTTTTTTATAATAACGTCAGGTGTGAAAAAAATTTGAGAGACGGTTATTTTTCAATGCCTACTCTCTATTAGTTCACTCTCTCCCTATATATATATATCTGTTTCAAATTTTCAATCAGTAATAAAATATTTTTTATTCATCCACTCAAGTTCAAATACAATTTTATAAACTTGTAGTGGATGACACTTGATATAAATACATTTTTTTCAAATATTAATTCATAATTGAATGAAAAAAATGAATAAATGGTAAGAAACAAAAATAATAGTACAATAGCATACATAGAAAGGAAAATCGTCCCTTGCGTCCCTGTAGTGCAACGGAAAGCGCGTTGGGCTTCTAATCCAATCTGGGTTCGAACCCCACCTGGAATGGCCTAATTTATGAGAATGTGGTTCCCTTTTTTTGCTATACTATTTTATTAGATAATTAAATTTAATTAATGAATAAATAGAAACAAACAAAAAATAGTCCAACACTTTATATAGAAAGGAAAATGGAAAATTGTAAGGAAAATCGCTTTCTATTTTGTCAATGTGATTCTGTCATACATATATACCTATTTATATTAATTGTAACTATTTAATAAAAAAGAGTAACTAAACTATATTTTTTTGTTGACCTAAGTAGGAATTGACTGTATATTTTTTATATATCACTTGTTTATGATAATCTTTCCCCTATAAATTAGAAAGATATGAAAAAAGGCAACCCGTTTGATATAAATATTGAACTTTGTTGTTTTAAATATAACAGAATCACGCATGCACGCTCACATACATAGAAATAGGGGTGGAGATAGAAAAAGAGAGAGACATAGTACATCATAGTATTTTTTTCAAAATATTAAACGGAATTAGAATGAAAAACAAGGTAAAATAAATTTTCCTTACATTTGAAGTCCATGGGAATGTCTGAGAAATATGAAAAATATTTTGTAGAAGGAAATAAAAATTTAACTACATAATATATCGTAAGATCGAAATTGCAATGTAGTTTTGAATGACTCCATTATTAATTTCTTGACCGTGGTAGCCTATTGGTCTTAGTCACAAGCTCGAGGCCGACGTGTCAAGAGTTCGAGCCCTAGCACTACTGAAAATACATCGTGTAAAGGAGCTGATGCGCGTTAAATCTGCTATGGCTCAATGTCCTCCCGTTAGTGTGACGTGGAAGTTAAGAGAGAGGGTTGCCAGCTCAGGTGTCGTTCTCATCACTTGATCCATGTTCAAAGAAATGAGGTATGTTGCCAACAGCCCTTGATGATTTACAGTACAATGATGATAGCACTCACTCACTCAACCATTATTAATTTCAGAAAATGATTTTGATTGGAAGGATTTAAGAATTAATTTTAAAACTTATAAACATGACTCACAGTAAAGGAAAAATTAAACCCATCAAATTATGTTTTTTTTCGTAAAAATGTTTAAAATATTTATATTGCTAAAATTAATTGCTTTTCAACTGTCTTAAAAATGTCTCTTACATATTTTTGCAATTCTTAATATTTGCAATTATTTAATTTCAAAAATATTTATTTATTTATGAAAGAATGATTGAGAATAGATAAAAAATAATGAAGACAAGAATGTATCACAAACATAAAAAGGAATTTATTCTAATACGAAATTCCTATTGAATAAGATATATAAGAAATTCGTATTTTACTTTATATATATAATTCAATACTTCATAACGAATGCTTCACATGTTGTCTTTCATGTTACAGAGTCTGGTTGTTGTTTTGATAAACCTATAAATGTCTCTAAATCTAATAATTCTTTTTTAAAAAACTATATTACAAATTCTGTGTTTGAGACATAACAATAGTAATCCACTATGGAAGAGGATAAATTTTTATCAACTATACAAAAGTGAAGAAATAAGTGAGTTGCGACCCAAACAAATTCATGAATTAATGATTAAATACAAGCACAGACTCAATACATTTCAATTCACTTCAACGTTATTTATCAAATTAAGAGAAGTGCAAATACCTCTTCTATTCATGACAAAATATCTTCTCTAGAATGTATGAGAATGCAAGGTTGCATATAAAAGCTAGAATATGAAGTTCGCTTCAATTTTTATACATTTGTAACATAATCGTGAATCTCTGGAAAAAGTAGAATTTATAGAATAACTAGAATACAAGTAATATAAAAATATTTTTTTAATGTCAACTTATGCTTAGGTCATCAAAGAAAATTTTATTTTATTTAATTCAATTCAATTAATGAAGTAATATTTGAAAAACTGTATTAACATCGTGTCATTCACTACAAGTTAAATGAGGCCGCGGTAGCCTAGTGGTCAAGGTAACAAGTTCATGGCTGGCGTGTCATGAGTTCGAGCTCAGTACCACTGATGACCAGCCGTGTACCTAGTGGTGAATACTGTCGAGAGCTCAAATGCCCTCCCGTTGGTGTGGTAAAGAGGAGAGAGGATGCCTGCTCAGGTGTCATCCTCATCACTTGACTTTGGTTCAAAATTACGAGGGCTGTCGCCAAAAGCCCCGGTGTAGCTGAAGAATGCGACATTAATA
Organism: Trichonephila clavipes; assembly: GCA_019973935.1. Taxonomy (NCBI): domain Eukaryota; kingdom Metazoa; phylum Arthropoda; class Arachnida; order Araneae; family Nephilidae; genus Trichonephila; species Trichonephila clavipes. Next base: position 251,909 of record BMAU01000393.1, read on the forward strand.
TTCACTCACTACAAGTAAAAAAAATATGTTTGAAATTGAGTGGCACCATTTGTAGTAGTTAGTTGTAACTTCGTCAGAAATAACACAGAATAAAATTAAAAAAGAAAACTTAATAAATAAATTAATATTTGAAAAAATTGTATTAACATATCAAGTGTCACTCACTACAAATTTAAAAATACATGTTTAGACTTCAATGGATGAACAAAGGGTATTTTATTAAGGAGTGAAAATTTGAGACAGATATATATATATATATGGGCCGTGCAATTTTTAGGTAAGTTACCTCTATCTTGTAATAGATTTAGACATTCCTCTCCATTATTTTCAATAGGTTTTTGCTCAGTATTATTAAATTAAAGGGGACGGTTGGCTGGCCACACAAAATATGTTCAACCCCAGTTTTATACAAATTATTTTATATATATAAGCTGCCCTAGGTCAGCAATGTTTATAATACAGCTGCATTCATTTTTTAAATTTGGATTGGTCATGTGTCCTTCACTGTGTGATTTTCTTGCTGTCATTGTGTTTTTCGATTTTGACTGATGTATGTTAATCTCTAGTTTGTAGAGAATTAGACTATATATATATATAAAGGGTGTTTTTTTAGAGATATAGAACTTTAAATTGCAATAAAACAACGACATGATTCGATTGACATGAAATTTTTTTATTCGAAAGATAATCTTGTGGCATTACATTTTAAATATGATATCTGGCATATGACTGCCATGGCTGGCTCGGATGTAGTCCAATCTGGACGTCCAATTTTCGATGACTTTTTCCAACATTTGTAGCCGTATATCGGCAATAACACGGCGAATGTTGTCTTCCAAATGGTCACGCGTTTGTGGCTTATCCGCACAGACCAATGACTTTACATAGCCCCACAGAAAATAGTCTAGTGGTGTTAAATCATAAGATCTTGGAGGCCAATTCACAGGTTCAAAACGTGAAATTAGGCGGTCACCAAACGTGTCTTTCAATAAATCGATTGTGGCACGAGCTGTGTGACATGTTGCGCCGTCTTGTTGGAACCAAAGCTCCTGGACATCATGATTGTTTAATTCAGGAATGAAAAAGTTAATAATCATGGCTCTATACCGATCACCATTGACTGTAACGTTGTGGCCTTCATCGTTTTTGAAGAAGTACGGACCAATGATTCCACCAGCCCATAAAGCACACCAAACAGTCAGCTTTTCTGGATGTAACGGTGTTTCGACATACACTTGTGGATTAGCTTCACTCCAAATGCGGCAGTTTTGTTTGTTGACGTAGCCATTCAACCAGAAGTGCGCTTCATCGCTAAACAAAATTCGCTTATGAAAATCGGGAACAACGGCAATCTCGTTTTGGGCCCATTCGACGAATCTACGCCTTGCTTGATGATCGTTTTGATGAATTGCCAAACCAAAAACTGAGAATAAATCACTTGACAGCTGTTAAATCGGTCGCCATCTTGGAAAGTAATGCCAACTTAAACTTCTATACCTGAAAAAAAAACACTCTTTATATATATAGGAAGAGTGTGAACTAATAGTAGAGAGGAGTTGAATGAGAAAAGAGATCTATATCTAGATCTAATAACTAGAATTTGATAGAATAAGAAAGAAACTTTCGCTTAGATTTTGATATTTCTGAATGCATAAAAAATGGGATACTTACAGTGAAATGCTGAAAAAATTTCAAAACTTTAATCTGTTATAATGAAAGGAATTTATATTACCGATGTTTCATAAATATCGTGGTATTCTAGTGGTTATAGTCACGAACTCAGTCTTATTGTCACGGGTTCGATTCCTGATGTCACTGAAGATCTACCTAGTAGAGGGGGAGATGTACCTTAAATCCGTCAAAGCGTCACGTTGATGTGGAAGATAGGAGAGGAGACTGCCTGCTCGAGAGTCATCCCCTTCATTTGAGGGAGGTTCAAAAGTTTGAGGACTGTTGCCAACATCCCTTGTGTTGCTTTATAGGGCGAAATTAATGTAACTCTCTTTCATAAATAAAATACTCTTCACGAAACCAGGATATCCCATCAAAACGACACATTTATCTGAGGTTAACTTTGATTTCGGAGAAAGGAAGGAAGATGACAACGATTTCCTAAATTTTGTAACAACTAAAAAGACTCAAATGTTGTTCGAGATATATGTCCTTTGTCAAATGTAAAAGTACAGACATTAAACGTAATTATTACGTTATTTTTCAAAAAATTTATTTTAATTGTTTTATTACCCTGAAGTACAGACTGAAAAAAAATCGCACTTACACCATTTTTAACAATTTAATAATAATTTAAGACAGATCGGCAACCTTGCAGCTGTAGTGCGCCAAACCAATCAACTCATATGATTCAGTGTGTCACATAGAAGAAAATGTTTGAAATAATTCGACTCCCATGGAAATGCATGCACATTCAAGGAATAGAGGTCACAAATACAGATTTGGTGTTTTGCTGCATTATAATTTTGCATCATTTAAAGATATTTATCAACATAAAAAATCAAATAACATAAAAAATATAACTATTCCTTAAACATAAATAAAAAAAATGTATTTATGTATGTTTTAAACATTTATCACAAAATAAGAAATAATATAAAATATAAGTATGCCTTGAATATAATTAAATAAAAAACAGATATTTTAATGCAAATCTTATCCGTGCATCGCTTAGCTTTATATTGCAATATTGGGGGTGTAATTAGTGACTTTCGATTGGTCACGACTCTGAACACACATTGAGTCGTTAAATGGCTTCTTTGTGGTTTTAAAATAGTTTTCATATGGAAAAGATTTGCTCACATAGATATGTTGAACCAAAAGTGGAAAGCAGAGTAAGTGCAATTTTTTCTCTTCAAACAATTAAACACCTCCAGCAAAGACATACAAAGATTTAAAAAAGCTTTCGATTTATCATTAGTTATCTTCCAGATTCTTTCGTAATTCCTTGTAAATTGTGCCCATACTTTTAAAGATTTTATTTCAATAATCTCCATTTCAAAATTATCATCTTCCATCTATTTAAAAATTGACCAATTTGTAGTGTGCCACTGAGAATTATACCACGTGCACACAAGATTTGACTCGCGTCATTGATTGCAGACGCCTGATTTAAAATGTCAACTATATTTGCTGATTTGAATTATTCGACTCTCAGATGAGTATCTTCACTGACTTTCAATATATTTCCCTTTCCTTTACTGTAATATGAAATATACTTTGAAAATATTTTCCGTTCCACAGTTTGACAAATATCGTTTTGAAATACAATAAATACTAGAGCTGGAAACTTCTCAAGATCCATGAGATCCAAAGAAAATATACTGATAAATACGCCTCCTGGCTACTTCTCAGAATATTTTAAGAAACTCTGTGATGGATGTATTGTACCCTGAGGGATTTTACTACACCCATTTCTCCTTTCCTACAAAATCCCGTCTGCTTGAAAGCCCCTTGATCTGAAGGCAAAGTTAGCCAGAGGGAACTAAAACCAATCTAAATCGGCCATGAAGCAAATTGTTCTGTAGCTGAAGTCAAGCTCCATTTTCATTTACTGTAAAGACATTTTCTGGAAAGTTTCATCCGCAAAATTTGTCGTTTACAGTGTGTAAATATATTGTAAGGATTTCCAGAGTGACGTTTCGGTCTCCAATGACATTTTAATTGTCCATTGCGTACTCCATTTTGATTATTTTGATGTTACATAACTTTTCGCTGTTGACGTTTCCCGAGTTTTTAAACTCGTTGATGTAAAAGAGGTCCACAGAGGCTTACTTGTTACATTTCAAGATTTGAACAAAGCCATTACTAGATTTTTATGAGAGTTTCTTATTGCCTATATCGTTTCTAAAAATTTTATGTAAGCTAAAAATAATGTCTCACTTTCATATGCTAGTGAAGAGCAACAAAAATGCTAGATAATTTATTCTAGTTTTTTTAAATTGCTTTAAGCTTTCATAGTTAGATAATTCATCAGAGCATGACAGAAGTGTTTCTTAAAGAAAACTTTTAACATTTCATAAGCATTTATAGTCCACAAAAATTTCCTTAAAATTTTATATCAAACGTTACAAGTACTCAAGAGTTTAAATTATGTATTTAAAAAAAAGAAAGAAAGAAAACTGATAATTTTCAAGTTTAACTTAAAAATATATATGCAAAAAGAGCTGTTACACCATTATTTTAATTGAAACTTATTTTAAACCACATGATCTTACTGACACAGAATTTGTCACGAACTGTCTTTTGTGGAAGTATTAAAATGCACCAAAGGAAGTGATATATTTATAAAATCGACGCTTTTATTATGATCATCTAATAACTATCTTAATTCGAGTTAAGCTAGGGAAGACGTCAAATTATTAATAGTTTAAATATATATAACTACTGGTTCAATACTTATCGAGATCGAGACTTCTGGATCCACAACATTACTAATCGTCCTAAATTGATACATATGATCCTTTTACTTAAACTCCAATAGCTTCAACTATTATACCTCTAACGCTTTAGCTTTAGCATGACAACGATCCCCCTTCAATTTCCCTCCTTATTTGATTTTAAATAGCAACTCTCATTAACATAAATCATGGCTCATTTACAAGGAAGCGATTTGGAAAAGGAACATTCAAAAGGAATTTTCCGTAGAGAATTAGTAAGAATCACTAATAGAACCCGTTACAAATTTACTCAATCTTACTATCTATCTGAGAGAGATTAGATTTCATATTCAATCATTTATGTACACTCAATGATGTATATTACCCAAAAATAAATTTTTATAAAATTTTTTCTCAAGAATAAGCAATTAGCCAGAAAAACGTACAAGCATTAAACGGCAAATAATACGAATGATTTTCCATAAAGATGAAGAAAGTGTGTGTAGAAAGGTGTTAAAGGAGTTTAAATTAAACTAACACTACATGTTTTATATAGAAAAAGAAAACTTACTTGCAATTTTCTTCAGGCAGACATGTAACCAGCATGATGGGACTACTACGCACACTGTAACCAGTATTGTAAAGGCCAACAAGCCAATACATACGGCAAGGATGATTATTTTTTCGGTTTCGGTAAGTACAAACATCCTGGAAACAAGAAAAATCAAAATTAGAAAAATAAACTACAGATGAATATTTTTGCTGAGACTTCAATGTTATATAATTTTTCATTACACTAATTTTTTAAGTAATAATAACCTTATTATCCTCTAGTTTTCCATTTAATGATAAGAAAGATATTAATGAGAGAATGATAGAAGCATTTATAGGAAATTAAATAAATTGAAATTCTACACATCGCAGTTTATAATGATATTATCCCATTATAGAAGCTGTTCTATATTATGATCGAAGAGTATTGTTTTACTAGGATGAATCATTGTTTACTAAATGTCTTTAATAGCCTAACTAAAACATTAAACCAAATGACTTTCAAGTTCAAAGCCTTAGCATGTTTTCGTGTACAATAAAAAGAATTTTTTCTGTCAGATTTTATGATGAAGGCTCTTTTATGGTTCTATTTTCTGCTTATTTCTATTTCAGATTATTGATAGTATCATCTTCTTTTATTATTATTTTTATATAAAAGAATTTTCATTTATTTCGTGTCAACGAAAGCTCTGTGAATCACTAAAGAAAAACAGCTGCAGTATGTACCTGATATAATTTATATAGACATGACATTGCTAGACAAAGGAAAAATATTTCAAAGATGTGTTGTTTATGATAAAAGGAGACTTTCAGGTTGGACAAGTTACGGGGGAGAATCTTTGTTGAGAGAACAGCAAATCATGTCATTTGTCTGATTCTTCAGAAGTAAGGAGGAGATAAGAAAGAAGAAAAGAAGATCATCTGATAATTGGACGATACAGTTGATCACAGTCGATATTTATGTCTCAGCCCGTATTGTTAGATTAAAGACTATAAAAAGACTGAGATTTAATGTAATAATAATATGGTATAAGTGTTATCACTGAACTAAAAAAAAGTGGGTTTTTTTATTTATTACGTGGTTGAGTTTGAGATGGTATTTATTTCCCTCAAATAACTTTTTCACTTAAAACTGTTTCATAATAGCTAAAAATTCCTTAAACATGAAAATGCATTCGGTCTTTCATTATAAAATGCCGAGTATCATTCTCAAGATTATATAAAATGAATTTAAAACAACATTTGAAATGGAAAATTAAATGAAAGAGGAAATATTTATTTATACCCCTGTCTGTGTGAATAACATCTTTAAATTTAATATAAGAATTTAATGATATAAATATAAATTATAAAATACTAAAAAAAACATTGAATTTTATAGTGTTAAAGAAAGAAATGGTTTAAGATACTTTTTTAAAATTTCTCCAGAAACTGTTTTTCGAGAACTAAGCAGAATATCAAGATATTTTATTTGAACCCCCCCCCCTAAAAAACTAGATTATCTCCTAGGAAAATGGAAATAATACTATAAAAATGGAATAACCTACCTTTGTAACAATAAAATTTATCATTTCTACATAAAAATGGTATTTCCTACTCCTTTTGAACGAACTTACTATAATACATGGGATCAGTCTAACGGAAAGATAAAATAAATCGAAGGTAAACGATATTTTCCAGCATATCAAGTATAAAGAGGATTGTACATCAAAATTTTTAAAAAAAGAATGACTTACTTCTATATAAAATTTAAAATTGTTTCTTTAGAATAAAAAGAATGTAGTACAAGGGATAAATCTAACTGAAATAGGAAATAAATTGAAAGAAAATGATATTTTTCTGTGTGTAAAATGCAAAGAAGAGTTGCATTTTCAGATGCAAAAAAACTGTGAAACAAATACGAATAACTGCATCGTAATTTAAAAAGAAACAGAGGCGATAAATTATATTTAAGTTAATTAATATAAATTGACTATACTGCTCAAGTTGATTGTGTACTTCACTATATTTAAACATAAAATAATGCACATAAAAGATTGAATATCGAGGCACTATTTATGAAGTCTACGATTGAAAAAAGGCAAAATTTTTCTCGTATTTGATACTTTCTTCCTTGATAATAAAAACAATAATTAATTTTCAGTAAGCTATTTTTGGCATACAAAAACTTATAAACTAATTGTGATTTACAATACACATATTATGTGCACATATTAGTGTCATTTACGTCTTTCATCTGTGTAATTACAAATGTTTGAATCAGCATATGGTTCTTGTATACTAGTTTTTAATTGTATTTTATTTTCTTTCGGATAAAGTAAATAGAATATTTGTTTCTAAATAAACAAGCTGACTCAATCTATTGTGGTACGGCATAATTTTTGTATCAGGAGATTTTAATGTACATTTATTTTTTATCTGTTAGTATTTTTTTTCGCAACAATGTATTTCTTTCTTAAAAAAATATTTACACATTTTGCAGTTATTGGTATTCATTTCAGCTACTGTTTTATTTTAAACATTAACGTATTCTTGTTCATGATTATGAAATAATAGTAACAAATAAATGAAAAAGTGACGGGGGTAGATTTCATTAGATATCTTATATACATATACCAGAGAAAATAGCATAAAACTGAAATTGAGAACCAAGAGCAAAGAAACAATATATATGAAGAAAAGTCAATAGACCAAAATCGAAAATTATTAGATATTCCCAAACTGTCACTGATTTAGAGAAACATAATTGGGTTAAGTTTACTTTATAGGATCCTAACCCTTCCCGTCAGTAGAACATTTATACATTATAGTTCAAGAAAAATTAAATAATAAAAACCATAATTGAAACAACATACACACGTGCCCGCGTGCTTACGAGTGTATAAACACAAAGTGGGTTAATCAATGTTTAAATGTGATTTTTTAACGAAATTATGAAACATTATTTGAATTATGAAGCAAAATTTGTAATTTAAATCCTACAGATGTTAAAGCACCATTTTTTATCGCATATTTGACAGCTGATGTAAAAAGCCTATCAGAAAATTGTTGTATCGCAAGCAAATAATTTTTTTTGTTACAATAGAGGGAGTATTTAAAACTTCACTTTTAAAATTTGAAGATTACACTCTTAAAATAGTTAAACTACCATGTAAATCATTCATAAGCGCAGCGTGTGTCGATAAAAAATTAGAATGCACATAATTTTAAAAACAATAATTACTAGGAGAAGTATAGAGGTTGAGAACCCTCGACCTCTCTAAAGGTCTCAACCTATTAAATAGTAATCTTTCTGCACACATATAGACGAATTATAAACACTAATTTAAAAACTTTAATTTTTCATTGTGCATCTACGGGTTCTCAAGTTCTGAAGAAATTTTAAAGAGCGAAATACATTAACAACAATTTAAAATCCGCTTTCGAAATCTTCTTAGAACTAATATTTGCATAAAATAAGAATTTACAAATATTCAATGCTAACTTGAAAACTCTTTTCTCTTCCACTCTTTAATTCTTAAGTGATTTTAATAAACTATAATTGCTAAATAAATAATCTTTTTAAATTTTAAAAAAATTATATATAACTTAAATTTCGTATCCAAAACTTTTTACTTAAAAACAAACAGCTTATTCAAGTTTATGTTAAAGTTTACACAAAAACATATTTTTCAAACAAACAACAGATTATTATTTCGTAGACTGAGTAAAATATTCACATCAAAGAATGTTTAAACCATGCGTTTGAATTTATAAGCTTCAAAGCGGTGATTCAGGAAAAATAAAGCATTTATGCGTTCCTTATTTATGCCTTTAGAATGCAAATAATAAAAAGTTTTAACTTCTAAAAGAACCATTAAATCATCCCGAAAAAATAAATAATTCTATGATGCGCATATCAAAGAGACGACTAGTTATAAATATTTTATGTACAAAAAGGAATATTTTATTTTAGACATTAGATATTTAAATGCTGAATAATAATTTCAGTGCACGACCTTTATGAATTATTGAAAAGCAAACACACAATTATAAGACTAAAGAAAACTTCTTTCAAATTTTAAAATATTTATTTTATTATGGAGGAGTTTTTGTGTGAATAATAAAGAAATATATATATATGAAAACAATTTTCATTATGTATAATTAATTGTTTATTTTGTTAGATCATGGTTTAAAGTACTTTGTGTTTAAGTATAGAAAAAGAAAGCTTCAAATTGTATATCTTAAATTAGTTGCAAACAATTTATAAATTCAAAGAAATTTATTTTTTAATTGAATTATATTTTTATACAATACGCTTACTTATATTTATTATTTATTTTGCAATGTTTCATTATTTATTGTTTAAAAAATCTATAAAAAAACTAAAAGATATTCAACTTTTGTCAAACATTAAGGTAAATATTTGAGGGTAATTCTGATAGTGTCATCGTTCTTTACACACGGAAACTTCATTGCCAAAAAACATACCTATACCTGAACTATATACCTTACACTATTTTTTCGGCTTCGATATTGAGTCATTTATCGAAGAAAACAGTTAGAAGAAAACATTGTGGTAAAACTCGGTGCCCTAAGATGCAAGGAATTGTCACACAGCCTTATCCATCCCAGCACTGTATTGCAAGAATTTTTTCTTCACTCATGTACTTGCATGCTTCAACGTCATTGAGGTACACCACGCCATGTACTGTAGCAGTGTAGTTTTCATTTGTGGATCCGATGGGATTGCCCTTTCAAAAACTGTTGCCGGATCGTGCGATTTTTCGCTACTTTTTTTATCCTATTGCTACTTCACGAATTTTATTCTACTTCGCTTGAAGATCCTGCTACTTTTTGCTACTTTCAACCATATAGAAAAGTATTGGAACAAGTTTCGAAAAAATTGAAGAAGAAAAAAATAGTGACTTTAGTCCCAAAAGAAAACATGAAGTTGCAGTATGTTTCACCTCTCCGAAAGACAGGAAACGCTGTAATTCCCCCCCCCCCTTCACGACCGCCACGAATCGGAGCCTATTTGAGTGGGACTTGGGATGGCGGTCTGAGATTCATTAATCATAAAATCAATTTTTCGAGCCAAAAAAATTGATTTTTTAAATCGATATGTAGCACTGAATCGAATCTGTGAATCGATATTTCATCCTAGAAAATAGACATTCCATTTTTCCCGTTTTGGTAAAAAAAACATAAAATATATTATTTACAGTTAGTTGAATATACTATCTTTAAAACAAGCAATATTTCGGTGTTCGCGGTTAAAGGGTTAATTACTCAAAAACTCGTGAGATGCCTGTGTGCTTAGTTTCCTTCGCCTTTTTTTAATAAATATATAAAAAAAAGTTACGTTTGTAATCTTTGACTTTTTGTATTTGTTGATATTGCGTCATTTGTTTATACCTTGATTGACTGACTGTCGTAATGTACTGTGATTAGCGAAATAAATAGTTACTGTTATGTAGTGTGTTTGCTACGGAATAATTAATTGAGGGAGAGTAAATCACTGTAAGTATCGTGGGATCATTTGTTCCTTGCGAGCGCCTTTTTTCGATTGCCGGTAACATCACAAGTGGATCCCAGTAGACTTGACAAGACTATTTTTTTAAAAAAACTTAGATATTAAGCATTGGGACCTATAAGCTATATTATCTATTTTCTAAACTTTTTAATGTAACAAATACATTTGGAAAATAAATGACTTCATTTAAACTTGATATTATGACATGGTGCTAAAAATAATTGTAATTGTCGAATTCCTTGAACTAAAAAATTCCCTGATTTTACTGATAAGAGATCGTTTATATATATATATATTATATATTTCTTGTTTTTCATAAAATGGATTTATATTTACATTGTAAATGCAGACTTGAAAAAAAATCGGTTTTTTAGAAATTGATCTTTTAGACCTCGAACTTTTTTGTGAATCGATTCATCAGGTTACGATTCGAATTGATTTAAAAATAGATCTTTTTCGGAAAGAATCACCATTCCTAAGCGAGACTCCCCTCTTTCAACACTCTTTTTCCACTGTAAGTGGTAGAAAAAAAAGAAATGATGGGATTCCTTCTAATCCCGATAGAAGTATGAAAATGAAACCTGTAATATTCTTAAAGAATAGGCTTGGAGAGAATTTCTACATAAATATTAAACTGGAAAAGTAATTGTTGTTGCTCCTAATGCTACCTGTCTGATGTTGTCAGATCGAGGCCCATGAAATTCATCGTGGCAAGGGGCTAGAAATGCACCTGTCGTTGGCCTTGGGCACCATACAGGTGACAGTTCGAATTAGTTTGGCAACATTCCCCGAAGGGATGATAGATGGCAACACTACCGATCTCCACCTCCCCAATTTAGGCATGAAACTGAAGGGGAGGGAAAAATTCTCCAGACCGCCCGTGCTCGTAATTTACCTTACAAGAATTCGGACCCACTGATTTAACGAGCACGTACTCCGTGTGTACTCGGAGGGCATTTGGTGGCATCGGGCATCGAACCCAAGCCTTCCAGTCTGGAGTCCGATGCTCTAGTCACTAGGCTACCCACGGCCTCGGAAAAGTAATTTGAAAGGACAAATTCTTATAGAACTAAGTAAATTTTATACTTATCATCAACGGTATTGCATTGAATTAAAGAATAAAAATTTATTTTTGTAATTAACTTACGTACCAGCACTGGACTTATAAAATATTTCATACAATGACGAAAGTAAGCACTCGTCATCTAGAGAGATTATGTGATAAAAATCTTATTAAATCTCTTTTGAAAGGTTTTTATCTAGATTCAGTAGTATAACGTACACCCTCGTATTGCGGGTGGCCCAGGGAATCTAGGGGACTCAAAGCCTGACTGAGGCCAAGTACATATTAGGGTTTGGGGTCCAAAAGCTGACTTTGCAAGGGGCCCTGATATATATTCTCCGTTACGCCGCTGCCAAAAGATTCCCCAAATTATTGGAAGCATTAAAATATCGCACCCTTAAATTATTTCTCGCTCTCTCACTGGTAGTATGTCCTCAGCTACTGGTGAGAAGCTTTCTTTTAGAAGGGCTCTGAGCTGTTGTTAATAATGTTGATAGTATCTTTTAAATTTTATGGAACTTTCAATTAATTCTTCTCTTCATTCTTATTAATTATGATGTGAGAGGGTAATACTATTTTTTGGTAAGGTACCTCGTATTTTGAAGCCGCAGGCCGTGGGCCGCACCCTTAATCTTTTAAGAAGAATAATTTATCCGAAATGTGTGAATCTCGAAGTTGACATGAATTTAACATGAATTTAACAAGCATTTAATTGCTTATTGAAGTACTTGATGGATGTCTTTTTGAATAAACTGACAAACAAAAGTAAAATAATTTCTTCAAGATCTACTAAGGAAATACATCAAAGATGCCATAATTTTCTTAAGGTTTCATGTGAGCAACTTTTAAACCAGATCCCTTCAAATTACGGAACTTCAAAAAAGATAAAGAATTTTTCCCCTTCTTACATTAAATTCAAATCGTCCTTTTTTTTTATCTGACTTCAGAATTAGCAGACCAATCTAAATTGGATGTTCTGGAGAATCAATAAAGACAAATTTTTAACATACAGTAGAAAGATGTTTTTCTACCTGAATCTGAGCTTTTAAATGATGGCGAATTATTTTCGTGTCATATTTTTAATATAAAAGACGTGGTTAGAAATCCATTTTTAAGAGATTTAGCTATATTTGATTTAAAGCTTTACAACCTACCCATAAGTAATTCCACAGTAGAAAGGGCATTTCCCAGAGTGACGCCAAAAAAAAAAAAGTAAGAAGCGATTGTGCCTCGAACTTTTTGAGTCAAATATCTGAATCAAAATGACTTTGGAAGAAGAGGGACTTGCTGCGTTGATTTCATTCCATCACCGCAAATGATTCAATATAGTTCAGATATTTATAAAAAAGACACAGAAGGTCACGATACATAGCAGGAAGAATTTGAATGTAAAGAGTGTTTTTTTCCAGGTATAGAAGTTTAAGTTGGCATTACTTTCCAAGATGGTGACCGATTTAACAGCTGTCAAGTGATTTATTCTCAGTTTGGTTTGGCAATTCATCAAAACGATCATCAAGCAAGGCGTAGATTCGTCGAATGGGCCCAAAACGAGATTGCCGTTGTTCCCGATTTTCATAAGCGAATTTTGTTTAGCGATGAAGCGCATTTCTGGTTGAATGGCTACGTCAACAAACAAAACTGCCTCATTTGGAGTGAAGCTAATCCACAAGTATATATCGAAACACCGTTACATCCAGAAAACCTGACTGTCTGGAGCGCTTTATGGGCTGGTGGAATCCTTCTTCAAAAACGATGAAGGCCACAACGTTACAGTCAATGGTGATCGGTATAGAGCCATGATTATTAACTTTTTCATTCCTGAATTAAACAATCATGATGTCCAGGAGCTTTGGTTCCAACAAGACGGCGCAACATGTCACACAGCTCGTGCCGCAATCGATTTATTGAAAGACACGTTTGGTGACCGCCTAATTTCACGTTTTGGACCTGTGAATTGGCCTCCAAGATCTTGTGATTTAACACCGCTAGACTATTTTTTGTGGGGCTATGTAAAGCCATTGGTCTGTGCGGATAAGCCACAAACGCTTGACCACTTGGAAGACAACATTCGCCGTGTTATTGCCGATATACGGCCACAAATGTTGGAAAAAGTCATCGAAAATTAGACGTCCAGATCGGACTACATCCGAGCCAGCCGTGGCAGTCATATGCCAGAAATCATATTTAAAATATAATGCCACAAGATTATCTTTCGAATAAAAAAAATCCATGTCAATCGAATAATACATCGTTGTTTTATTGCATTTTAAAGTTCTATACCTCTAAAAAAACACCCTTTATTTTAAATGAATTAAATAATTAAATAATTTTAACGAAGTTTTACAAAATTAAAAGAATTATATTTATGAAAATCGATTCGCTATTTTTTTCCCTTCTTCGTGCTACTTTGCTGCTTAAGTTTCTGGTAACTCTGATTTCAACCTTCACATCCTGCCTTCCTTCGTTGAACATGCAACATCAGTGACCAACCACTTCACGAGACATGACCTTCTAAGCAAACTCGCTCTGTAGGAGTCTATAAAGAACAAACACACTAGTCCCATGTGCTCATTCATTCCGGACAACAGTACGCATTTCCATTGGTGCCATGTTGTCAGAGCACAAGTATTTATCATCGTGATTTGTACTCAAAATATCTTGGACATGCCTTCCTACTGCTACTCTCTCTTCTTCGGAGCTCTGTGCATGATTTATTGTTTTGACGTTGAAACTCTTTCCTTTGTTTAACTAGCATTGAGTGTACTTTCTTATTTTGATTAATTCTTTTGCCTGGTGTACTCTAACTTACTTTTCAAGAAAAAAAGAGACAGAACAACTTACTTTTAGAAAGTCCTTCGTATCAGTATTCATTAAAGCAATTATAAATTTGCTTTTTCCTTAATAATAAAATAAGATTCCATGTTCAAGGGAAAAATGATGAATGAGAAGAAATTAATTGTGAGAAAGAAAAATAAAGATATAATTTAATAATGTGGTTGAAAATATTTTGCAAGCAATTCAGAATTTTCTTCGCTAATTAAAAATTCCTCTTGAAAAAAAGATTTTTCGGATGAGATGTAAATCAAAACTCCAACCAAAGTTCTTAAGAAATTCTTTCGATTATGCTAATTACTTTATTTGCTTGTAGAGTAAACAATTGTACGTGTTTTCCATTATAATAATTGTACCGAAATAAAATAATTATCAAAAAGAAATAAAAGCAATCCATTATCCCCAGCTAGGTTTAAATTTTGGGGAAGAGTTTAACTATTATCGCCAAGCAAACAAAAGTTTTGTCTCGAGTTTTTTGTCTAAAACTTTTAAAATTAAACTCTTGTTGAGTTTTAATTTATTTTAAGGTACGAACTCGAAAATATTGTTTTTTTAAAGGCATTATTTTAAATGGGTATTGCTTAGTTCTTTTCCGTTTATCGATAGAATTGCGTACCTATTTAACATGTTTTCAGAAAAAATTATTCACGACAACTTAAAATTTGTTCATCATCATTCAAGTAGGAAAAAAAAATAAACACAAATGCAAACAACAATTTTAGTCGAAATGAAATAGAAAATCCTGTTTATTTTCGGAAGCCTGTCCCGGGACCTCCTCCTCGAATCGTTTGCGGTGGAGATCTCGCTGGTCTTGAATGTTTTTGAGGGATCGAAACGCAGTAATGATTTAGATGCCGTTAAATCAGACACGGAATGATGACCAATAAATATATTCCAAATAATTCACTTTTATTAATCCACCGTTGAACCTGATCACACGTTATGCGGATAAGGCAAGTAAGTAGCAGTAAATAATGGGTTCTTATCTTTAATGAGATAAAATCTCTAAAATCGTCAAAGAGAAAACTTCTAGTAATTTTTAATAGAGGAACGACAATAATTCCGGACGAAAATACAGTAATAACCAACTACATTTCTCCTGTAGTCCAAACGGGGCGATGTGTGCTGTCAATCTAATTTATTCTCTCTCAAACTAAATATAGGTATTCTATTTAGTAGTGGCATTCGTTTGCCAAATGGAATTGTTCTATCTCAAAGTGCCAATTTGGCTGAATGGAAAAGACTCGAGTTAGAGAGGATAGACCTCCCGCGCGCGCGCGCGGATAGCCCATTGTTAAATACCTTCATACTTAATAAGTTGTTATCGAACTGATCAAAAACACACTTGTTCACGATAGAAGCATTTCGAAAAGAACATTTTTTAGTTCACAATATTTCAGTTTTATTCCGGGAGAAGGTGCACACTCGATACTAACGTGGTCACCTGGAGGTGACGGAGCAACCTCAATTCTTTTTTTATAGTTATTTTTATTGAACACGATAAAAATCGTAATTCCAGTGAGTAACCTAAGTAAGAAAAAAATATACTTACCTATTTTTAAGGTAAGGCTATTTTTTTCTTTGACAATTTGAGAAAAAATCCAGCCAAACTGAGCTAAAATGTTTCAAATGTGCGTGACTTTAATAAAGGACACAAATCACAGACACTTTTCTCTAAGATTATACGAATCTTATTTTCAGGCAAAACTATCTTTTGTTCAAGTTATTGTAATTTTGTCTTTAGATCAGTGCTTCTCAATCTTTCACTTTTGTAACCCAATATTCAATCATAATTTTCGTCGTGCCCCCCTCCATGCAATAACAATGCATTGAATTCAATAACACTATACTTTGACCATAAAGCTACAACACGACATCAACATCTTAAGTGCCACCGACATGTATAAACACCTCACTCAACCCAAACGATAATTGTTCCGTTCGCATATATACGTCATTCTGAAGTACGATTTTTTCTGTACACTACTATCCATACAATTATTGTGAAGGCTTTGGAATGCAATAAAAAGATCTTGACAGAGTATGCAAAGAATTTGCTTATTTCATAGGATTTGCTTATTTATTCATTTTCTCCCCACCCCTCAATACATCCCATACGCGCGCCTAGGTGGATTGGGGAGCGATTTGCTTAACTTTTAAACGGTAGTTAAAGGATTAATTATAAACCGTATAAATTATCAAGATAAATATTATTTTGGGGATATAACCTTTTATATGACAAATCCATTGGGTCACTGGTAATTTTTGAACTTTTTCTTAACTTAGTATTGTTAAATTAATTATAAAATACATTGTGCAGCACTGATATAATTATAAGTGTATTATATCAGTGTAAATGAGTATTTTATTTTTTATGTCAGAATGTGTTTACTTTGTGTTTATTTGCCATAAGTTAATAATTTTCTTAAATAATCTTTTGTTTTCGACTTTTTGATATGCTCGAGCCCCCTTCGTAGAGTTATTACGGCCCCCAGTTTGAGAAACACTGCCTCAGATGATCGACAAACAGGATGCGGAACTTTTTATCTCTTTTGTTTTTTTGATAGAGTGGTACGTGCTGCTTTGTATTTGGTTTGACAGAGTTCTTTAAGTAGCGTTTGAACATCTACTAAAATGTTGCCTGTTCATCGTTTTTCTCAAATTTGCTTTCGCTATCATGATTAATATTCATTACTTCATCAGGTTCATCCCCTTACTTGATGAATCTCTTTTTCCAAAGTTTCATTTTCATCCACTAGAGATTGCAGATGCGTATTTCTTTCTTTATTTTTATATTCTGTCAATTTACAATTAAAATCTATGAGTAGTAGCACTAACCACTAAATTGTTCACAGAGGAAAAAATGTAGCCTGTTCATAGAAAATACTTTGGAGCAAATGTGGTCGCGAGGGGAACTCAATCACCTCAAGTACTTTAGAAACGATTGCCCTTCCCTCAAAAAAGGGAGATATGTGACAAATACATTTTAATTCCCATAAAGGCTGTCTTATACGGAAAATAATGACAAAGTCATTGGTAACAAATAAACAATTTTCCCAGAATTAAAGATTTCATGAATCTGGGGTGACTCTGTGCCCCACGTGCCCACTCCAGGGTTAACACACTTATATTAATTATTACATTAGTTTTAATTGAAATTTCTTTTCCAGTAATATTTTTTACCAATCTTATGTATCTTTTTTATATAAAATATATAGGAATGGCTTTTCTTGATTTTGAGAGCACGTTCCCTCCAATGTTTGGGAATCATTGCATTGAAGACAAGCTGAAAATACTTGGAAACGATCATTGTAATCTAAGAATATATTTTTTTACGATATGCTACCCGTATTCTTAAATTACTAAAAGGCTTAGAAACATCGAAAGAAAGTGATTTATTACACTTCATCCAAAGTTTATTTCAGTTTTTGTTCGATGTTTAAGCCATACATCTCCAGAAACTTTTTTTCTGAAAAATGCATTGGGGTTAAGTACTGGAAACATTTTGGATTCGGATTTATTTAAAATTGATTTTTTATAAAAGTTTTCATATTATGCGTGAAAAAATTGCTTTAGAAATACGTCAATATTCAGAACTATTAAAAAATAATGACTAGCTTTATATGTACTTACAAGGATCTCGATTAAAAACAATAACATTTTCTAAATTTAGCTAAAAATATTTTTAAAAAATAGTAACAGTTTGAGGTTTAAAACAGTGAGGGGGATTAGAATATTTCCCACAGCAAAAAAATATATCAAAAGTTTCTAATAAAAAGGATTTTTCTGTGTTAAAAGATTATTTTCTGCCAAGAGCCTGAATTATACAAAATATTCCAATGTATCTTACTTAAAAAGATATTGCAAATCTACTGGAGGTTTAATAAAAATTCCTTGCTTTTGTTAACATAAGAATTGCTTAAAGCGAGATAAGTACTTAATAATAAGTAAGCGATAAGTTAGAAGTCTCTATAGGCTGTGTAAGCTACATATATTAAAATGTATTTAAAAATCTCTACTTAAGCTCTCTCCGAACCAATAATAATTATGATCAAAACAGAATAATCCAATCTGTATAAAATTTCAAAGCGGGTTTTCTTTCGAAATATTGTTCCTTAAAGATATACACACATATATATATATATATATATATATATATATATATATATATATATATATATATATATATATATATACTAGCTGGTATACCCGTTCTTCGCACGGGTGAACTGAAAAATTAAACAACACAGATTGAAGGAAAAAGAAGTTTTTAATGAGTTAATTTTATGTGAATTGAAAATTAAACAAAAAAAGCTTTTTGCATATATCAGCTAAACAAAAAAAAAAGAAAAAAAAACACCTTAGTTAAATTTTAACTATGTAGATCTAATAGCCGATAAAAAGGATTTTTTAAATTTATAATTCCTCGTAACACTCTTGAGGGTCGATTTTTCAAAATACCTCCCTAAGCTGATCTCTGCTCAGCAAAAGTAACTCATTGTTAAAAGTTTTGCGTAATGAACGCTTAAAGTAGTGTAAATAATTTATATCTGAAAGTGTAATACATTAATATTACTTTCTGTTGTATTTATTTTATTTTAAAATTGTAATATTCGCAAGCAACGCCGTTTCTTAAATTATAATGGTGATTCAATGAAAAACATAGCGAAATGTTAACGATAGAGTCAAGTTGGCAAATGCCTAGCTACTTTCGTAGCTCGAGCTTTATTACAGCTTTGTAAGACCCGCCGTGTAGGGGCGCGATTCACGTTAATACTTTATCCAACCGCATTATGATTTACTGCAGTTTTTTTCATACAATATTTTTTTTGGATCACTACATGTACAAATTAAGGGATATACATAAACAAAATACTCCATTTTGGAAAATTTAATCCGTTAGAGCTAATAAATTAATTAAAGATATTCCACTGTAAAATTAATTATGTACACCGTTCACTTAAAATAAGTAGTCAAATCATTTTCCAAGGTCTTTAACAGACAAAACCATAAGACACTTAAATTTTGACATTAACTATTTTTTTGTAATAATAATTGTAATTAAAAATAATAATCTTTGCAATCCGCTGAAAACGCAATATCTGCTACAAAACTGTTCCCCTTCCCCACTAAAATACTCATCATAGAACCCATGCTGCCATATATCTTAGAAGAGTGGATTTCAAAGAATATTACAGCTAAGTATTGGTAGAATATTCCTGCTAAGTTGGTGTGGTGTGGTAGTTAGGAGAAGGGGGTGCCAGCTTAAGTGTCGTTCCCGTCACTTGACCATTGCTCAAAATTACGTGGTCCGTCTCCAAAAGCCCTCGTG
Source organism: Trichonephila clavipes (assembly GCA_019973935.1). Taxonomy (NCBI): domain Eukaryota; kingdom Metazoa; phylum Arthropoda; class Arachnida; order Araneae; family Nephilidae; genus Trichonephila; species Trichonephila clavipes. The sequence goes on from BMAU01000393.1 coordinate 271,597, forward strand.
TAGCTGAACAGTGCGACGTTAATATTCACTCACTCACTGCAAAAAATACAGTGCAGTGGTTATAATTAGTTTTATACTTAAAAATGCAATATCTGCATATTCAAGTAAAATTACAGCGTTGTAATTAACTAATAACCACAAAAAAATTATGAAAGTTTGTCCAAATGATGTAGTGTGAAAGAGAAAGTTTATTTACTTTAAGTACCAGAAGCGATAAAAGTAGTTATTTTGAAAATAGATCAACTTCTTACTACCAAATGTGCATAATAAAATCATAAAAAAAACATTAAAATAAAGAGAGATTTATAACAACCTCTCCCTTCAAAACTTAGTTTTATTCTGAAATAAAAAATAGGGATTATTCTGATCACAGGAATTAATTAGAAGCGAGCCCCTTGCGTAGCCAAAACAAAAAGAGTTTTTCACAAACAAAAGATACATATATGCTGACGTGGGCTTTTTTGCTTGCAGATGGCAGAATTTTTTCCTTCTTACTTGACAAATATCGTTATATTTTAGACACTTTTAAAATTTTTTTATAAATTATAGCCTATGGTATAAATTATAGCCTATGTGTTATTCTGATGTATAAGCTATATTACTGTAAAGTTTCATTAAAATCCATTCAGTTGTTTTTGCGTGAAAGACCCACAAAGATTCTCACAAACTTTCACGTTTATAATATATATTATATATATACATATATATCACATTTTTTGGAAAAAAAATATTGTTTTGCAGAGAGTTTTAAAGAAAAGTATAAACTTTCGGAGAATTTTAAAGAGAAATACAGTTTTTCAGAGAGTTTTAAGCAGAAATATAAAGCTCGATTTCGTATGCATCGAACACGCTCTATATTCCATATTCTTTGCCATACAACCATATTCTTTATTTCATATAATGTCACCAATACGGTTGTGATAGCACATTATTGCAAGCTCTCAAAGGAAAATATCACAGCGATTGCCTGAACTGGAATCATAGGTTGAGAAGAAAGGTGTTGCTTCATATGAAGACTTATTAACAATAAACGGAATTAAATACTCAACTTTCCAGGAAGCTGCAAGAGCTGCAGTTTTATCAAAATCTGAGGAATTTACCAATGAAGTGTTGGACGATGCAGCTTTTGTGATGAATTTAATTCAAGAGGAGAGCCAAAAATGTATTTTGAGAAAGAAGAACAAATAAATAGATCTACATAATACATGTAAATTTCAGTTCTACAATTTCAGCAATGAGTGTGAACACATGTATATTTTGTACAATGGGGTTGGTTCGCCGTTTGACGGACAAAGGTACAACCCTAATTCATTTTTCAGAACACTTTGCTAAGTTACGAAAATTGAATTAATAAAGCATTGAGGTTTATTTAACGAAAATATGAAAATTTTTCTATGAACAGAGAACTAAACCATAAAAACAGACAAAAAAAAATTCCAGTCATTTATTTATCCTTACAAGAAAAGTTTATAAAAAATAAGCTTCTTTGGAGTAGTCATTTAAATAAATGATTCAAGCATCTGTTATTCACTGATGTCCGAAGGACTTAATTATGCTTCTAAAAATGAGCTGAAAATTACACCCCTCGGTGAAATTATTATTTGACGTAAAACACATAATCAATAAAACACTAATTATTTCGCAGCCAAACTCTTGTTGTTGTTTTTTTCATCCCTTTCTACTGAACCAGCTAAGTTCTATTTTTGGTTGGTGTGTGTGTGAATGTGTAATTCATTTATTGATCCTAACAAGATTTACCTCCTTTCTGCCGAGTTAAGCAACAAACACCATGAAGTAAGTACAACGACATAAAAAAAAAGCCTAACTGAGCAGAAAATTACTTTCATTGATCCATCATTTCCAGCCGATTTCCATTTCTTTTATTCAAATTTCGATCTACTTTACAACGGCAAAACGTTTAGTATCCATTATAAATTATTTGTTTCTAAGATACGTAAAAATTGTCGAAACAACAGCGATCGTTTTTCCAAAGACCAAGTATCACTTGTATGAAGGAGAAATTTACGAATTCTCTGATGAGACGTTTTCAGAATTTTTAAGAGAACCACGAATCTTGCATTGAATGTTTACACGGATGGGCTTAAGTTTCTGTTTGTATGTTTTTTCCCCCATTTCATCAAAAAGTATGACTAATCGAACTTGCTTAAAATATATTTTTATTTTTTAAATCGATTTGATTAACTGACTAATGCATGTACGCCCTCGTTTTATGAAATTACGCGTTTTCGTACTAGAACACTACAGTACTTAAATTGCACTATACAGAGAAATTCAGAGTATATGGGCACAGCTTAAGCAGAAGTGATGTCCTATGCACAAAACAAGATATAGACAATAAACGAAATTTTAGTTGTTTTCTTACAGTATAACTTCTCTCTCTCTCTCTCTCTCGCTTCACAATCAGCTCTCTAGTACATCATTTTTCTTCTCCGGTACCCGTGGCGAAAAGATGCATAATTTGGCCTCTCCTTCAAAGTGTGTGATATGTGTCAGCTGCTGTCCATTCTTTTGTTCCATCTAACACGTGTTTGTGCAACACATGTATGAACAGAATGGGTCGCTATTGGGAGAAGGAAATACTAAAAATTTTGTATTATATGTCGGAATGACATGCCGATTTATGGCCATCCATATTACTTTCAACAAGTGGTGACTAGATGGTCGTGAATCCCCTCCCCCTCCCCCTCCCCGGGACTTTGTCTCGAAAGAGAAAATGATGTTTGGGTACACGTCTGGGGGTGCCGTGTGCAAGTTCATGTTTTTTCCAATCAGAAATTGAAGTGACGTGAGAGAGTTCCGCCCAGAAGGTTTACAGAGACGGATTGGAAAGTGACCAGGGAGACCAACAAATAAAAGGAAAAGCTTCTGCTTGACTATTTCGGCGGATCTTGGATGTTACGCCGGAGGGGAGAGCCTACGCACCAAGAAAAATGCTAATATTTTGAATTTTCAAACAAAAGTATTTATTGACCAGGGAGCAGTCGCGTGGGGCACAGTGTCACACCAGGTTCACGAAATTTTTGATTCTGAGAAAGCTGTTTATTTGTTACCAATGACCTTGTCAGTATCCTCCTATATGGTAGTCTTTAAGGGAACTAAAAGATATTTGTCACATATTTTTTTCCAGGGAAGGGGGAGTGGCAAATGATCTTAAGGTACGTGGGGTGGCTGAATTCCCCGTGCGACCACTTTCGTTCCGAAATATTTTCTCTGAAGAGGCTACATTTTTCCTAGCGTTTTTAATTGATACGTTGTACGACTCGTTATGGTTTATAATTATAAATTTACAGAATATATATATATATATATATATATATAGTCTTTTTCTCTACAAACAAGAGATAAACATCCAACAATCACATTCGAAAAACACATGGACAGTAGGAAAATCACACAATGAAGGACACATGAGCAACCGAGATTAAAAATTATAAAATGGATGCTGCAGTATTATAAACATTGCTGACTTAGGATAGCTAATATATAAAATAATTTATATAAAAGAGGGGTTGAACATGTTTTTTGGCCAGCCAACTTTCCCCCTTTACGTAAATAATACTGAGCAAAACCCTATTGAAAGTAATGGATAGGAATATCTAAATCCATTACAAGATAGAGGTAACTTACCTAAAATTACACTGAATATATATATATATATAAGAAATGGGCATCTACGATCTCTATTGGAAGGAAATGAAACTTCGGAAAAATAAATTGATCAAGCAAGGGAACCTATTGAAAAAATATATATTAATCATGACAGTGAAAATAAATTTGAGAAAAGCGATCATGAAACATTAGAGTCCAAAGGTAGATTTTCAAATGCTACCTAAAGGACTCCATCAAAACAAATATAAAGTCACACGTACCACAAAATATAGTGCACCCTGTCAAAAAGACACAAGTAAGAAAAGTTTCACATGCTATTTGTCGATCCTCTAAAGACAATAAAACTACAATAATTTAAACAAAATATGACAATATTGCTTGCAAATATCATTCGTGTAATATTAGCAAAAATTTTCCGTGATTTGCGTATTTTATTAAAGTCACGCACATTTGAAACATTTTAGTGAAATTTAATTATATTTCTTATCAAGTTGTCAAAGAAAAATTGAAAAGTCCATTAAAGAGGGAAAGTAAACTTTCTCATAGTTAGATTATTCAATGGAATTACAATTTTTACCTTGTGTAATAAAAAGAAATATAAAAAATGATTTATGTTATTCAGTCTCCCCCGTGTGACCACGAACGTTAGTATCAAGTGCACGCCTTCTCCCGTGTTTACTATAAAACCCAGAAATGGAAAATGAAGGTCTTCTTTTGCATAGATAGTTCTGGAAATAGTCGGTAAACAGGATGAGAACTCTCAGTTGTTCAAAATTTTTTATTTTTCCATACATTCTTCCTTCTTAAGGCTGCATCTAAATATGTATAGATTTTGATCAATGAGTCGACTGCAAAGATAATAATTTTAAAAAATTATATTTTGAAAACCTATGTAAAAATAAAGATAAGGAAAAGCTTCCACTAATTTCACGAATACGAATTTTTTCATATGATGAAGATTTAGAAAAAAACTTCCAAAGTTTAAGCTACCACGCCATCGAGTGGACATTGAACCTCAACAGAATTAACGTATGCATCGGCCTTTTTCTACGCAGTGCATCTTCAGGGGCATCAGGACTCGAACTGTTGACTCTCCGGCCACGAGCCCGTGAGCATAACCACTAGTACACCATCACAGCATATCAGTCTCGTAATTTTGATGTAACCGAGAAGACCATTGTCTCTCCCGCAGGAATAAATTTTTATTCTCCAAAGTTATTAATTTTATTAAAAAAATTAGTTTAACAAAGTTTAGTAACAAAATAAATAAAGTTAGAAACAATTTCTAACATCTATAATGCTAGGAAGTTCATCACAAGCAAATATATTGCCTTGTGTTTAGATTTATACTATTGATCCATTAAATCAATTATTTACTGAAAAACAAAAGGTATATTTAGAGAAATAGCAAAAAAAAAAAAAAAGGTTTAAATTGTTTTCTGTTTACTGTTTTTTTTAAAAGGAAAAAAAATCTAAAGTGCTTTTAAAAAGTAGATCAATAAATATTCGACTTTTGAGATATAACTTTTTTCAAAAATGCAATTTCCAGAGAATACTGCAAATGTAACTGCGTATAACTAAAACTATATAGAACAAAAAAAAAGCACAATCCTTTAGCGGAGAAAATAATTTCTTTGAGATGCAAAGCTATTTGAAAATATGCTTACATTAAAAGAATTAAATTTTTCAAAATTAATATTCTTCAAAACAATAGCAGAAGAATATTTCGAAATGCTCTACAATTAGATTACATATGGAGCGTCTTTTCTTTAAAAGCTGACTACAAATTGGAATTTTAAAATAAAAAAAATGGCTACACACACAAATATTTTTCTGAGGGACTGGGTTCACAAAACTTTGAAGATTTTCGAAAGTTTAATTAACTTCAAACTTTCAAAGATGAAATATTAATTAGAAATTTGATTATTTTTACATCTGATTAGATAATTATTATTCCTTTCAATGATATGATGTATAGTACAAAAATAATAAAATAATAACTTGTTCTTCTTTAAATAAAGATTTAATAATACAAAAATTTGCTCCAGATATCAAAATTATCAAAACATTTATTTAATTAAAACTGACCTGATATCTATGAAAGATGAAAAAACTGAAATATTTATTAAAAAAAATTATTAAGGTTATAGGACTTAGTATTTTTCGCACGAAAAAGTTCCGTATCAAAACCATTTTCTTTCCTATTCATTTAATTTAGTTTTTTTTTCTGCTTATTGGAATAAAATAGTTTTGCTAGAACTCTGATAAAAATAGGTATGATTTTTATCGCTTTTAATCAAGGGTATTTCGAAGAAATGATTAAAGTACATTTTTCTTGATTTCTTTGATTTATCTTTTATTCTGGGTAATAATTCTCGCGTCGTCGAAATTACACCCTGGAGAAAAATTGCTCATAAAAAGAAAAAAAGAAAAAAACTAGCTTTTTCTCATCAGACTCGCGATAAAAAAAACGAAAACAAAAGTCATTTTCAAAGATGAAAGAAATTTTCATTCATCTTTTTATCGTAACAGATTTAATGTATATCGAAACAGAAATTGGCGAGAAATTGCAATGCCAAGGGAAATGAGGGTTTTCAAGTGATCCTTGAAAAATATAATGAAAAAAAATTCTTCTCAATGGTAAAGCCTTGTTACTTATACTACAAGTCTAATTTCGAACGCGAAAGAAAAGATTGAAGAAAAAAAACTCAATAAGTTAAAATATTCATTTCGCATTGGGTAGAACATTTTTTTTATAACTACAAATGTATTAGCAAAAAGTTGATGGTCATAAGGAAAAGACCCTTAATCGCGAATATTATTTAATATTTTTATATCATACGTCATTGAATTAAAGTATAGGCTAGTTATAGGATATCTATTACTTGCAACTTTCAAAAAGCATTAAATGGAAAAATATAATTTGAAATGATTAATTAATTCCTAAGATTTGCACGTAAAAATAAGTAAAACTGCAATTGAAGCTTTTAGAAAAGGTTTAAGAAATACAAATATTAATAGCTATACTTTAATTAAAATACAATTACAGTTTAACCATACTTGTATGCACAAAATTCTTTCTTGAAAATGCATATTTTATATAATTTTATCATACATGTGTGTATTGTACTTATGAATTGTATGTATGAATTTTGTATTTGTAGAACTTATGTTTTGTTTATTGTTTTCATTATATTTGTGTTATTTGAATCATCATGCTAAAAAAAACCCCGTATTTTTCATGTTCTTAATAATGCAATGAGTTATCCTTTAACTCATTGCAGAATATATTTTATTCTTTTAAGTAGATACTAAAAACCTCCAGAAAATTTCTGGTTAATTCATTATTAAAATACATTGTAAACTACATAACCTTCGAAAAATAATTTCTCTAATTTTTAGATTTATTAAACTAATGTAAATTAATGTCTGATTAATGAACATCTGTAATTGTTCAGGTAAATGCACAAAAAGTAATATTTTTGACTGATTTTCTCTAAGCTGATTTTGGTTTTACTTCTAAAAGAAATTGTATATCTTGACGCACTTCTTTCATGACTAATTAGAAATATTCTACGTATTTTTAATTAACTATGCATCGTTTTTAATATCCCATTTACTTTACTAAAAGATTAAAATTCTTAAATTGCGATTCAAAAGGTAGTAGGATCAATTAGAGGTCATAGCGATCTAAAATAGATTTATTGTACACAACTAAACTTGACCTATTGAATTATGATCGCTACCTGAATTAATTTAAAACTCATCAAGACTTGACAAAGACTAAAAATAAACCATAACTTATTTGTGAATATCTTAAATTAATTATAGTATGTTTCAAATGATTACATTTTATTTTAATTGTATGAAATTTACATAAAAATAACGTAATCAAATATTTTTTTTTTAATTTATGAAAAAAAAAGTTTTAACCATAATTTTAATTTTGTTTAAAATAAATGTTAAAATGGTTTTGAATGTTTAATGTTTACCATTAAAATCATTTTTATCTTTTTTGCTTAAACATTAATTGTACTATATAAAATATATGTTCTATGCTATTCTTACTAACCAAGCAATCATATATTCTATGCACATTAGACCTATCTATTCTAAATAATGTAGTACTTCAGGGAACAGTCTTCAGAGCATTATCACTTATACAATTTTGATCTTAATTGCCAATCGGTTTCTATTTATTATCCTCTAAACACGTGTATTTTTTGTCTTTTTTAGTAATTACCGCCCATTCTATCTCTGCAGCTGCTTCTTTCGGTGAGAACATGTTCCGAAGCAGGTGGTGCATATAAACCCGTACTCTCTTCACAAAGCCCGCTACATGTATAGATTGACATATTTTTATCCGTTATTTCTATTAAACATTACAGATTAATAGAGTCAAATTTTTTTAAATGTCAATGATTTAAAAAGGAATAGCTTGTAAAATCCACAATTTTATCCAAAACTGGATTGATAAAGTTGAAAGGTGTAATGTGACTTAAAACAAAACCCGATTTCTTAATTTTCATATAATTATGTTTTGTTTTAAATATCTTTTTTTATGTGTAATGAAGTCGGGTTTACATAAACGCTTATAGAATTGTTCGATTTCAAACAAATGCGTTTTTAAAGTTGTACATAAATTTAGTTTTACTGAAAATAAAAATGCTAACTGAAAGGCACATATAGTTTTTAATTAATTAAAAGAGCTTTCGATTTTCATGTTTCAAAGGCTCATCTAAATAATTAAAATAGAGAGAATTATTTAAATCAATTTAATATTTATTCAGTAAAACGATACAATAATTTATATGTTGTCAGATATTTTATGTATAGTTTTTATTTATCATACACAAGATTTATCCAAAATTCATTTTTCTATAAATATGATCTTTTGATATTATTATAATTTTGACTCGTATTCTTCTCTCAGCCTCTTTTTCATATCTCCTATTCTATATTAATTTTGAAAATGATTTATCTGTAAGAAAGAACGCAAAGTAATTTCTCATAGATATTTTAATTTCATATGCGATGTTGATAACTTTTTTTAAGGATCGCTACGATTTTTTAGGTTAATAAACGAGGTAGAAAGAGCTAATGTAATTGGGAAAATTTCATTTCCGGCTGGCAATGCAAAGTTGCTTCTGCCACAAGCGAATACATTTCAAAAAGAAAATATGAGTGCATTTATCATTTTTGAATTTAAAAAAAAAGTACTATTTTCTTATTGATTTAGTTTTTCCAAAAAGAAGATTAACAACAGAGACCTGTAATTAATAACTTTGATTTCGAGTTTTACTCAGGTTTTCTACGCCTAGATACTGAAAAATTTCTACATTCATTTGAAGAGAATTGTGCAAATGAAGATTATTGAACGAAACAATGACACATTTTTTCAAATAAACCATTGCAGAATAAATGAAAGTTCAAGAATTCAAGTATTAAAAATATACAAATTTTGCATTGAACCCGGGTATTAAAAATGCCGCAACAAAAATTTTCAAAACCTGTTCGTTGCTGGTCTATTCACTTCTAAAAAGATGATTAGCATCATAAATCTTAATTTGGATTATTTAATTACGTGTTTTACAAAATCTACTCTTACATGGGTACAAAAAATGGAAATACTTTTGAGAAGCTGAGGGATAAAAATTATTTAATGAAATATAGAATGGAAAAGTTTGAATGTATAATCCTTTTACAAAAGGAGTGCGAGTTCAAGTATCTTTGTATTAAAAATGTCGCAACAAAGTTGTAGTATGTTTATTATGGTTAAAGAGAACCGAAACAACTTAATTTAGTTGGAAACCAAAAACTGAAAATGTTAATTTTTATTTTCTCAGCTGCTTTTGCTGAAATTTCCTAAGAGTTTATAGCATTTTTGACAAGCGAAATCGATAAATATGTAAGTAAATATTAGATAAAAATTAGAATTCATATAAGGCTTAAGAATCCCAGAACTTTTTATAATACACAAAGAATTAAATAAAAAAAATAAAACGACAAATTTGATATTTCTGTAGATACTTCCAAATATTCTCTTGTTTACTGAATTCAACGCATAATTTAGTGAGTTTATTGTATTATTCAGCGATATTTTGATCATTTTTTTTTTATTTAATATAACTATGCAGATTATACTTTAAATATTTTCAGTTAAATGTATGTAGATTTATTGAAATATTGAAATATATTACAAAAATGAAATTATAAGTATTTTACCAATTCATTTGAAAATATTTGTTGTGGGAGTTATAGCAAATAAAACAGCAAGGAAAAAATTATGAAATAAATGGCATGAGTTTAAAAATAATAATTAGCCTTAAAACAAAAAGCTTTTAAAGCAAGTTTTCATGAAAATAAAAATTAAATTTTTGAGTTTACTCTTCAATATCTGTAGCATTTTTAACACATTCCCTTTAATATATTTTAATAATGATGAATTATGACGGATTTTAATCAAGTGAAAGTCAATTTTCAGGAATTTTTACATTTATTACTTGTACATCTGTATATAGTCAGAATTTCATTCTTTCTTCCTATTACATTAATGAATCATTTTAATTTTTGCGAAACAATGTTATACATTTGAATGAAATTCATTATTATACCTCCATTTACACTGCTTTGAAACTACAATTGACTTATAAACTATTCGGAAAAACTTATTTTTCTATTTTTGAGTACCTTTATTACTCTATTTTAATAAATGTGAGCAAATGATTTTGATAAAAACCCTTATGTAGCATAATATATATTGTCGACCTAATTATCAGAACGAGTAACTCCTTCTAGATGAACTTTACAGGAGCATGTAAAAAACAGTTTATTTTTATTATACTCGGGAACTATTTCAATACAATTTATGAATTAGAAATATTTTTGTTGGGCATATGTGAAGTAATCCAATGGACAGGCTTCAAAATACTCCACTAGACGGCATTGAAAATCTTATTTGATATTTTGTAGAGTTATGCATTCTGATAAATATACTAAGAAGTATATATCTATACACATCAAGAGAAAACTAATACAATAACAAATCATAGAACTTTCAGTGAAACTATTTATAACTAAATCGTTTAATCAAAAATAATTCTAGATTTTTTATCTTGAATTTTTATTTATTTTCATTAGTGAAAAAGAAATAATTATAGTTTAAATAATGTTAAAAAGGAGAGAAAATACAAATCGCAGCCATTTACACTATCAGCTAAACTGCTTTGAAAGATATATCGATTTATAACAGCTCTGTTTTCTTGTTTCCAATGACAACATTTGAGTTCCAAAAAATATGATTTGTTTACTAAGATTTTTTCTTTTTTGAATTTACGCCATATGTGAAACTCATATACTTTTCGCTGCAATTTTCTGCTACATTGGAGACAATAATAAAATGGATGCTATTATTATTAATTTTTAACAATATGATTCAGAGAAACTTAGAAAAAATCAAGATATATAAGAATTAGACAACATGCAAAGGGAATAATATGTAATAAACTAAAATGTCATAACAAAAAAATGTAACAATAGTTAGTTTATGTAACAAAGTAATGATAGTTTCTGAAGATTGAAACTGAAAAATCAAGTTATATATATTCTAATCAAAAATCACGCAAATTTGAATTATTGGATTTATTTAAAATAATATAAAATTTGAATAAACAATAAAATATAAATAATTAACTATAAAGTTAGAAAAACCTTTCATTAACTTGGTTATAAATTCTCTTAATAGTTTTAGATGTCTTCAGAAAAAAAATAAAATGAGAGAGAATTTTTTAAAACATTATGAAAACTGATTGCTTATTTTGCAAGATGTAAGTGCAGGTAGATTTATCCAATAGATGTTTTAAATATGTATCGAACTAATTCAACTCTAAAACCAATGCATGGATGAGTCTTTTTACCCGAGAAAATAATAATTAAAGGAGGAAACATGGAGATAATGAATGTGATTATTCTAAATCTTCAGATGTGTTTCTATAAATACATTTTAAAAGCATAGAAATATATATATGTTGCTTTTTCAGATTAACTGATTAGCATCGCTACAGTTACATCTTCAATAGACCCTCTGAAGACTGCCAAAAATAACGATTTTTTTTAAATATTAAATTAGAATTTGAATATTATTCATATTATAAAAAGAATAAACCGGATTGTTCTGTATTTCAAGTCCTAAAGGCTATCTTTTGTGTTTTTATTCATGGAGGAAAAGGGAGTGTGGTCTGGCATCTTTTTTCAAATACCAGTTTGTAATGAACTTAATTTACATCTTTTTCAACGAATTGCATATTTCTTCAATAAATAAGTAATAAAAATTGACTTATTTAGCTAGTTTTAAATAAAAATTTGTAAAAAGAGAGTTGATTTTTTTATTCGTTAGTTTAACACTTATATTAACTCTTAAGTTAAAGGTTTTTCTATGTAGTATTTTGTTTAATTTTTTTCGTTGATTATACATTTTGTGTATATACTTAATACTAGCAAATGTAATATAACTCCTAATTAATTACTGAATACAAATACTTTATAAATGTGCTCTTTGTATTGTCACACTATTTTGTAAAGAAAAATTCCGTGTCTTTTGTTTATATGTACAATAATCCAAAACTAGGTTTTGTTTATAAATAAGATGAAGAGAAGTAAATATAAAAATGAGATGTATTCATAATTTAAAATTATTTCTTTTCGTTTTAACTTTTAAAACAGAGGTACATTTGAATGATTTTTTTCTCTTCTAACAGTGCCTTCTGCTGTAGCATTATTGCCTTGGATAAATTTACAAAGTTGAAAAAATAAACATGCCTTCTGTTTTATAGAGTCATTATTTCTTTTTCTTCGGCCGACAAACAGTCAATGGCGAAAGGAGAATTTCTTCTAGTTCTTTTACAGAACTGGAACACACAAAATGTCTCATCTAATAGTTTTGCTGAGTACAAAGAATTTGGAAGAGTTAATGTATGCTGAAAGAGGAACGTTGTAAATAAAATAAGTCAGCCTGTTCAATTCCACATATTGTTATTTCTTATAAAATTGCTGACAAAGGTTTCAGTGAATGTGATTTTTATAATGTATAAGGAAAAAAATTTAGTAAAATTAATTTACATGACATTTTTTTCTTATAGAGTTGACAAAAAAAGGGGGGGATATGTATCTTATGATTTTGCAGTTCTATATCACAGGAACAAAAGTAGTATATTTTTTAACTCTTGAAAGCATATTGTTGCTAATTGCTTACGTTCCAGTGTTCAACTTAATTTTATTCAAAAACCTGAGCGTGGGCGTTTCCGAACGCACATAACGAACCACAGACAATAAATCATGTGTAAATAATAAAAGCTTTTGGATTGTAAGCGATATATATATATCTTTGATATTTGAATAGTGTTGGTGAAAATGTTAAGTGTGTTACTTGGAGAGATATTTTTTTATTTTTTCAAGTTTCCTGTTAAGGTGTGATTTATCTAATTGAAAAAAATAATTTCTGGTGTGTTGTCAGAGAAGCTATCTATGTTTGATGTTGCATTTGAACATTTTATTGGATATACGCCGGATTTTCAGGAAATACCATATACGTAGCCAAATATCTATATACAACATTTTTCGAAATAAAAATACTCAAAATTATTACCTGGATTTTTTTTCTCGTAACCTATGGCTGCACTCCTATAAATTCCATCCTGACTATTCTATTTAAAACTCAATAGAAAAAATCATATATTTAAGGATTAAAGGCTCAAAGGGAACTTGACAAATTTTATGGTCTTGAGGGATAACTTAGACTTAATCATTAACAGAGTTAATTAATTTCTCGTGAACGAGAGAGAAAATTTTTCTGATTTTGCAGGCTGGTATTTAAAGGTTATTCCTTTCATGTTATGAATTTCTTATTGTAAAATCAGCGTAAATTTGAAATTAAATGAAATTATACCTAAAAGTTTGTAAGTTGTTGAGAGTTTAAAATATATGTCCCCTAAAAGTTAAATTAGTGTCAAAAAATGCGTCAGTGCTAAATTTTCAAATAACATTTTTGTAAAAGATTATTACTCAAATTGGAAAAAATTATTTTCCAGTTCTGAACACTCAAAATAATAAAGAATAAATATAAATATAAAAACATCAATTATTTAATTCAATTACAAAAAAATGAATTGTAATTTTCACATTCACAGGTATCCATATATTTCATATTCTATAATCCTTTGAAAAGAAATTTAATGCATATATCCTAAACAATTCACAAAATATAAGATTTGGAATTTTTCATCCCAAATTTTTCAATTCAGTTATCAAACAGTGTTCAGAAATAAAATTATATTATGGTCAATCCATTTCATTTTTCAAAGAATACAATGTTAAAAAATGTTTTGATGTTAAATGTAAAATAAAATAATAAAAAGCAAACGCTTTATTAAAATATGATCGAAAAAAATTATATAGGATATGTCAAAGAGTACTAAACATTTAGTATTTGATATTTTCTTAGAGAATTAAAATTCAAGGGTTATCACAGTTGCGATATTCAATTAAACTTACTGAGATATTGTTATACTATGATAGGCTGAAATGCAAAAGGACAGTTCCTATGCCAAATATCAAGTTTTTGAAATTATCTTCGATGTGTTAATATTTAATAATACAACATTCGGCAACCATACAATCCAGCATCCATATAGAACAAGCAATATAGAATGAGAAACACACAAATTTAGTTATTTCAAAATATAAAAGCCACCAAAATGCGGTTTCACACTTCTTCGCTCCCTTTTTACATTGGTACCTTCTTTCATAATCTCATGTTTCAGAGCTCAGATAACGAATCTACAAAGGTACTAGTAACATAAAAGGACAGGGTTATTGATATGTGTCACAAAGGAGGTCTCTATTCTTTGTCGAAATAACGAAATAGAAGACATCCAGGAAGTGCTTCATCATGCGTAAACTATACTCAGGAGACAAGGAGAACAGGAGAAGGTGGATCCTCTAGAGGTGAAACTAATGGTTTTCATCAGGATTCGTTACAAAAGCAACTTCTTCCTAAGGATTCCTCGATTTGCGAATCATTAAGGAGGAGATATATGTCTTTTTAGGAATGGAGAAGAATTCTTGGGGAAATCAAGAACCAAACAAGGTGATTCGGACTAAAGAAGTGTTTAGGCATTGCTTGTGGAGGATTTTATTTCTTATTTTCATGTATTGTGGAGATGGTAACAAGATTTATTTGAAATCCGTCTTTGGGGAAGGATTTCAATGAGAATTTGTTTAGTGCGGTATTAAGAGCTTAAACTTGTTTTCTTAAAAATCAGAACCATAAATCGTTCTATTTAAGAATATTTTATTTATTTTCATAAACCCTTGTGCTATTTAAAAAAGAGAACGGATGTTTATTCATATTAATCACTTTTAAAGAATCTGAATAAGAATAAAAGATTTGAAAATGAAATCATTTTTCAGTTTACATAGAAAAGTTTAAATAAATATCACAACATAGATAGCTAATATATTCATCTTAAATTTGATTTTAAAAGTTCTTAAAAACAACACTTTGTACTGAACTTTTATTCTGAAATAACGAATTACGTTGGTTCTAAGTTTTAGATTTATTTTTTATTTTTTTCAAAAACATTCTAGCCACATTAACACAAATATTACATCAAAAGAGATTCTATTGCAGACATAAAGAAATCATTACAAAAGTTTTTATCAATAGTTGAAACCGATGGATTATACGCTTATACACACATTGTTTTATTTTGAAATATGAGCTTCAAACATAAACACATTTTAGTTATTAAAAGCTAAAAAATTAATGTACATTTCAAATTATCTTATAACGAATTTTGGTTACTCAGTTGTGAAACATAAACATTAATGTGCATGGGAATTTTAAAACATTTTAATAAAGTTTCAAAATTATATAATTAAACTATTGTTGTCCAATTTCTAAGGGCTCCATTGTTTATAAAAACATAAAAATGACCATCTTTCTTAATTAAAATTTCATAACTTATTTGTGAAGGAGTTTTATTTCACGTATTTTTTAATTTATATATTCGAAAAAAGTATTCAGATGGTATTAAGTTTGTCTAGACACAAGTTCCTTAACAAATTGCACAAACTAAACTAGTAAAAGATTTTGAAATCATTTAAAATTGTATGCATAATAGTTTTCTTCTTTGGAATAAATTTGTTTAAATGGTAAGTGCGAATTGATATATTATTCAATCATTTTTAATTATTGCGTGACTTATACAATCATTATATAATGTGAGTTACAATAAAAATAAACACAGAAATTGCAGCTAAAATAAATGAATTTTTAAATTAATTAAGCATAAACCCTTAAGGCAATTTAGAGTTGCAATTGGCTAAGAGAGTTTTAATGTATTCAAATATTTAACGTATGAAAAATTATACACAGCATAAGATAGAAGCAGTTAGCAACGAAGAAATATTTTTTGAAAATTCAATTACTGAGAAATTTTTTTGAATACAAAATTAAAACAATAAAGAATAAAAAAGGTGGCTTTCTTATATAAGTGAAAAAACTGAAACACAGGAAACGATTGCACTAGTTCATTGGTTAAGGTTGCTAGCTTCGTTGCCACGGCGATTAAATTGAGTTAAGGATTCATATCTGAACATTCATCAAATACCCATGTGCATTAATGCATTGAAATATTTTTAAATGAAATTGATCTAAAAATTCTCGCTCGTGAGTGGATGTTTCTTAACGTTCCACTATAAATAAACACGAGGGCTATTGGCAAAATGCCTAAATGAACCGAGCTCACCTGAAGACGGTTTAGAGCTACAAGCCGATCCCTCAGGAAACGACCATTGCCACGTCTAGTCTTTATTGAAATCAATAAGTCAAAGTTTACATTTTAAACAGCACAAGACAGTACGCAATTTTTAACTACGGCTAAGTGACGGAGATGGCATTTGAGCTGGCAACTCCCTGTCCAAACTACGAGAACAAGCTAACGGAAAAACTTTAAGCTACGGAAGATTTAAGGTATCTGACTACATTCGGAACCGTGATTTTAAAAAAGCGCATAAATGGATAATTTTCATGATATTTAGTGTCACTCAGATTAGAATACATGCATAAAATTGTTTCAAGGACATTTTGAAAAAAAAAAACATTTATTTAAATATGATATTTTGGCAAAAAGTTAACTTAGAATAATCTTTTTTCCAAATGTTCTTTTGTGAAAAATGGTTCTATTATAATAATATTTTGCCTGTATATAGCTCAGACGTCTCTGCAGAGGCTCAACTAGTATTTTTTTTAAAAATCACAATATTTTCAGAGTTACCATCAATTGAAATAAATATAGGCGTTTATTTCTTAAAATTTCTCCCCTCTGTTGTCATAAAACATGGACAAACCCACTTCTAAGTTATATATTTCAAAAATTCTTGTTGAGCCTTTGAACAGAGGTCTGAGCTATATACAGATAAAATAATATTCTAATAAAAACATTTTTCATAAAAGGAGAACATTTGGAAAAAAGATTATTCTAAGTTAATTTTTTGCCAAAATATTGTATTTAAATACATTTTTTTTGCAAAATGTCCTTAAAACAGTTTTATGCATATATTCTAATCTAAGTGACACTAAATATCATGAAAATTATCCATTTATGCGCTTTTGCAAAATCACGGTTCCAACGTAGTCGGATACCTTAACGGGCCTCAGCCCCTCGACGCGGCGGGTCTTCAATGGCACAAAGAATCGAACTCATGATATACCAGCCAAGAGTTCATGACCATAACCATTTTCGCGTGATGGAAGTGAAGTGAGTAAGGTACCAACTTAAGCTTTGTTTTAAGTGACTGGTTCAAAAATTTAAAATCTTCAATCAATAATCTTTATTATATTCCAACGGGATGTTCATTTAAACAAGAACGAATTAAAAAAGTACTCATATATAGTGATTTTATATAGAGTTAACACTTAGAAAATGAGCATTCATACGGACAATCAATATCATTTTATGCTTTTAAAAATATTATTTCGTGAATTTGAAGTGCACTTAGAAATTAGCAAATAATAATTAATTTCAGTTAGAACAAAAACTGCTACAGACTGAATGATATATAGTGGTTGCATTCACCTATTTTCATTATTTTCTTTCTCTGTGTTTTTAGTCATATTGCATGAAATAAAAATAAACGATGATATGACTACAAGAAACTGATAGAAAGTAAACAGTTTTTAACAATTTAATCACAATTTTTAAAAATTATTTCAACACATTTACAATTCGATCAATAATGGCACAGCTCACAGCATTAAACGATCATTCCTAACTATCATGAAAATTAATTACTTAAATTGTTTTAGTATAACAACATAGGTTCTTATTTGATTCATCTTAGGGTGTATCCTGTACTTGAAAAAACTACTATTTAATTAGAAGCCGCAAGAGTGTAAATTGCAGTTAATTTGATTGCTTATCGCCATCATTTATGCATTAATTTGCAGTGAAGGTAGAATAATGTTAGCTGAGATTCCACAAAGAAAACAAATATTTCGTGAATTGCGTACACAAATGCCCGATGCTGCCGTTTCATTTACAAGCACTTTAAGAAATGATTGGCTCTTATCCAAAAGCTAAAATCGATGTTTTACTGAATTCCCAACGTGAAACGACTTATGTGAGGCTTCAAATAGATTTATTATTGAAAGAGCTTTATTTTAGGATCTAATAACTGAAAATATATTATTTTTAAAAATTTATAACAATTTAGAAAATTCTAAAATTTGGAAAATAATTTTAAGGAATGGAGATTTAATTAATCTAAAATAAGTAAAAAGTAAGAATTTTCAAAAATCCTTTTTGTTATTGAAAGGATTGGTATTATTATTAATGGGAGGGAGCAAATTATAAGATTGAACGAATGGGTTATGTTTAAATAAGACTAATATAGCGCGTAGTACCGAGTAAAATAGATACTTTAACGCGAAATTATTATAAGACACATGGGTTGCATTAAAATAAATATATGAATTATTTACTGAGATATGTCTAATATTTAAGCGATTGAAATGTTTTGAAAATATTAAAATTATTGTAAAATAAAAATTATATATATATATATATATATATATATATATATATATATATATATATATATATATATATATATATATATATATATATATATATATATATATATATATATATATATATTTTAGATTTTAAATTTTTATATTATATTTTAAACAAACATTTATCATTTTACTTCTTCTAATGTGTTATGTAAAATACTGCTAATGCTTGAAGCTTCTAAGCTGTGTTGAGGAAAAGTCACTTGCAGTTAATACTGTCTGGATGAGCCTAGATCAAGGGTGGGCAATAATTTTGGCTCGCGAGCCACATAGTAGAAGCGGAAGATACAGGAGGACGGCACTTTATCAAAATGATTGCATTCATTAGTTAACCTTTTTATCTCAGAAATGGTATGAATTAAACCATAAAAATAAATAAATAAAAGTTTAAACAATGGTGGAATTTCCCTTCAACTTATTTACTGTGCCAATTTCATATCAGTTATCATACCAGCAAGCACATTTAATTTTAATATTAGTTTAATGAGACAAATGTACCCTATATCACACTTTTCTACAATTTTTTCTTACATCAGGAGTGAGATATTGCTTGTTGAAATTCTGATCACAGCCTGCAAGATAAAATCAGCCAACTTATATAGATAGTGTACTTTTGTTAATCTTCCTGCAAGAAAAATTTAAGATGAATATGTATTGGTCCAAATACAAAGAACATTTTTTTGTCTATTTGATTTTTCCCGACAGTTTTGGTGGGTCGCAAAAAAAACACTTTACGGATCGCTATTTACCTACCTCTGGCCCAGATGTATCATGATTTGAAAGACAAAAAAGGCTTTGAAGTGTTCCCAGACCAGGAAGTATATTTGTATAAATATTAATTCGATAAATTTTACTTTTTTTAGACTTTATACATATTCCAATACTTCCGGTATTTTCGTCTCTTTCCATATATTTTCTTACGAGCAATATTTATTTTTCGAATATAGAGTCCCAAATTACTTTCCTTCAAACACGGAACCAATAGCCGGATACCCTTATCGGCAAAAGAATTGAATACCTCTCGACCAAAAAGAGTGACAGAAATCCAATACTTCTGATATTTGAGTTTCTTAAGTAAATACACGAATATCATACACTTTCCTATTCCGGTCCTAGATTTCACTTTGACCAAAATCTAAATGTAGTGATATATTCATAATTCTGGATTGTTTGTGATGAATATTATTGTGAGGAATGCTGGACTGTGATTTTGAAGAGCTTACAGTTCCTAAGTACATATAATTTGAGATAAGACTCATTTTCCTTAAGTTTTTATCTTAGAGGTTTTCCGTTATAAGTATAATTTCTTTTTTTTCTCGAATTTTCCGAAATTGACTTATGAAAAGCCACATTTACCTAAAAGAACAATTTTATTTAAAAGAATATTTCTGTGAAAAAAAACTGTTTTGACTTGCAGCAAACGTTGATCTGTGTGGTGGTTTAAAGAAAGAAATTCTTCGAGAGAGAAAATACATAAACTTAAATATATTTTGTCCTAGTGCCGATTCTATTACCTATGATACGAAAAATGTTTTTTCCTAATAGAATTGAACATATGATACGAAAGGAATGTGATTAAATGAAATATAACTGCTTTTATATGAAAAAGAAAGTATTACATGCATTTGGGGACGGATTTTTTTATTAACTTGGAAACTTTATATGAAGACTGTTACAAGGGATTGTTGATGGATTGCTTATAAACTTCACACTCACAAGCTACACAAGGAATATTACCATACATTGGTGACTGATTGTTTTTGAACGTCAATCTCAAAGTTTATACAAGAACTATTGTTGTTTCTAATGCCATCAGATCGACAGTTTTAGATCGAGCCCCATGAAAGTCATCGTGGAAAGGGAATTAGCGTCTGTCGTTACCTGCACCTTTGAGCATCATGCAGGCAACAGTACGTTTCGGTTCCATACCATCCCAATTTTGAGGAGGACACCCTGAGGGATCATAGGATATTCCACTCCTCTTTTCCTTCTACCAACCTCTTGAGAGGACTTTAGGTTCGACGAATATTTAGAGTGCCCACAAGGGCTATTATCAAACATTGGTGGTTGATTGCTTAAGAACACCACACTCAGAAGCTACACGAGGCCTATTACATTGCATTGGTGATTCATTATTTAGGAACGTCATACTTAAAGGCTACATGAGAGCTATTACCATGCATTGGTGATTGATTGTTTATAAACAACCTATTCAGATATTACACTAAGGCTATTACACTGCATTATTGATTCACTGCTTATGAATTTCGCAATAAGAAGCTATATGAGGACTATCACCAATTTTTTGCATCATCACTTATTAGTTTCTATTATGAAAATAAAAAGTAATTGAAATCACTTCTCTTTTATATACAGCACTAGAGAAAATACTAACATTTCTTTTAAACTTTTTCGCTAATATGAATAGTTAGAAAAAATACTTCTTAGGATTTTTTATATTTGTAAAAACAGTTTCAAGAAACTAATAAATAAGCAGCATATTCTAGAAAAAGGCGTAAGCATGTGTTCTAACTTTTTTTATCCCCCCCCAATCAAATCCTTATTCTTGAATTATACTTATACTCTGGTATAATTCAAGCAGTTTTCTAGCATATTAGCTATTTAATATAAATTAGGTAATTATAATTCACAAATATATTTTATTTCGGGAAATGGTTGCCGTTAAATACTAATTCATCAATGATTCATAAGAAGCAATAAAAAAACCTCCTGGTACAAATTATAAAAGGGATATTCGAAAGCTCAAATGACATTAAAAGAGGATTTAGAAGTCCAATAATTTTTTTAACGGAAAGTACTAGACTGAACAGGAATTTGCAGCCGAAATTAAATGCTAGACATTTGTTACCAAAGAAAATTTTCTTCTTTGACTAAATTGAACAGACTGTAATTTTAATTTAAATGGATTCTCTTCTAAAATCACCTCTCTCTTCAATTTTCTCTCAAAGTCTAGTTTGAATTAAATGAATTTTAGCTATTTTATAAATGGGTTTTTTAGTTCCTGCAATTAGTGCTGTCTCAAGATTTGAAAGAGTCTTATTATCTTATTTCTTGAAGCTGTTTAAATTATAAAGTTCAAATGAGGTGTAAGAATAGAGAATATATGTATCAATACGTACATGGAAGAACTAAAAGATAATTAAATTATTTAAAAGTGAATACGTAATGTATTTTGCTTTTGCAGAAAGTGCCGCTTGTGATTTTGATCTGGCTATTTATTAATGGCGTAACTTAAAGCTATTGAGGGCTAATGGTGACGGACCACTCAATTTTGAACCACGGTCAAGAGTTACGGATAATTGAGCTGGCAATTCACGTCAATGTAAGGACTTTGAGATACGATATATTTAACCGACCTGGTGGATCTCTAGTGTCTACGATATTCAAATCAACGGCTTGACCAAATCGATGCGACCATGACCAGAGAGCGTAAACTAAACTACGCTCAAAACTTGAAGAAGAAAATTACAAGGCATTGGTTATGTAATCAGGTTCATACTCTTGAAAACCGGTTATAAAATACACTGCCCGAAACAAAATTTTGGTGTAAATTCAGATTTACCGAGCAGGGAAATACTCTAGGAGCTTTTTAACTTGCCTTATTTAAGAGGAATATAAACTTTAGGGGAAAATATCGTACTATTGTTATGAAATGGCGCTTATCCGTTGGACAGAACCCATGACCCACGGATTCGTAAGCACTTAACATTCCACTAGATATAAGTGATCACCCCTGGCGGAGGCTACAGATATTCGCTACAGTGCTCCCCAACAGAAAATCGGTGGATAGGCGAACGAATTAGATATCTGTATGGCGATCGTGGGTGTTGTTGCTGTTGCGTCAAGTGAATCTCACAACTTTGGTTTCTGCGACAAGTGAGTCTGACTACTTTGGTTGCTGCATCAAGTGGGTCTGACAAGTTTGGTTAATGCATCAAGGGGGTCTGACAACTTTGGTTGCTACTCTGTCGACTTTTGATTGCTCTTTCGGCCGGCAGAAGGCGCCATGATAGTTGCGCGAGGGTTGCGTTTTTCTTAGATCAGTGTCAAGGTCAGAAGTGTGTCAATGCGTATTCGGAGAGCAGAATCCACGACCTACGGATTCGTAAGCACATAACATTCCTCTAGACAAACGTGATCACCCCTGTCCAGCGGCTGTTACTGGCTTATGTAGATATCCGGTGCAGTTACATAAATTAGTGTAGGATACAAAGGAAATTCTTTCACCTATTTGCTATAAACGAATCATATATATCTATATATACTGATTTGGTTAAAGCTGAACTACATTAAGAAAAGAATTACAAAAAGAAGATGATAGCTATCCAGTAATGTTTTTCATTTTTTTTTATAGTTTTCCAATCCTCGTGCTTTTCGTCGCAACAACTGAGTGTGTCATGGTTATGAACTCGTGGCTGGCGTTATTTCTATTAGTTCGAGTCCTGATGACCTTAAAGAATTGTCTTTAAGAGAAGTGTGTGTGTTGATGCACGTTAAGTGTGTCGTAGCTCAAATCGGTACATTGGTGTGATGTAGAAGTTTATAGAACTGTATTTTAGTTAAGGTATCCGACTACGTTTGGAACCGAGATTTTAAAAAAGCACATAAATGGATTAATTTTCATGATATTTAGTATCACATAGATTAGAATACATGTATAAAATTGTTTTAAGGACATTTTTTGACAAAAAAATATTTAAATACAATATTTTGGCAAAAAATTAATTTAGAATAACCTTTTTTCAAAATGTTCTCCTTTTGTGAAAAGTATTGTACTTAAATAATTTTTTATTGTAATAATATTCTAAAAACAATTTTATATGCATTTTCTAATCTAAGTGACACTAAATATCATAAATATTGTCCATTTATATGCTTTTGCAAAATCACGGTTTCGAATGTAGTCTGATACATTAAGGTATCGTCCTCGTTACTTGACTGTGACTCAAAATTATGATACCCGTTGCCAATAGTTCTCGAATTGCTTTGTAACTTGACCTTAACAAACAATTAATCAAAATTATAAGGTCTAACCAATAATTCACATAGTACATTTAAGTGCATTGTTTATAAATAATCATTTATATTTTTGATATTAATATAAAAAATTACTGTAATCAGCATTAAAAATAAGCATATTTATATAATGGTATATTAGAGGTTTATGGAGTGGAGCAATTTCTGAAAGTAAACAAATGTTATATCGAAATGACATTTTCCTTGTCGAAATGAAAAGAGAAAGACAAAATACTATGAAAAATATCAGCATGTAAAAAAAATGTATCTAAGAGTTAGATGGTTGCTATATATATAAAAATACGTAATATAGCTTAATTACTAAAAAAACTTGAAAATGATGCAGCATCAAATTAAGGAAAAATGTTATTTTATAAATAAAAAACTCAGTAGTGAAAAAGAAAATCCAATTGCATTATTTAATTTTGAATAGGCACGCTTATGACTCAACTGTTAAGTTAAATACGTTTAAGTCATGAAATCCCCCGCCTTTCATTTTTACTAAGCAGAAAAAACATGAATTTTTCATTGAATAATAGAAGGAAAAGAGTTATACATAAATCAATAAAAAACAGTAATAATTTTTTTAAAAAATCTACGCTAAACACCAGTGCGTAATTCTTAATGTTCTTTTAAAAGCATTATGCCAAAAAGTAGCACAACATATAATAATAACAAATTTACACAAAAATATTGATATGTTCAAATAAATTGTAAAAGGATGAAAATCAATAAGTCTCTTTTTTTCATTGTTTTTGTTGGAAATCGTCACCATAGTAAAATGTATAATAATTATAGAAAAAGTAATTTTTCAAAAAAAGAATAGTTTCAATGTAACAAGACTCGACACTGGAGTATATTGGGCACTACCCAAGTGAATGATGTCTGTGCATTATAGATTTTCCTGGGGGGGAAGGAAAATAAACCTTGACCTGAAAGTTTTTGAGACTTTCCACAAAAATGAACACATTGAAATCACGTGTAAAACAATTGTAAAACTGATGATAATGAAGAGAGATAACATAATTATTTTACACTGTAAAAGACTTAATTGTATAACATTTCAATAGTATTATATAATAACCAGCACATCAACGCCCGCTACTAAAAGATCTTAATAACTTTCTTTACCAGAGCTCGTTGCTATCGCCAAGTGAAGATCAACATAAACAATCAAAAAAGAAATTGCAGAGATCTAGCTGCTACCCACCCGCTTTGGGCATTTCATGCTGTTGTATGAATATAAACTGTTAATATAAATTGTTGATATCTGTTCTAGTAATAGGCATTCGTTTGTTTTGAAAAAAATTCTTATAACCCACACTTCTTGAATTAAAAAGGTAAGCCTTTATCTTTAATATTTTGAAAGCTGTTAAACACAACATACTTCTAACAGTTTCAACACTTTAACCCCTTAACCGGTTTGCCCGTACATTGTACGGGCTACTGAAAGTTGGCTGCAACCGGTTTGGCCGTATGCTGTACGGGCACTGAAATTTTCCTTCTTTCTTTGATTTGCACGTATTTTTAATTCTAATGGTAATATTATTTAGTGCTAGTGTTTTAAAAAGGTGATGCATTTTGCCTTTGGTACTAAAATGCTTTCCTCCCGGCATTTTCTTTGTATTGAAGACAGGAAGTTTTCTTTGATGAATTTGTGTGTGTGGATCCTTATAAAACTTTTCTTCTACAGTTTCCAATGCTTTTGCTTTTTGACAGGTGACTTTTGAAATTAAGGATAACTCAAACGAAAAAAAAACATATTTTGTGAAAGGATGAATTAAATTTGGATACATATATTCAGAACTGTCTGCTGATTTTATTTGGATTATTCTTCAGAGGAACACACAAACCCTCAACCAATTTAAAAAGTACTAATATACGAAATATTCTTCATAGCATGCAGTGTGAACTTGCAAAGAGTAAGCATTAAAGAGTTTTTGTGTTCCACAATTGTAAAATAAAAAAGAATGGTGTAAAAACTTTAAAATTTAAAATTTAAATAAAATTTTTCTATTTTCTCATTCTATTAAGTTCGGTGTTCAGTTATGCACAGCAAAAAAATAAGTCTTTTTTAAAACATTTTGGGTAAAAAAATGACCAGTTATATGGTTAACATACGATATTGATGTTTTATTGCTTTCCACGCATTTACCACTGAAGAAAAAGCGCGAGTATTCTTTATTCAAAAGATCCAAATAAGGATCTAAGAACCATATTTCGGTACTTCTGCAGGAATATTTAAAATATAATTCTACCCAATAAAATTCTTAGTAAGCAATACAACTTGTGTTAGAAATCCAGAAACCAAAATACCTAAATAATGGTACAGATTTCTAAAAATTAAACCAGCTTAAGAGTAAAGTTGTAGTGTGACATCACATACCGTGTTTCAGTATTTACAGTTTGTTCTTTACAAACATTAGGGAAGTATGAGAGAAGAGAATAGCTCTATTCTAACTTCATTATACTGTTTAAACATTGTAAATGTTTATCCAGTAGTCCCGCATATTGAATTTTGCACCGAATATTTTAATTCTAACTCAAGATTCTTTTATAAAGCATAATCCTGCGAAGTTCAACAACCTATAATTAGTATTAGATCTGTTTAACTTTTACAAAAATAATTACAAATCTGAAATAGCTTTTTCTTACTTTGGTCTCATAAATTTATTTTTAATTGCCTAGATAATCATGTATTTAATTGTAATGCTTCACGTAAAATGAATAAAGAGTAATGAAAAATCAACAAGAAGATACACGAGATGAAAATTACATCTAATTCTAAAAGCTAAATATTCAGTAAAAACTAGAAAAGTTATATTTTTATTGTTAGGATAATCGTTAAGCAAACTAGTTCACAAAAAATTTTATACTTGGTAAATTAAAGTTGTATTTTAAAACATCTAATGTAAAATCGGTAGGCATAATCGGCTTTCTTTCTTTTTTATTCTTATCATTCTAAAACTTTTTATATATTATTTTTCTTAAGAAAAAATCGCTAAAAATCTTAACACTTTTTAATAAAGTAATACATGAGCCATCATTTCCCAAGCACACATACAATAAAGCCTTTTACATTAACTTTAAATTAGCTATACATTTTTCTCTTTTAATGCATTTTTATTGTAAGCATTAAACAATAAAAAAACCTCAAGTTTATCAGCATTGCGATTACGATTTCTTAAAGTTCTTTTGGGGAATTTAAGGTGAATTTACATATTAATAAAATACAGTTGAATAAATCGGAAATAAAAAAAATATTTCTATCTATTTGTATTATTTCGAAAAAATTTATCTCTCAAGAGTTTTCTATTTTTAATTTTAAATCTCTTTAGTTTAATGGGATTATCGGAGATTCCCACACACATTTGTGTCATTCCCTATGGATACGTATTTTTTGAATGAATTCTCTTTATTCTCATTCTTTGAAGTTTATTTTATAATCTTGTTTGACATTCACAAGTCAAAGAATATTTAGAAAGTAATGTTTTTAAGTTATTGAACAGAAGAAGACGAATGTTTTTTATGAAAACCACACAATATTTATAATACAATTCTTATAATTTAATAAAAATCAACATTTAAATGAAAATCTTAATTTTAATTTGCTATTTATTGTTTATTGGGATTTAATCTTCTCAAAATAATCTTATTACTCTAAAGAGGCAACCTTTTTGTTTTCGAAAATAATTGAACCCATTTTTAAAGATTAAACGAAAGAGACTTATTTATTAAAATACAAAAGCTTTTGAAAGATTTTTGTAAAATAAATAAATTTCTAGATGAAAATAGCTTATAATGAATAACATTCATGTTTGAAAAGATAAATTTAAAAGAAAGCCTTTTTTTTTTATTGGTATATTGAAAATTAAGATTTAATTTTCTTTAAACTGTCGTGTAATACATACACACACACACACACACACACTCACACACACACACACACACACACACACATATATATATATATATATATATATATATATATATATATATATATATATATATATATATATATATATATATAATGACTATGTATCGTGTAAATATTTAGCATGGTTTTGTGAAACTTATTAACCATACAAAAGCTTTTCAATTCTTCTTAAAACTAGTACTTGTAACATCATTTCAAATCAAAATAGCATTTATTTATTATTCGTAATAATTTTAAAAATTGTTAGTACCTATTAATGTTTGTCATTTTTTTTATTTGTGAGTTTTTACTTAGAGCTGAGGTTTGTTAAGCGAAGCAGTTACAGAACTTTCAAAAGATAAGGAAAGACCGATATCATCTCACACGCACGTACGCACGCATACGCACTCTCCCTCATACACACACACTCACACTCTCATACACATACATACAAGCACACTTGCATATACACGCACACTCACAAATACACACAAATTCACACCCACGCGCGTATTCACACATATTCACATACACGCATTGACACTCGCACGCTCACTCACAAGCACACTGATTCCCCGCACACAAATCTAATTGCATTATTTTAATATGTCCTATCATTTTTATCACGAAAACTTGTTACTTGTAGTAGGGAAAAGTCTATATAGTTCACAACATTTATTTGAATTTTATTTCTATTCCTCTACGGTATTTTAAACAGACACTGAGAGAGAGAATTCTCTGTGACAGACCTCACGTTAAGACATGTACCTTCACTCAAAATCTGGTAAATCAATTTACATTTTTACAACATGTTGCATTTGCTTTATCATCAAATTTTGTGTCCTTTCTCCACGAATATTCAGGATATGTGAAATGTCACGTACTCGCCTTTGACAGATGAAACTTTTTCTTCTCAGACGGTATTTCGAGGAACCAGAGAATTCACATAAATGTAACTTAAAACTAAGTGGGAATTCTCGAAAAAATCCTCGAAAACTATTTTTTCCCTCAAGAAATATAAAAGTCATAGCTGCAGTGAAGGCACAATTTAGCTGAGGGCTAGATCCCTTTCCAAGTATTTCTGAGCATTTTATCAAATGGTTTTTTTTTGTGGTGAAAAAAAAATTGAGATAAAGCTAAGAATGTTTTGTCCATCTTGCTTATCCATCATTGTACTGCTGTTATCTATATTTTTTATCATGACCTACTAGAAAAATAAATTTCTTCTTTTCTATTGACTATAAAAGTTGCAGAATTTTTTTATTCGAAATCCAAGCAAGTTTTTTGATTCTTAGAAATATTGAGGTTGATTACACAAAAATGGTTTTACTGAATGGGTTATTGTTATTTTAATGGTCATTTTAGTTCAGGCTATGAATGATTTTACTTTTTAAGCCGATGAATATAAAATAAACAAAACTGTCAAATTTTACTGATATAAATGATTTATACAAAGTATTTATATTTCTAATGATGCAATTCCCAATTTATGTTTCACAAATAACTGATTTAATCATGCGGGAGTTAAAGTATAATTTATAATTACAAGATACATTTAAAGTATTTAATGAGGTGTATAACATATTGATATAATTCGATACTCATCCAGCTTTTATCACAATGAGTTTCAACATGATCCATCATTATTAATGCACAATTACACAAGCAACCAACGATGCAAAATGAGGATTAACTTGTAATGGTAACATTTAAGACCTTTTGCTTAGGTCAGCATTTTATTTGACTACCGGTTATTTCCAAATGAAGGTAAAGTATCCAAAATATATTTATAGGCATTTTGTAAATACCTACCTTCAAATCCATTTAGCTAAGATTATAAACCATGTTAGTTTCTGTTCTAACATAAATAAAAAAGAGCTTGTTGCAGCTGTATTTATTCTTGAATATCTTTTAAAATAATCGAATTAACAAAATCAGCAAATAGAGAGGCATCCGAATATACGTAATTTGTTTGAAATATCTAAAAAAAATTCAACCAAGTTCTGTAAATTAAAAAATAAAATAAAAGCACTTTTATATTTTTTTATAAATGTAATTTGCTAATAATTATTTGTTCACTAGGATGAAATATACTTTGAATTTTCAATTAGAAAAAAATATTAATTTCATGTGCTTTTCTTACAGGCAAAATTCTCTTAAAAGGGTTTTGATCCAAATAATTTATCTGAATGATTATATATATATATATATATATATATATATATATATATATATATATATATATATATATATATATATATATATATATATAGGTTTTTGAGAAAGAAGGAATATATTATTCATTTTTTAAATGTAATCACAAGAAGCATTTAGTTAAGTACAACTTAACAGATAACCACTAGCCTAATCAGGACGTTTTATTTTCTCCATCCACTTTCAATAAATACTTTTGAGTGAAAGACAAGATAATTGCAGGCAATGTTTGGTTGACATAAAAAAGGAGCAAGAAATAAAATAAAAGAGCAAAAAAAGTTTTTCAAAAAGAAATACTCTTTAAGGGATACTGTTTCTTCTTAATTTGATAGGAGAAAACAAATTTTCGTTGAACTGAGCATTGGAGTTGTACAGCGATTAAGCGATTTTAGATCTCACTTTTGAATCACAGTTGATATTTCTTAAAAAATCAGTGTTTGTCATCTTAAATATACTTAAAAGAATACTGGAGACGCATCTTACACTATTTTGAGAAGCAGTCAAGTGATGAGGATTAAATCTGAGTTAATAACTCATTCGTAAAAGTTATGTACTGTGTTCATATACGAACTTTAAAGCCAACCGCCATTACTTCTCAAGGTAATTGATCCTTGACCTCCATTTTTCTACATACCCCTATTATTCCAAACACAATCAAACTTACTATTCCGTGCAGTGATTTTCAGATATTATTCCGCGCAGTGATTTTCAGAAAGATCCAATTGCTAACTTTTCAATCTTCCATCAAATAAACTCTTAATATTACAGACTACATTTGTCTTTAACATTAGGACAGCAAAAGAGAACCTCCTCCTCCATCGTAGTTGATATGATAAAACATGATAATTGCAGCCATTTCAAAAGAACTTATTGCTATTTACATAGAAACTACGATAACGTTCATTAATACAATGTCTCTTATTTTAAACTAACAATTCAAACACTCTTATAAAAACGCTTTGTGTGGAATTCTGTATTTACGCATTCAATATTTTACTCTCGGTGTTCTTATAATTTTATTCAGAGGGAGTATTTTTAAGAATATATCAGAACAAATTTCAGAAACAAGTCAATATCAATCTCAATTACACGCTCTCTCAACTTTGAAAGGTTAACCAGAAGATAGGTCTATAGAAAAAGGAGGTGAATTATCGAGATTTTAAAGTAATTATTTTGCATCTAAATAAATATGCACACTAAGATGTGGTTTTCCAAAAGTTATGACACTTCGTATGAAAAATTATACATTGCGCTTTTTTAAATGGAATTGTATATATATTTATTTCGTTTTCTTTTCTATTTCTTTGACTGTTTTAATTCACGTCTCCTTTTTAAAAAGTGAGATTATTGACACACTAAGTGTGGAAACCTTTGAAAGAAATAAAAAAAAAGGATGTTCCCTGTCCAAAATCAATAGCTGTTAAATGAGCATGAATGCAACTGATGTTATTTGTCTTTTATGTACATATTTCTAAAGATTAGATTATTTCAGAGAATGCTGTGATTTTAGCAATCAGGAGGTGCATGTTTGAAAAGAAACCTTTTTATTTTTTCATTATATTTGGTTCTGAATATGATTTCAAATTTTTACTTTTTCTTTGAAATCACAAAGAGTTTTTAACGAATTTCTAAGAAATAAAAGAACGCTTTCAAATGCAAACCACTTCTTTTAGTTCTGTGCTTTCTGTTCGAAACTTTTTAGGCTTTCTATCATTCTTTTTCTGTTCTTTTTGAAGATAAAAATGAAAATGCTCTTCCAACTTCTTAGAATATTTTACTTCCATGAATTTCCAGATCAATAAGGTTTCTTTGCTAGAGGCTTCAAGAAAAAATAAGGATCTTCACGGAACAGTCTTTTTTCTTCGATGTTGTGGTAATCCCAAAACATAGATAAAATATCTTGAAGGAGGAGTGTCTGGTGATTTGTAAAAATTCAGAATTCGTATAAGTGTTTATTGACTTTTATATACGTTCGATTGCATAGACTCCAAAACATATTAAATAGGCTTAACATAAAATAGGTTCAAAAATAAAGAATTTAAAAAAAAAACATAAAAGTATAAGTAGAATTTAATACGGCAGTAAAAATACATTTAAATCTTTTTGTATAAAAATTCTAAGTATTTCCGAAATATGTTAATTTGTATTTAAAAATCTTTATAATAGAATATAGCTCTTACACCAGTAGAACTGTGCTCGATGGAGCCCTGGGATTCCACGAATCACGATAAAAATCGAAAAGAACATTAAAAATGTGTGTACAAAATGGATTTACGTTCTGTATGGAGTTTTTATAATCACAAGTATCTAATTCTCCTCCCAATAATTAAAAATGAAAATTTTATTTATACATAATACCTTTATTTTGGAATACTTTTTAAACTTTTATTGCAACAGAAAAGAATTTTAAAATGTTTTCTTTTTTATATGCACATAGTGAATAACCAATTGCTTATACTATTCTGGGTTCCACGAGATAATTTTATACTCGTTATTACTATGTTTTGTAAAACTTAATAGTGTTCATATAAAAAATGCACCTTTTTTCATTTGTAGAATAAAATACTTATAATGAAGGAGAGGAGAAAAACTTATCAACATATCAACAGATTCGAAGTTAAAATCGAAATTTCAGCAAGAACAACTCCGAAATTTTAGGTCGCAAATTCATGCCAAAAGTCCAGGATTTCTCCCACAGCTTTAAACATTTAAAACAATTTAGAAAAATGTATTTAAGGGGAAAATATTTATCAACACGAGTGGCTATAAAAAAAATTAAAATTTGAATATGAAATGCGATTGCAGATAATTCTAGTAAACCTAGATTTCGGCAGTTTGTGTGTAAAAGAATGCAAGCATACATTCCAGTTACTAAATATAAGCACTTGAATCACAAATGACTTTTATTAGTGAGTAAATTACATTAAAATTAGTTGAAAGTGTTTTTTAATAAAAAATACAATACTTTTTTTAAAATTGTTTTTAGATGAAAATATCTTATAGGGTTCAATCTTAAGGGTTCCGTAAAAACATCTTATAATTCTAAGGATTCAGTAGTTCGAAAAAAAAAAACTTGAGAAGACCACTGTTTTACATCATTCACGATTATTATAAATATTATGAAGATTTTTGAACGTATTTTGAAAGAGAAAGAATAATTAAAGAGGTTTATCATTTTGAAAATTTTAAAAGGACCTTAATTAAAATTTGTTTTCCTCATAAATAAACTATAATTCACTAAAGAATAAATAAATATTGACACGTTAATTGTACAATACTAACCCCATACTTAAAATATATTTCGTGTAATGATTTATAAAAAAAAGTGCAACTCGAGAAATATTTCACATTAATGACTTGTCACGAAATGTCTTGAATACGTGTGCCAAAACATAAAACTTCAGTTCCAAGGTCGACTGATACATATCCAGTGCAAAAGTGTGCTACTTTTCTGCGATAAGCAGGAATTTCAACATATGTTTTATAAATTAAGAAACGATTAAACAAGTATTACTGAAAATGTTTTAACAAAAACTTCTTAAATTTCTTATTTATTGCAAAGAATATTTATTTAAATAGATAGTAATAAGTTGGTTAAATTTAACATCATGAAAATAGTTGTAAGATAAGTGACTATGATGTCTAAGAATAAAGCAAATAGTTTACGTAAAATGGGATACAAATACATCTTGCAGATAATAGTATGTTTAGAAACAGAATAGCTTTAAAATTTTTAACAATAAAGACTATTAAGGAAATAAAAATTTTACAGCCCCTCCATTCATAAAATACGAATAAACAAATACCACAATCGTGCTACTATAAACCTTTGCAATATACATGACAAGTAAAAAAATAGAGATGTCCAAAGTATCTGCCCGCTTTCTGAATTGGATTTTTTTAGATGGAAACTTTAAATAATTACTTTTGAATCATTTTTTAAATACTTTTGAGATTATTCAGAAGTAGTTAAAACTTCCTTGAGCAAATTTGGAAATTCCACACACACATTGACTATATTGATTTAAAAATGATCATTAAAGAATTAAATCTGCGTATTGACAAATCAGTATATTTTGTTTTTTAAATACACAATTTATAATGAACCAATTATTTATTAAAAGTTATTGCAAAAGTAAAATAATTGGAAAAAGCGATGAAAAAGTTAACAGAAAAAGGTGAAACAGTACAACAAAAAAAAGGTTATTATTTTAATTTTTTCGAAAATAGTTGCTTAGTCATTATCATAGGATCACTTTTTTAAAAAATTAGTAGTTAAGTCGGGATATAATTAAAAAAAAATTCACAAGCACATTTCCTTTTTAATACTTTCAATAAGTTATTAAAGAAAGCCTATTACTAGAAATTCATTAGCTTTTACGCTTCTGAAGCAAAAATTCTGAACTGGACCCTGACATAGCTATATTCATTAGATATAATCATTTTTAATTCTTTACTGAGGACAGTGAGTGAGAGCTATATGAAAGAGGGTTATTAACTCTTTACCGGGCTATTTTTTTCTTGCGTGATGAAGCATTAAAATATTTTTTAGGACGAGACAGTTTTAAGAAAAGGAATTAATTTAGTTTATAAGGTAAAAATATTGTGTCTCTTAGAAATCATTTGTTTAGTGGGATTAAGGTTACCACAATCCATTGTGTGCTATTGAAAGACACTTATATATCTTCTGTTTCCTTTTACCTTTCCCCTCTTGAAGTTCCTAAAAATATTTTTAAGCATTGCAACTTTCAAAAGGAAAAGAGAATTAAAAAGGGTTTATATTCTTACATGATGATGATGGGATTAAGAATTCTTACATATTATTTTCCATGAAAATTATGAAAGCAGAGATCAGTACACAGTAAACACAACACATTTATAAAATATATTTGGAAATATCACAGTATGTGTAAAATGAAATGTAAATTAGGCAGATGAAGATGACCGATCAAGAGATTAGATTGATGAATTTGGTGATAAGTATATTTACCACGGCCTGGTAAAGGGTTAAAATATTCCTTAAATAGTTTCATCAGAGAAGAATTTTAGCTGTAAAAATTAATGAGTCTGAATAGTATTTTTAAAGTATAAAATTTCAGTTGAGAGAAATTGAACCTTTGAAAAAAGAGGGAACGAGACATTGAAATTTCAATTTTGTAGCTTGATTACGGAAGCTTCTATGAGTACATTCCTTTCAGCAATTAATCTTTGCTGTATTCTGCATCGATAACTGCTCATTGAAGCTTGATGTATGGTACTCCGATACATGAATGGTTTAACATGAGCTCTCTCCCTTGCTGCCACTCAACTCAGTTTAATTAACGTTTCCGCTCCCTGGAGATATGACGGATTTCAATAACCATGCAAGCAACTGGCTGCGAATTAAAGATGCAAATGCAAACTGCTATTACGCAAAAGGGGGAAACTCGAAGCTCAGTTAAGATGTTGAAAGTAATAGGACCTAAGTATGTATACTACTATGCGATTTGGGTACATTATTTTTAATTTTGTGAATGATTCTGTGTAAAATTACTTTTATATGTATATTATATAAATATAATTGAAGTGATAAAGAAAATTTGTAATCAAATTTAGTATTTTTATTAAAGGCTATTATTTTGGTTTACCAAGAAAGTAATTTCTTTTTTTTTATACGAAATTTTCAGCACAAAAAAAATTGACTTTAATCTGTCAAATATCTTTCATTCTATTCATTTACCTGTTGCAATTTTTCTGATAGCTTCATGAATCCGCTCTCATGTTACTTAACAGCAAGAAAATCTCTTCTGGTACTTAGCAGCAAGAAAATCGATACAGTGTGTTTTGAAGTCATTGCTGTTATGAACATTTTAACCCTTAAAAAACTTTTGTAAGCTTCAAAATAAATGTTAATTAGATGGTGCAAGATCGGGTCTGTATGGAGGATGCGACATCCCTTCCCAACAAAGGTTTAATAATTTCGTACTTCTGTTTAAAGATAGATCAAGTTTGGACAAGGTTTATTCATTTATTTTTTTAAATTTTTTTTAATAATGTTATTGTAAACTATCCGTTTTTCATCCCCGACTATTATATCATCAGATTATCAATTATATCGAACAACTTGAGCTTTTAAAAATTAAAAAATACATGTGGAGGGAAATGATTCGATATGAACATTTTCTAAATAATGCGTTTCATATTATAAATTTGATAATTATTATGAAAGATTGATGTTGTGAAAAAGTTAGCTTTTGATTCATTCCCTAAATATAATAATTTTTTTTGTAAGCATGGACAGCTGCAATAAAAATTGAATTTTAACTGATCGCAAAATAATAATATTAATAAAAATTAACCACTATGATACAACTATTCAAAGCTTTGAAATTGTGTTCTTAAGAAAACATTAGTTAACTTATTGTTAACATTTATTATTTAGGAAATATTTAAAATCTTAAATCTTTTTAATAAACTGTTTTAACGTTTGTGTGAAAGACAATGAACTTCTATAAGATTATTTAATTAATTTATTAATATTTTAATGAATTAAATTAATACATGTACAACAATGTGAGTTAAATTAACTCAACCGAAACCCGCCGATAACAAAAGCTGATGTATGTTTTCTTAGTCATTCTCAAAAATTCGAACAGCTGCAATAAATGGGCAGCTACTCAATTATCTAGAAACCATCAGTTTATAAAAAAACTTGCTTATCGAGCCAGCACAATTGAAAGATATTGCAATTTTAGGAATCAGCAGATGATCCCAGAAAATATAATTATGTTAAAAAGTTTTGGTTATTAACTCAATTTTGATATTTCTTTTATAAAAAACGAATAATTATTGCTGAAAACATTTAAAAGTGGAAAATTTTTTCATTTAGTTTTTCTTAAATGTACGGTTCAAATATTATTCGCACAAATCCTCTATAGGTTCATATTTCTACCTTTTTTGCATATTTTTATGTTTAAAATTAAGTGAACGGGTTTAAACATTGTTTTGAAAAACACAAGCAGAAATACATTTACTTAAGTAAATTCCATTATTTTGAAATCACCATGCAATTTACCATGAAATTATATATGGCAAAATATATATTATAATTTGTATAGAATAAAGTATATTATACGTTCACATATTTTATACATATCCCATTATGGAAATAATAGGGAATGGAAAATGAATTGGAAAATATTAAATAACGAGATAAATTAAAAGCACTCTAAGTGATACTAAATTTTAAAAGAATCCCACAGTATTTTTATTTATCAGTAAAGAACAAAATTTGAAATATATTTCAAAGATTTACATACAACATTTTATCCACCTTAGTTTAAACTTTAACCAGTTAATATTTACAGGTAATTAAAATCATGCATTTATTTCACTTCAGTTATAGTAATGCATTGTCTGATTACCCCCTAGAAGTGTCTCAATAACTATCACCTGACTTCAAAAATTTATTCCATTTGTTTTTTAAATGAATAAGACTTTAAAACTCCAGTAATGCAATACTTTCTGTATCCGCTTTGTTACAGCTGCCGGCATCTGCTCGCTTTCGCAGTCAAATGACATCTGCCTGACATACACATAAAAGCTTTGTTTGCTTACACGTTTTGCTGGCAGTTTCCTTTTATCGCACAGATAAGCTAGTCTACTTACCTTTCAGGCAAAACTGAAAATCGTATTGATTCATCTTTCTGCTAGGTTCAAGGTTAAATGATTCACAACTAAGAGATTGCAATACATTCTAGATTTAGTACTTGATTAAAAATTTATTCTGGACTAGTGGTTGGTCAGAGTTAAAGTAAATTTTCACTAATACTGAAAATATAGTTGTATTTTTATTGATCTCTTTATAGTGTAAAAATAACTCTTGTTTATGCATGCTCATACATTCTTGGTTCTTTTTGAGTAAGAGAAGTAAAGATGTAAATAAGATACATTGTTCTATATTCATATTGTGTATATATATATATATGTATGTATGTATATAATAGAAATCTTACTCTTAAAGCAGAATAGTTTTCTGATTTTAAAATCAAATATTTAATGTATTCATATGTATCAGCTTATATTTTGGGATTTGGAAGCACTCTTGGTGCTTTTTTCTTTAATATGAGATGTTGACTTATAATTTATCGACTAATAGGCTTCTTTATGCAAAAATTTTACAATTAAATCCCCAAGTAAAATACTTGAAAATCTATACATTTTGTAAGATAAATTTATAGCATGCTATTGCACATTTATGAATTGTATAGCACGTTTTATTAAAAAAATGAATACGACTTAATGAGTATGATTTAAAGACGATCGTAGAACTTTATTTGCATAAATTGTATAAAATATTGATTATCTTAAGCATTGTCAAAACTATCAAGTGATAAACTTTTCAGCGAATTTTCTGAGTGTAAATTAGATTATTATATATATTTCTGATATCAAACGAGATAAAAAAATACACACAGAAAATTATTTTATACGAGAAAATAAATATAAATAGTGTTTAAATATTAACTCTAACTTTTAAACTCTGATTTTTGTATTTGCGCAAAACGCAAAAAAGGGGGGAAAGTTAATTATGACTATTTCTTAAAAATATTCTGATCTTAAAGTAAGTTTTTAAAAACTATATCAAGGAATATAAAAATTTAGAATTAAAAATATAGATTTTACATGAATGATTTTAGATTTGTATTCAAAATGATTAGAAAATTCTTAAAATCAAGAATGTCATGTGGCACAATTTCACAAATTGTGTACGAGTACTTGCTTTGAATTTATTGAATTTCTTTTGAGTTGGTAGACTTTTTATTTAAACAAGGATCACAATTTCAAGGGTTTCAAATATTTGTGATTTTACATTGTGTCAATTATTTCTTAGTTTTATTACTTAAAATTATTATTAAAAGTATCAAGGCAATATAATTAAAATTTAGATCCCTCCTTCACATTGCTTTATAAATCATTAAATTTCTGAAGTTATTTTCTTTCAAAAATATGGAAAAAAACTGTAAAGATTGTTAAAAAAATTAGCACTTATGTTTCATATCCACGTGTATGTAGTTGTTCATATCAAGCAAGTGCAAAACGAATCAAAAGCATGCTGGTATGGGCAGGTGAAACGAAAGCGTCCTATATGTCAGTTGCAAAAGCTAACAGTTTATCTCCTTCCGCAATAACATTGACAGTCGAATGACACGATGTTAGCTGTTACGAAAATGTTCTTTATTTATCGGAGCATATTAACAACACTCATATGTGTGGCAAGGTAACTCAAAAAGATAAAAGATAATTCTTATGCATTAAAAAAATCCTGCTTTCAGAACCACAAATACTATCATTTAATTTGATACATCAGAGGCAAAATGTATTATAATTAACAATTAATTAATAATTTGTTTTAATGTAAGAAATTACACACAAAAATGGCAATAATACTTACTAATTTATTTCATTTTTCTTACATTAATAATAATAATAATAATTATATATATATATATATATATATATATATATATATATATATATATATATATATTAAAATTTTAATGCAGTAAAGCCTTATTAATTCAGACTTTCATTAAACTAGACATCGTTCAAGGCAGCCATTTTAAATCATAATTTAAATTAAAATTCGCGTTTGTTTTGTACGATTTAATACATATTACATAAGTAATGTAAGAATTTGAATTATCTTTTTCATAATTGTTTACCGACCCATTTTGCTTTATCTTATTTCACTAAATAAATATGCATTTTATTATATCGAGTGTTTAGCCTTAATCATTTTTACTCAGTAGAGTTTCTTACTTATTCATCTTATTTTTATTAAATAATGTTTATCTTACTCATTGTAAGGATTTTTTTTCTTTGTCTAATCTGAAACCCAGTTTAGAGAGGTTACAATGTATTAAAAAAGTATTGTTTGTTTTATTTCAATTTCATAATAAATTTCTGTTATTAAATTAAAATATTAGGATTTTTTTATAGTAGTAATGTAACGGTTCCTATTCAAGTTTCTGACTAATACTCAGGGGAAAATTCTTTCAAATACGTTGTATGATTATAAAATCGCTTTCTGTGGAGGAACAGTGATTTATGCTAATGTGAGTTGTTATTTAAAGTAAAGAGAAGAGAGAGAGAAGAAGTCGCGGTCATCGTGAGGCTGATACTGAAGTTAAAGTTATAATAAATGAAACTATCGGGGTTTCACTAAGGAAATATTCCAACGGAGAATGATCATTAATGTAACATAATTAATCGTCAAAGATAAGGAATAAAATTAATTTGTATAGTTATTTAAGTTAGTAATTGCGCTGACAGCTTTTTTTGTTTAAATAATCTTTCGATAGTAATTTGAAAGTCAAATAAATGTGTTGATTTTTTTTATTAAAATGTTTTTTGATTTCGTGAGTCCAAATTCACCATCAACCACAAGGTTGTGACTGTTATACATTAAAATATAACTATAATTTTAAAGTTCTAACCATTAAACTATTTTACTGAGTTTAAATCTGAATAAAACTATCATCATTTATAATTAACAAGCAAATATAGTTTTTGTGTATACCGTTTATCGGATTTAACATGTAAACCTTAAAAAAAATTTGAATAAAGCAATTCGAAGATTTTTAAGAAAATAAATGACACATATTTTTAAGAAATGCCACTTAAACGGAGCTTTTAAGCAATGAATGTTTTAATTTATTAGAAGTATGTGTATCTCTCTAATTTTATATCTCACTTCTTTTTTTTGCAACATGTGTTACAGTTTTTAATCCGAAATGACAAAGCCTTATTTATTTCATTTCATTTAAATGATCAACTTTGTTTTAAATATGCAATGATTTCTACAATATCAGAATAAATATTGCCTTAATTGGACAAAGAATTACAATTTTTTTTTTTAAGTTAAATATTTTATACTACACATTTGAAGCAAAGTAAAATTCATTCTAGAAGTTAATGACAGGAAAAATAACAATTATTTTTGTCTCAAAGACTGAATTGTCTTCAATTTCCTTCATCGATTGCTTTTTAAAGTCACACTTAAGGACTATTGGCGACGAACGTCATAATTTTGAATCCTGGTCAAGTGACAGTTATGATATTTAAATTGGTTCTCCATTCTTCAAATATCCATGTGGCCACGGATAACCATGTGCATGAACTCGTGGCTGTCGTTGTCTATTCGTCGGATCGAGTACTGATGGTTGCTGAAGACTACTTGTGTAGAGGGGCTGATACACATTGAATCTGTCGTAACTCAAAGTCCACTTGTTAATGTGGTGGGTGCTAGCTCAGAAGTTATCCCCGTCACTTTACCAAGGTTCAAAATTACGAGGTCCGTTATCAATAGCCGTCTTGTTGCGTTAAGAACGACGTTAATAAACACTCATTCACCCCAAATTTCCATAAAATGCTAACGTGAGTCCTTCAGACCCCGATAAAATAATTATTTTCTGTGGAAAAAGTGTTATATTTATTTATGTTAGTCATTGCAAGATGGAAACTTTAAAAAAATTCAATCGATTCATGCATTCATTCATGAAAAAGAATTAATGAATAGATTTTCTTGACAGTTTGTTTTTTCAAAAAAAAAAATGCTAATGTTTTTCATTTATTTTATTTAAGAAATAAAGTCATTGTAATAACTAGGGGAATACCCCATGTCCACCTAACGGTGGAGCAATTTCCTTTGTACAAATTATACAACTGTTCAAACTAATTGATCAAATTGTGAAAACTGTAATTTATATGTATTATGTAGTTCTATTTATTTGTTCCTTTTTTCGTAAAATTTGTTCCCTTCAGTTAAGTTCATCGCTGAAGCTGCATCGTCCAGCCCTTTATTGATTAAGTCCTCAGATTTTGATAAACCTTCACCTCTTGTAGCTTTTTGGAAAGGAGTATTTAGTTCCACTGATTGTTAACAAGTCTTCATATGAGACAACGCTTTTCTTCTCAAGCGATTTCAGTTCTGGCAACCCTTGATATATTTTTCTGCGAGAACTTGAAAAAATGTACTACCGCAACCGTATTGGCGACATTATAAAAAACGAAGCACATAGTTGTCAATTTGGTGAGTTATCTTGAACGTTGTCATTGTTACGATAGTACGTAATAAATTCTTTACAGTATCACGAAAAACTTTATATATATATATATTGGAAGATAAATTTATAAGCAAATTTACTTTAATATTGTTGAAATATAAATGTATCTCAACAAAAGTAACTTTTCCCAATATTTCAAAAAGTGAGATGGGTTCATTACTAAATAAATATTGCAATGTTCGATAACAAAATGAGCCTTAACAATAGAAGTACCAGAAAGGATTTCAAATATTTACATCAAAATATCATCAGTTTTGTCGAAAACATAATTTTTCTTAAGAAATGTCAAAATAATTCCTTTCTTTCTATATTCAAGTTGTTTCTCTTATACGGAATAAAACTTTTTCTACATCTCTGGAAATTAGCGAGAGCTGGAATTTTCCAGTTCCTTAGAGGAATGAATATAAATATTGATGAAGTATGAATTTCGAATTTCAAATAAAATAGTTACGAAGCTCTTCTCCATTTCTTTTTAGTTGGAAATGGTACAGATATATGTAATTCAGTAACCCTTCAACATCTCAAAGGATTTGAGAGTTTCTTTCATAATTTAATTTAGCATTTTCGTTGATTAAATATATTTCTTAGAAGAAAATTTCTAGCATATTTTCTGCCTTCTATTTCATTCCCATTTCGTAGAATATTATTTAAGAAAGAAGCCGAACTAAAATGAAAAGAAATCAACTTCTTATTTGGTGAAGATAGAAGTTTAAAAATGAAGAAGCTATTGTATTTTTTTCTCCATACAATAGCTCGAAACTAAAAAATGTCAACCATTGGAATTCTTCCAAATTAGAAATACAGTTTCTAAGTGGATTTTTTTTCATTCCATTTAGATGTTGCAGTACATTTTTCTGGCAATATTTTATCGTTTGCTTTTTCTTTAATATTTTTCTCTTTACAGAAAGAGGAAAATTTACATTTATATTATAGTTTCCCACTCAACATATTATTAAAAGGGTTTGTATTTATAACATTCGTAAAAATATTTATGAAATTGTGATAATCAGCTAATGGTTGAAATATTAAGCTTAAGTCCTTAAAATACATTTGTTATTTTAGTTAGCATTTTAAAAATAAAAATCAACCATGCATTTAGCTAAAGTATCTTAATGTAAAATGGAATACCAAGAGATAAGAAATAAATTCTTAGATTTGTAAATGTTTTTTGCAGTTAAAATCATTTTTTGAATGTCTTGATTGAAAACGTACAAGAAATATTGCGGTGAAATTAAATATATATGTATATATATATAGAGAGAGTGTGTGTAGAAAAGTGACTGGCTCAATTACTCATCCATTTCTGTAATTATTATACCTATAGACTTGTAATTTGTCAAACATTTCTTTTTTGTTGAATAGAGATCCACTAAGAACGAGATTTGTGTAAACTGACTCCCAAAGAAGATTGCAAGGAATTAACGGATTAAATTTTCGATTTTGAACTACTATATCCACAAATTTGACATCTGGTAATCATGAATCTTTTGTTCTGCAGTTGAATTCAGTAAAATGGTTCCGTTCTTAGTGGATCTCCACTCAATTGAAGGAACGTTTGCTAAATTTGAATTCTGTAGGTCAAAAATGGAAATTATCAGACTCTAACAAACCCTTTACAGTGGATTTTCAGGCAACCCATTCTTAACAGATCTCTACTCAACAAAAGAAAAAGGTCTGCAATAGCATTTTAATGACAGTTAATTTTATTTATTCCTTTTTACATGTGTAAGCCAATCAATCTATTCTTGAGATTCAATTTTATATCATATATATAAAACAATGACACATCCCTTTACACCTATAAGTGTGATAAATAAATGTAAACACTATGTTCTCCATTATTTAGCTTTT
This sequence comes from Trichonephila clavipes, assembly GCA_019973935.1. Lineage (NCBI taxonomy): Eukaryota > Metazoa > Arthropoda > Arachnida > Araneae > Nephilidae > Trichonephila > Trichonephila clavipes. The sequence goes on from BMAU01000393.1 coordinate 315,485, forward strand.
AGGAAAAGCTGTTTTTGGAAGCGAAAACGAATGTTTTCGATTTTAGTACATTTTTCTTAACTAAAGACCTTTTTCCCATCGAATGCAAAAAAACGGGATTTCTCAATGGCTTTCTTATTCAATTAAAATTTTAATTTTAAGTGCTACGAAATTTCTTTGAGATACGAAAAATAATTTTTAAAAAAATCTAAAACATTTTAACTTCACTCTATACTGCAGTTGCAGAACTATGATTTTAGAGAAAAAAAATCCACTAGTCCTACGGAAATATAAGCAAAAAACAAGGCTCCAAAACAATTAAAATAAAAATACAAAATTCCACCGAAATCAAGTAAGCTAAAAAAGGTTTTTTCTTACGTCTTAGTCCAGAACTTCTCAAAGTTTCAATACTTGCTACCCAATTTCCAAAAATAATATTCCATTGTCCCCCATACAATAATAATGTACCAAGTGTAATAATAATGTACCTTGACGCTAAAACTACAATATGACATTAATTAAAAACCTTACAAATTATCAAGATAAGTAATAAATTTTGTACATGTTACTTTTAAGTAAGTTATTTTTAATGCATAGGATAAGTATTATGTTACTTTCCCCTTCTACTTTTTAAATTGGACATGTTTAAAAATAATTTTTAATTAAATTAAAAATTTATTTCCTCAATCATCATTTTATAAAAGTACAAATGTCAATTAGAAAAATAGTCTAGTCTTTGTTGGGCCCTCTACTTTATGTCCTTCACATCTGGCATTCATAACTTTTTAAAATAATCTTTTATTTTCGACTTTTCGATATGTGCTGACGCCCCGCCCCTTCCTCATGTAAATATATCATGCCCCCTAGGGAGACGCGCGCGCCCTTCTGTGTGAGAATCGCTGTCTTAATTTGAGAAAATTTTCACTACATTATGTATGCAAACCATCTTCTTTCATTTAATCCTCTTTTTAATTTATGTTGAAAAAGCATCCCTAACTTTTCACAATCAATCTCCTCACTCTATCGTTATTTTAGTTTGCTTTCCGTATATTTAATATCATTTACAAATAACGTTTCTTCAGTAATAATGTGGCAGTTAAGAATCGAAATAACATCAAAGAAAACCTCAAGTTAGTTTCAGAGGAACTCTTCACTTGACAGCCCATTACAAACTTTAAAAATATGAAGTTGAGAAGTTTTATGGTGGACTTGTATAACTCTCTTTTCAATTTCTCCTTAGTTCTCATTAATTTCTTCCTGGCCTTAAAAATCTATAAATTAAAAATATTACATGTGTATAGTTTAATAGATTTTACCTCATCTTTATTTTATGTTATGTATCTTAAGTGCATATATATACTCAATTTTAAATAAAATTTTAGTTTATGTTGATAAATTTCATATAAATATCGTGGGGTCTCAGAAAAAAATCGAAATGTTTGTTGAATCAAAATGCTGAAAATTGCACAATTATTATATGCTATTTAAGTCTTCTGTAATATTATCTGCATTTTTGTTTTAAGTACAAATTGTGAAAGTACATTTTCAAAAAATGACGTCTTACTGTGTTAACGAAAAATTTAGTTATAAAAAGCGTCTAATATAATATAAATTAACTATCATAAATTTTTAATGTAACTAACGTGTTTTTGAAGCATAGATGAACGCGTAACTTTATTGTTGTCTTTTTATAATAAAAGTAATCTTATATATATATATATATATATATATATATATATATATATATAATAATCGTATAAGCTACTTTCTATATGTAATTTGTAACTTCGAAATATCTTAACTTCTAAATAACAGCCTCCTAGCATAAGTTCGAAGCAAACGACTTTCTAAACTTCAATCAGACATTGATTACTGAAACAGAGGATATTATGTCTGGTTCATAGTCGTTTTATGTCTAACTACTAACGTGTATTGATTTTATCGATTGTAACTCAGGTAAGAATGAATCAAAATGGGATTTTGATTGAAATTTATTTAATAAATTATTGCAAATAGAAATATCCAATCAGTGTTAAAGAAGTATTATAACATGTAAATATTCAACGCTCATCAATAATCATGTTTCTTTTGAGAACTATGGTACCACCTTTTTTAATTACTTTGACAACGTTTCACTCTCTCACTTTAAATCAATAAACTATTTATGTAGAACCAAGCATGAAATCAATGGATAGATCATTCTGAGAAGTGGGAATCATATGGAAAAAGGAAATATAATAAATGTAAAATTTTAATGTTCTAATTATTATAAAGCAATTTTCCATTATTAAGGTATCCGACTACGTTGGTTACCGTGATTTTAAAAAAGTGCATAATAGGGTAGTTTTCATGATATTTATTGTCACTCAGATTAGAATATATGCATAAAATTGTTTCAAGGACATTTTGACAAAAAAATTATTTAAATATAATATTTTGGCAAAAAATTAATTTAGAATAATATTTTTTTCTCCAAATGTTCTCCTTTTGTGAAAAATGGTTCTATTATAATAATATTTTGCCTGTATATACCTCAGACCTCTCTACAGAGGCTCAACTAGAGATTTTGAAAAATTCACATTATTTTCAGAGTTACCTCCAATTGAATTTTACTTGTAGGGTGAGTGAGTGAATATTAACGTCACACTGTTCAGCTACACGAGGGCTTTTGGCGACGGATCACGTAATTTTGAACCATTATCAAGTAAAGTGGATGACACTTGAGCTGGCATTCCACTCTCTCAACTACCACACCACACCAAAGGAGGACATTTAAACTCTTGACAGATTTAGCGTGCATCGCGGTCCTACACGGCGGGTCTTTAGTGGCACTGGGCTCGAACTCTTGGCATTCACTTATAGCAGATCAATATCAAAGATACTCAAATGAAAAGTATTTATCTTTGATTATTATTTAAATATTTAACAAGTAATTAATATAAGAATTAATAATATTCTAATAAATATAGTTATATTTTAAATTAGTATAATTAAGTTTTAAATGATTATAATTTTATGTTAAAGGAATATAATTATGTGTTAAATGATTATAATTATAAGTTAAAGGAATATAATTATGTGTTAAATGAATATAATTATATGTATTTAAATTAATATAATTATACATCGTATTTATTCTAATCTATAAGCTGAACTTTTTTCATTGTTAATACTACTAAAAATCGGGTGCGGCCTAGAATCAAAGGTGGTAAAGGTTGTTGGATGGGGGAAATTGAACATGATATTGACGACTAGGGCAATCACAGCTTCATGTATGTATTTAAAAGTTTTTAATACTAATAAAATAAATGGATTATACACTTCCTATTAGTTTTCATTTTTAATTTCTTTTAATTTTGCTAAAATCGAATATCAATACAAACCCGTTGACACTAATTTTTATTTTTTTCACAAAACCATTTTGAAAACTGGGCGTCCGCTTTAGAATCGATGGCGGCTTAGATTCTAATAAATACGATGTTTAAAGGAATAAATTAATACTACATAATACTTAAATAAATAAGTTAATTTAATTTTGTAGTTAAGTGAATAAACTAATATTACTATGCATTAAAATAGGACTATAGCTATTATTCCGAAATTATTATAATTAATTGTTTGAAAAGGCACATATTCCCCTTCTTTATAATGAATAAATTGTTTAAAGGTTAATTTATTTTTGTTCCATTAATTACTAAAATTAGGGTTTTTGCTAGTTATAATTCAAAATTTCTTTTCTGTAACAAAAAATGCAACAATGTGTAGTCAACAAGAAGACATTTTAAATATACAGTATGGTAAATAAAGAATTTCATCAGGAAGTATTTTATTCGCCACTTCAGAAATATATTTTGGGGATTTTCTCTCAAACATTTCTGTAAGATCTCGAGGGATAACTACAAAATGGGAGAGAATTTAGAGGGATGGTATAGTCTATCTCACTTATGGTTTCAGTTTAAAAAGAATTCTAAGGCCATCATTTATCATCCGAAAGGCTCTACGTCCCTTTTCCCAACCCCCAACATAAAAATACTTAGATCACTTTAGCTGTGCTATTTCCCTAGAGAAGAAAACTCTTGATTAAGTATTTCCCTGTGATCTAGCATATAAAAAAGAACAATATTACATGCTGTTGTAATTACAGTAGACGGCATGAATATTGCAAAGAATAGGAGTCACGAAGAATCTAAAATTTTTTCCCGCTATATTCAATTGTGTAACCCGCCCGCTTCCCTAGGATTTTAAGATATTTCATAAATAAATAAATATATATATATATATATATATATATATATATATATAGAGAGAGAGAGAGAGAGAGATTTAAAAGGACAGAACTCTCTCTCTCTCTTCTAAATAATAATTTCTAATAATGTGCAAAAGTGAAGTAAAATTATATTTTACGCTCCCGTAACCCCCCCTCTCTCGGAAGTGGATTTCCCCCAAACCCATTTTTAGTGGATTTCTACTCAACAAAAATATGCTTTACAATTTTTAAATCTTATTCTTATAGTTTAAAAAGGGAAATTTTTCATCAATAAGCCCTATAGCCCCCCTTTCCGTAAAGCCCCTTGTTATCGGATTTCAATTCAACAACAACAAAAAGATATGCATACTAAATTTCATATTTGTAAGTATAGTAAATAAGTTTAGTAGTTCGAAAATGGGAATTTCTTTTATGTGTATCTCCCAACAGTTCCAGGCTTCTCTCATAGAAGTCGATTTCCGTAAAATCCGTTCTTAGTAAGTAACTGTTCTACAAAAAAATATACTTACCAGATTTCCAATATGTAGATCTAACAGTTCAAATACAGGAATTTTTATCTATGTTTCCTCCTTATAACCTCTCACAACGCCCCTTGGGGATTGATTTTCACAAAAACCATTCTTATCTGAACTCTTTTCATAAAAGGATACCTACCAAATTTCAGGTCCTTAGGTCTAATAGTTACAAAAGTGGAATATTTATCCATAACTCCCTTTAAGCTCTCTGAACACCACTTGGGGTCAAATTTCGTAAAATCTGTTCTTAGCGGGTCTCTATTTTATGAAAGGAACAAGCCTACCAATTTTCGACTCTGTAAGTCTAATAGTTCTGGAGATTTCGTGATGAGCGAGTGAATGTGAATGAATGAGTCGCTTTTCTCCCTTATATATAAATACACTCATATAGATTTTATATGTCCCGTAAAGTCCGGTGTATAATACGCACTTTTAACACATAAAATTAGATCGAAATTTATAAGTGAGCTTTATACGCCGGGTATAAAAATGACAGCTTCAAAAATAAAAAATAAATGTACTTAAATTAAAAAACTTAGACCTCTACTAAGATCGGAATACTGTTTATTTAAAAGAAATGTCATACATTATGAACTAAAATGGTTACTTTTCTAGAAATCTATTATTTTTTTTTTCAAAATCCTTGAAAAATTCCGTGAAGAAATGCCTTAAAACATAATAGAAATGCTAACGTACATTGCAAGTTCCTTCGTAAAAAAGGTAGTGCGTGTTATACGGCGAATATACACTCAAAAATAAAAAATACATCTTGAAAGTATAGGTGCACGTTATATACGCCGGATTTTATGGTACATAGATTTGCAGACTTAGATTAATTTAATGGAATTAACGTAACTCTAGGTCAAGAATCTCGAAATTTCAGATTTCTTTTAGATTATGAGGTCAAGCATTTAACTTAGAGTCTCTTTCTTCACATTCCCACATAACGATTTGTAAAAGTATAAAGACTCAGATGGATGTTAGCATATGCGCCCTATATAGGAACGAGACACGGATATATAATCTTTCGACCATTAGGTTTTGAATATGTTGCTAGGATACTAAAGCTATGAAACGTCGATCAGACTGAATATATTTTATTTTGACTCCAAAATCGTATAAAATTGTTGATTTAGGAAAGAGTCTGATATCATCTGTCAGTGTCATATGCATAATCTATGTATAGCCCACTCCACTCTGGGTATTACCTAATGTTGTACGAATGTATATATTTATAAGTTATTGACATCTAAGTCCTAGCATTTAGCATTCGATTGTATTAAAAACTTTATTATAACTCTCACCTCTTGATTTAATTAAAAAAAGAGGACAGGTATTCTAAGTATTAATATCTAAAACTGAAGTAGAATTATCTTTTACACTCCCGTAACCCCATCTCTTGAAGTGAATTTTCGCAAAAACAATTTTTAGTTTATCTTAACTCAACAAAATAAACATGCTTGTCAAATTTAAAGTCTAAATCTAAAAGTTTAAAAACGGATTTTTTTTATCAATAAGCCAGGTTATTGAAAGTTGGTCTCTAAGCCAGGTCTTTGAGAGTTGACTTCCGTAAGACTCCCTTTCTTAGCATATTTCAATTCAACAAACGAGACGTGCACACACAATTTCGTTTCTGTAGATTTAGTAGTTCAAAAACGGGAATATTTTTTATCAATAAAACCCAGTGGTTCCTATTCCCCACATAGAAGTCAATTTTTGTAAAATCCACAATCCTACAGTATTTATATTCAATAAAAGAAACATGCTTACCAGTTTTTAAGTATGTGCGTCAAACAGTTGAAAAACAAGAATTATTTTTATCTATAACACTCCTTAACCCTCCCTTTGGGAGGCAAATTTTGGAAAACCCGTCTTAAGAGAACTGTAGTCTCTGAAAGGAACATGTCTACCAAATTTCAAGCCTGTAGATCTTACAGTTAAAAAACGGTAATATATTTTTCTAAAACGTCCCTTAAGCCCTCGAAAACCTTATGGTTCGAGTTTCATAAAGCCCCTCTTGTAGAGGATTTTTACTTTATGACAGGAAAAAAGGTCCGCTAAATTTAAAGTCTGTAAGTCTAATATTTCAAAACATAGAACAAATTTATCTCTAACTCCCTCGCAATTTCTCTTGGGGCTCTATCTTCGCAAAACCCGCGTTCTTAGCTGATCTCTACTCTTTGAAAGAGACTTGTCTGCCTATTTTCAAGTTTGTTGGTCTTATAGTTCCTGAGATATCGTGATGAGTGGGGGAGTGAGGGAGTTAGTTTCTCTTTTATATATATATACACTCTGTCGCAAAAAAATATATGCACCCAGAAGAAATCAAGCTACAATCACGAAACTCGGCAAGAATGTAGTCTGGTAGTAGATATGCAAATGATTAAAATTTCGAAGCCAATGAGACAAGGCTAAGTGTGCTATGCGCATATTAGTTGCGCAACTGGGAGAGTTTAAAAGCATGAGTACGAGCGCCGTACGGCTATCCAAACGAATCTGATGACTTTGATAGACGATATTGAGACTTAGGATGCCTCTAAGACGTAACCGGCGGCAGTACGAGCAGCTGACGGACTTTGATAGGGGCCGTATAATAGGCCTCAGAGAAGCAGGTTGGTCGAATAGACGTATCGGCCGCCACCTCGGTCGGGCGATATGGTAGTTGCTCGGTGTTGGCAACAGTGGATCACAGAAGGTAGAGTGTACCGTCGCGGAGGGTCAGGACGTCCCAGGAACACAAATGATCGCGAGGATCGTGCAATCAGAAGAGTGGCCACTTCGGCACCAACAACGTCGCTAGCATCGATTCAACGCCACTTACCTCCTTCAGACATCCAGTGCCATCAAGAGAAACCATAAGGAGACGACTGACCGAAGTTGGCTTGAGGGCCGACGTCGCTAAGACGCTTACCACTGACCCCACATCATAGGCAGTGTCGACTGGATTTTTGCCGACCTCGGGCAACTTGGAGTGTGACAGACTGGAGACGTGTCATCTTCAGTGATGAATCCCGATTCAGTCTCAGTGCTGATGACCACCGCACACGTGTCTGGAGGCGCACCGGCCAGCGGTCCGATCCGGCATTTATTGTCGAGCGGCATACAGCAATTTCACAAGGTGTGACAGTGTGGGGAGCAATTTCTTGGGACACACGATCATCTTTAAGTGGTCCTTCAAGGCACTTTGACAGCTCGCAGATACGTGGACGATATTTTAACGCCGATTGTGCTACCCATGCTATCAAGTTGCCCAGGTGCCATTTATCAACAGGATAATGCTCGTCCACATACTGCGCGACTCTCCCAACAATGTCTTCAAGGATATGAAGTCCTACCATGGCCTGCCAGGTCACCAGATCTTTCGCCAATAGAGCATGTCTGGACGCTGGGAAGGCAACTGCAGCCGTCCCGAGATACAGTAGAATTAACTGCGCAGATGCAAAGACTATGGCAGGATCTTCCACAGGGGGTCATAAGTGATCTAATTGAATCGATGCCACGCCGAATTTCGGCTTGTATAGCTGCCAGAGGTGGCTTTACTACTTACTGATTTTTAACCTTTTGCAAGCTGTAACCGCTTAATAAAATGATATTTTGTTCTGAATTTTTAATCATTTGTTTATTTTCATATACACTACATGCATACCAAATTTCGTGAATGTAGCTCAATTTCTTCTGGGTGCATATATTTTTTTGCGACAGAGTGTATATATACAAGGGTGTACCAAAACTCAACGTCAAGCGGTCATGAGGAGACAGGAGGGGAGGGTCATTTGAAAGTTATAAATTAAAAATTGGTTTCTTCATATTTTACTACATAAGAATGGAAAAATTTTAGCAGGAAACACAGGTTATTATTTCAATTGATAGTACTGAAAATATAGTGAATTTTTCAAAAATCCTATTTAAGGCCCTGTTGAGAAGTGTTTGCAAAATATAAGAAAACTATTAATATTACAAAAGCCTTTTCCATAAAAAAATATTTTTGCTACATTTTTTTGCCAAAAAAGTTATGTAATTTTAAGTAACTTAAAAAATTGTTTACTGTAATAATATTCTTTAAACAACTTAATACATATATTTTAATTCAAGTGACATTAAATATCAATATATATATTCATTTATACGCTTTTCAAAATCCTAGCTCCAAATTTAGTCAGATACCTTAATAAATTAAAAAATTTGCAATAATTATTATGTTTAGAAAAGTAGGTGTTGTATCAATTTGGAATTTTAACTAAATTTGACATCTTTTTTAAAGTAACTTGTTTAGGGGTAGTATATTATGTTTTTCCTTTTACGGAGAGGGAAAGTTAGGTGACATTTTTTCTCAAATCCCGTTTCAAGGAAACAATGTTAATTTTAACTTGACCAGTAAAGAGCTTTGATCAACTTTTGATTGTGATTAATAGCATGGCTATGTTAGATGAAGTTAGTGAAAAACTTATTTATGGGGTCACAGTACTTGATCATGGGATGGAGGGTGTCAATTTTTCACATTTTTAAAAGTATGTAATCTACACTAAACCAAGTGATATAGAATATTTGTTTGCACTTGTGATTTGAATATTGTTTTATTCTTAAAAAAGTCACAACTTTGGATTCACGATCTGAAGTTGCAATTATTTTGAGATATAATTTTTGATGACATTTTTGCAGATGATGTGTTTTGGAAGATTTATCATCTAGATCATAGCAATTTACTCCTTGATACATTTTATCTACCAAAATAAATGTTAAGAATATTTGATTGTGTGTATTGTGAAATCTATTAGATTTATAATGTGTGAATCATGAATATTAATTATAAGTTTGTTACTTAGAATAGACTAATGCCATTGAATATTTTAAAATGGTTTTCAAGGATAATCTGACTCCTGAAATTTCAAAGATGGAAGTGCTGAAGTCGACATTTTCTTATATTTTATAGTATATATAAGGGGTATTATTTAAAGAGTCAATAATTATATTCAGATTTTTCATTAAAACATTTTAGAGGGTAAATCTCACGGTCAAGTAATTTTGTGTATAGGTGTGGAGTTGATTTTTCCAAAAATTAACTATATTTTTAACTTAATTAATTAATAGGTTAAATTTTTTTAGGTTAATTAATTTAACTTTTCTTAAGAACCAAGTTTGAACGTTAGGATGAAAAAAAAATCCCTGGAGATAAGCATATTACCCAACTAAGAAAACAAAAATAATATGTATACACAAATAATGTGAAGAATTCTAATTAAGTACTTGCGGTAATTTTATTCAATATAATGTAATGCCTATTTTTAAAAGTGATATGAAGACAACTCTGAATGAATTTTTAAGCCTTATAGCCCATAAAATAATGGCACTTTTGTTTAATTTGCAAAGTTGCTCTCGAAAGTAATTTAAATATGGTACCTATTAGTACCATTATTATTTTTTTGAGTATCGATTCTATTTAGAATGTTTAGTTTTAAATTAAAAGACATCGATATATATATACACTAAAATTAATTCAACACATGATAGATGATAGACAATTTTACCAGTATATCTGAGATCTTGCAGATTAAGCCATTTAAAAAAAATCACACATACAATCAATAGTTTTTCTAAGAAAACAGGTCTAAAATTTTTACTTTAAGGGGAATAGGAATCAGACCTTTAGTAACCTTTCAATACACTGCTTACGACTTAAGCCAAGAATTTTAGAGTCATTAGTGTAGCGATGCGAAATATTTCCAGATAAAGCATTACACGATCGAAATGGTGTGTGATTCAGAGTTCTAAAAAGATATATCGATGACTTGAATTTTCCGAATAAAACCACGCAGTGGTTAAGTCCCTTTTCTTTAGGGTGCAATAGAAAGTCCGTGGCGCCAGGACTAGACTCATCGATTGCGGAGTAGGCAGCATGCTAGTCCCGTCCCACATTATACCAGCTCCGGATCACGGCTTTCGGGTTCCATGGGGAGAATAATTGCCTGATTACTTGGCTCGACTGCTAGTATTTTTATCCTTATCCCCTGCAAGAGATGGAAATGCGGTACATTCTCAGAATCATAGCCCAGATTCGGGTGGTCGAATAAGATTAAGAGTAATCCTTGGAATTTGTGCTTATTGCCAATGGTATTTGTGTGCAATTTGTGTGGAGTCCACTCGGGAAACGCCGAATATCATGGAGCCTGTTTGTTTTATTATGTTGTTTAAGTATGTGTTGAAAGGGGCTAAGCAAAAAGTTATGGTTTGAAAGTTATTCATGTTTCTGTTCTGTCTGTAGAAAAAGGGAAAAGTCTGAATAAATATAAGGCAATGCACTTTTTTTAGGTTTTAGCTGTGGAAGAAGAAACATTTTCTGTTTTTTCTCTTTAACCTCTTAATCGTTCAGCTTTTTTCCCCCTAGATGTTTCAAGAAAAGACATATTTTTTTATTGTATGTAACTAAACACCACACTTAAAGAATTTTTAAAAATGGAGGTATTTTGTTTTAGTTTTAAATTTTAAAGTTTTTACACTTTTTTTTATTTTACTATGGTGGAACACAAAAACCCATTATTGTTATTAAAACCCATTTTGTAAATACACTTTGCATGCTACGAAGAATGTTTTATTTAACTTTGAAAACTTTTCATGTTTGTACTTTTTCAAACATTTGATGGATTTGTGTGTGAACAATTTGAAGCATGGTGTTATTCTAAGTTTTACATTGTAATTAGGACAGAAATTTCTCGTTTCCTTTGAACTTATTTTTCCATTTTAATTTCTTCTCAAGCATCAAACTTCATTTTGTCATGTCTTAATGTTTGTTTTTAATACTTTTTGTGAAAAATATATTTTGAGGAATAATTAAAACTTATGTTCTTCTAAGTTAGTAAAATGTCAACATATCAATGTGATCGGAGAATTAAGTCGAAGTTAACATAGGGTTTTGAGAAGGGTGTAAAGTTAAAAAAGCTCGAGTTTTATAGACGATATCGAACGGATGTAAAACAGATGTGAATCAGGATACCGTCAACGGGTATCGTAACGAATGATGAATTTGTAGCGAGTTAAATTAACAGATTTTTTCCAAGATGAAATTTGGTACGAATGTAGAAGTTCGCGTGTGCCCTTTCACGTACACACACACACACTTATGTACATTAGTCCAGGTATAATTGTCATTTGAATTTGTTTCGAAATTAAGAGTCAGTATCCAATAGTTCTCATATACAGCTACATCAACATTAATTCAAAATCACACTTCATATGACCGTAGATCTAAATTACAAGACCAGCAATATACTGGCTGATGTAGGCCTCTACATCATCATGAGTTCAAGAAATATAAGCTAAAACTTGACTTATTTTATGTTAAGGTAAAATACGAGCTTTTCTTTTTTATTTAGGAGAAAAAAGATGCATCTATCGATTAAGAAAGCTCTGAAGAAAGAAATCAGTTTTTTTTTTTTGGATGACGTGGCTGTTAAACAGAATACATTTTACGATGGAAGACATAAATCTCTTTTTTACACGAAAAAAACACAACTGTGTAATGCACTTTTATTAGAGGAATATATTTTTAGAGTTGAAAGCTTTGAAAGTCGTTTTTCACTAATAATACAAAGATGACAGACTCGCAGGATTTTGAAAGTAGCAGGAGCTTGTAATTTGAGAGCCTTTATTTCGAAAGTGTCAATGCTTTTCCCGTATTCCCAATTAATCTAAAACTACACACTTGCATAAATTTAGAGAGCATATATGTTAAAGCAGATTTTGAAGAGTGAAATATGTCGTTGCATCTGAGCTCAGTTTTCGCTCCAAGGTTAGATTTGAAAAATCAGCAAATTATTCCCTTTGTCTAGAGAGTTCTAGATTTAAGAGCTGAGTTGCTGTTTCGTAGGAAATTTTAGGTAATTAACTTCGTGAGAAATTAACAATAGTGTAATTGTTAAATTGTGGCAAATTGGTTAGAAAAAAAATACAATTTTATTTAGTTTTTAATGTGTATATTGGAAATAAGAAATTCTATTTGAAATAATACCAAAGTACACACACACACATAGATCTATAATGTCAGCAACTACTTAAGGAAGCTACTTTAGACAGTACTCTTAAATTGATACTACATTTAAATGATAAAAAATACAGTTTATTCTCTTATTAACTTAAATTAACGAAAACTATTAATTTTCTATTTCCGTTTTTTAATATTCTAAAAATCGTTATTAATTTTTTCTCAATTATTAATATTTTTTCTTCTATGTAAGAGGATTATAGTACTAGGTCTATTGTTTTTAAATTATTAAGCAAATTATTGTATCTTAGGAAAAAGTGTTAGAATATTTGCACACTTGGCAGATGTTAAAAGTGTGCTGTTTAAAAACAGCTTTGTTGAGTAGTTGCATAAATTTTTTGGTAATTCTGCGTTCCTTAGTTGGGGAGTACAAATTTAACATCTTCAAGAATGTGTAGTCTACTATGTGAATTTTTAGTTGCCTAGTGTTAAATCAATCGCTATTCTGATCCCCCCCCCCAAAAAAACTCGTAATTTAGATTAAATATGAGAAAACTGCCTCCAGTTTTCTTGCTATTTCATTAATCCTTGAACTAAATTCCGAAACATTGATATCTACCCTATGTAATGAAAACTACGGCTTTCGAATATGATTATATTAAATATTGAAGTTAATATTATGTACTCATATTAAAAGTTTTTATGTCACAATGTTTATGCTATTTTTTTATATTATATAGTTTTATAAAATACTATGGGTAGCATTCGGTTAGCTGGTGCAAGCGATAAATCTCCAAATATTGATACCGGTGACAAACAAAATATCGCCAACTGAAACCATTTTCCGTCGTTCTCCACACAGCTTTCAACAGAGAATAATTCAGTAAAATTTATAAAAACTTAAAGTTCGTAGCTATTATCTGTTCATATTTTAGGTATCATCGCCAAAATTGTTCGCTTGGTGAATTTTGCACCTGTCAAATTGAATAATTCCAAACTATGTTTGGACTGAAAATCTTTCCGAATGCTAGTCTTATAACTAACTGTTATGTAATAACTAATATATCATGAGAGAAAAAAGAAACCCAAGTACAACTGAAAATATTTGGTTTTTTAAAACGTGGTTATATTAGGAAATATTATATAAAGGCAGCATTTCTCAAATGGGGGGTGCACCCTCTAGGGGGCGTGATATCATTATAAGGGGGGCGCAAGCTTATTGAAAAATCGAAAGTAAAATATTTAAAATAAGTATTGATTGACTGAAAGGAAGTAAAACAAAATTCAATCTGACATCATAAAAATCAAAAGCACATTTACACTAATACAATATAAACATATCAGTATTTCACGAATTTTTTGATAGGTAATTTATCTATATTAAATTAAAACCAATTTTAATAATTACTAGTGTCTGTCATGGGCTTGTAATTTACAAAATGTAATACTTATATTTTAATGATTTGTATAGTTTATAATTAAGGTTGTATTGTAACTTTAGCGTTTTTATTGTGTTCCCAATACATAATTATTGTATGGGAGGGCGCGATGAAAACTATGATTGAAAATTGGGTCGTGGTTATAGAAAGTTTGAGAAGAACTGTATAAAGGGAATGGTTAAAAATTGATTTGTGTGTTTTTATTAATTCGTGGCTTATAGTTCCGAATGCGGTAAGCTGAATTATCACAGATATGACCAAATAGGACTGCTGCAGATTTTTTTTCATTTATTTTTTAACACGCACACGTAGACTTTTCTATGACGTAGCTCTAATAAAATGAAAATTTAACAAACAATCATTCAGTCAGCACACAAATAAGAAACTATGTTACCTAGCGACAAAAACTTTAATAAACATTGCAACTCAGTCAAGAATTTTCTAACGACGTAAGCTCCAAATGTTTCATACGTCATTTGAAACATTCTTTAACAGTTCCGGTAAGTCAAACTTTTCAGTTGTCAATTTATTCTAAAAATTTATTTTGAATAACTCAATTTTAAACCTATAGGAATTCTTATTTCGTTTGTACGGAATTTATAAAAGAATTGCAGTAATTATCTGGAATTTTCAAACAATTGTTATTCCTTCGAATTATCATGATTTTTTAAGACTTGCTAGTTCGTCATAGTTAACCAGAGAGTCAAAAATCTGTCAGAGAATGTATTTAAATAAAAGATAGGAGTATTTCAGAAGGTGATTTTCAAATGTGCAAATACTATACTTAAAATGTTAAATTTTTAAGCATTATTGTAGGTATCTAGAGAAAATTTTTAAAAATATGAACATACATAAATCTTTAGATTTGTATAGGTAAACTACATCCAATTATTCTAAAGGGTGTTTTTTTAGAGATATAGAACTTTAAATTGCAATAAAAAACAACGATGTATTATTCGATTGACATGAATTTTTTTTATTCGAAAGATAATCTTGTGGCATTACATTTTAAATATGATTTCTGGCATATGACTACCACGGCTGGCTCGGATGTAGTCCAATCTGGACGTCCAATTTTCGATGACTTTTTCCAACATTTGTGGCCGTATATTGGCAATAACACGGCGAATGTTGTGTTCCAAATCGTCACGCGTTTGTGGCTTATCCGCATAGACCAATGACTTTACATAGCCCCACAAAAAATAGTCTAGCGGTGTTAAATCACAAGATCTTGGAGGCCAATTCACAGGTCCAAAACGTGAAATTAGGCGGTCACCAAACGTGTCTTTCAATAAATCAATTGTGGCACGAGCTGTGTGACATGTTGCGCCGTCTTGTTAGAACCACAGCTCCTGGACATCATGATTGTTCAATTCAGGAATGAAAAAGTTAGTAATCATGGCTCTATACCGATCACCATTGACTGTAACGTTGTGGCCTTCATCGTTTTTGAAGAAGGATTCCACCAGCCCATAAAGCGCACCAAACAGTCAGTTTTTCAGGATGTAACGGTGTTTCGACATACACTTGTGGATTAGCTTCTCTCCAAATGCGGCAGTTTTGTTTGTTGACGTAGCCATTCAACCAGAAGTGCGCTTTATCGCTAAACAAAATTCGCTTATGAAAATCGGGAACAACGGCAATCTCGTTTTGGGCCCATTCGACGAATCTACGCCTTGCTTGATGATCGTTTTGATGAATTGCCAAACCAAACTGAGAATAAATCACTTGGCAGCTGTTAAATTGGTCGCCATCTTGGAAAGTAATGCCAACTTAAACTTCTATACCTGGAAAAAAAACACTCTTTAGGAATATATTAGAGAAATTCTACTTTAACCCGTTAACGCCCAACTTAATTTAAAATTGAAATTTTGTTAAAAACTTTTAAAATTATGTTAAAAACACTTAAATTAAATATAATATGCAATTAAACTCCACACCATTAGTTTAGGATCCGAGATAATTACTGTCCTATAAATAGGACGCTGGGCGGTTGTGGAAGTTTTTGAACACTTAGTACTTCTTTGTTTTTAGTTACTTGATTACATTTCTGTTCCCAAACAATTGAAATTTAATATTTAATGCAAAATAAAATGAAACACAAATAAATTTGACATTTTTTATTAAGTTTAAAAATATTTACACAATTTATGGTAATTTGGAAAATATTTTGTGCATACAGTTACATCACAATTCTTGCAAAATGAAGAGGTTTTCCCGAACAATTTTTCATTTGACATCGTCTTTGTTTTTCTCTTTACCAATTATAGGGCCAACTCCATCACGTCTAACAGTGTCTATTTCGTTCACTCGAGATGAATTTGTATAATTTGATCTACAGATTTGGTTTTGTAAGTGTGTTGCATTTTTTTAGATAGGCATTGCAATATGTCACCTTATTTCTTTGATACTTGTTTCTCTGCATTTACCATATGGTAAAATAACGCAGGTATTTACAACAGCCATTTCTACAATTCGGGTCAAAATTAGCCAATACCATTTTTTTCAACGGATTTTTATGGTATGTTTCTCTAAAAGCCAATCATGAGAATCTACAGCACCAATGTTTTTGTTATAATTGTTTACGAGACATGGATGTTCGATTTTATTTTTTTTCAGCTTTTTCCTTTTCACGCCTTGAAACAGATGTTAATATCTCAATTATGTCAATATTTGTCACAAGTGTAACGCATTTGTTATCATGCCATTTTAACGCAGTAATTTTATTTTTCACATCAAAGTAGAAATCATGTGAACCACGGTTAGTCTTTTTGAAAGTAAAATCAATTTCAAGGGCACAATGCTGAATTCTGTCACTTCTTATTGTTCCAGTTGCTCGAAATCCACTCTCTCTTAGGTCAACTAACAAATTATAGGAATTTTAAAAAATATCAAAATAAACTATATGACTCTTGGGATCAGTAATTGGCTGAATCATTTTTTTACAACTCGAGTTCTCAATGGCTCTTTTCAAAGAACCATGGTAGAAGCAGCATCGACAACTTCCTTGCAGCAATACAAATCAAAATTATAGCAGTAACCATTGTTCCCACATCTTATACCCAAACCTTTTGGGTTTACCTTTAATGTATTGCTTGCAGTAACGATGACCGTAATATCAAATCATCATTTCATCAATAGATAGATGCTTGTCAAAAATTCCCAATTTCCGAAAATTTGCGTTCATTTCAGCAATTATTTTTTGAATTTTAAAAGTTCTGTCAATTGTTTGGGATTCGGCTTCATTATTATCAGCTAAATGAATCACAGATTTTATTTCTAAGTATCTGTTTCTAGTCATTGAGTTTCTTACTATAGGAACCATTAAATCCTCTTCATCTGACCAATAGTCACATTCACTTGATAGAGTATGATATCCAGAGAAAATAAAAAAATCGATAAATGTTTTTAATTCTTCAGTTGTTAAGGAAAATTCTGGTTTGTTTTTCCATTGTTTGGCGTATTTTTCTGTTTCTGTTAAAATAGGCTCCAAATATGTCGGAGACAAAAATTCTTCATAAACTTCAACGGGCGTAGACCCTCTAAAGTACTTTCAGCTTTTTCATAATTAATTTTTGAGGCATTACTTTCATTAGAAAAATTGTAATTTGGCGGAACTTTTTTTGCAATCTGCTATTAACTCTTTTTTACCTTTTTTACGTGCATTTGATCCTGCTTTCGAGCAACTTCACTTCTTACTTTTGTTTGATAAATCTTTCTCTCTACTATTATCATGGTTTTCATAAGGAACAGCAATTTCAATTCTACCCCTGCAACGTCTCTTACAGATAGGCTAAGAGTTTCAGTGTCATCAAAACCTTCTTCATCTGTTAATTCATCTACTTCAGGTGGAAAAACAATAATTTCGGACTCTAATTCCTCCAAAAATAGATATTCTACAGCTTTCTCGCAAGTTTTAAAAACATTTTCCGCGACATCTTGAGCACCTTTGAAATAAACTAATTATCAGAAAATTTAACGAATCCGCCCAGCGTCCTATTTTTAGGACAGTAGTTTAAATTTGTAATTAAAACTAATAAAAGTAAAAATAATTTTAAAATGTTATAAGATATCTGTTAATAGAATATCTGAAAAAATATTTAAACTTACCTTTAAAACCTTTTCGTACCCTTACAATGAAATTCAACAAGAAAAATCATGAAAATGGCGAAGTTTACGTGTCTGCAGCTGGCTGAAAAATGCTTCTATCCGGTCCAAACAGGCTTAAGTAATTCAAGTGAAACCAATTCTTTTCAGGGGTTTAAAAAAAGAGTTGGAAAAACGTTGAATAGCTTTCTTTATAATGGTGAAAATGAACTGTCCTATAAATAGGACGCTGGGCGGAAACGGGTTAAGCCAAACGAAATTTGAATTTTAAACAGCCTCAAACAAAAAGAGATTTGAAATATATATCAACCGATAGCGAGAGATAGAAATATTTAAATTTAGAATATTTCTATGCTAATTAAGGATGAAAGGTGACAACAAAAATTAAAATTAAGATATTTTCTTCAGTCCTGTGTGACTTTTAGAATTTATTTTCAAATAATAAAACAGCTCTTGTGTAGCTGCAAAATGAGACAATGAATACATTCAAAAATATTACTGATAAGTTAAACTTCTAAATGAATGTCAATCAAAAATATTATTTTCGTTAAATATCACAGTAATTTTGGTGCGATTTGATTAAAGGCAAAAGGATTTATTATTTACATGACGTAAAACTATTATTTAATTGAAACAATATTCAGTTGGACTCCGATTTAACGAATTCGTTGTGACATATCATTTTGTTCCTGTATTCGGGGTTATTCGTTTTATCGGGGACCAAATAAAATATAAACTTTTTGCACCTACCTTTTGGAAATTCTTTAAGAAGCAACTACACAAAAAAGTTATAGCTAAAAACTACAAATTTATTATCCTACCGCTAAAAGTACTACTAGGGAATTATTGCACACCAATTAATTGGAAACTTTAAAATACTGACTAATATATGTTTGAAAATCTTGTTGATTCATGACTCGAAAAAGTGCAGACTTTATGCAGAGAAAAAACTACTGCATAAAGTATGTTTTCTCCATACAAACATTGTATAACATTAGAAGATGTAACAGTTTGGATAGGTCTGTTATCAATTTCTGCATCAGAATTGCTATTCATTGGCTCCGACAAATCAACAATTTTCTCATCTTCAGTTGCCCAGATAGGAAGTCATTCCTTAAATGTAACACAACCGTTAAAATCTTAAAATATCTCCTGTGTTTTGGAGTGGGATAAGATAAGAAAGAAAATTCCTGTCATATTCAAAACTCACATGATAGGTCACACTCATCATTCATCTGCACCTGTCAGGTATACTAATGGTCTTCATACTTTCTCCTCTATATTTTCGGCAAACAAGAAAAGTCTTTTTTTGTTCCGGATTAAAAAGATACGCCATTGAAAAAGAAATTAATTTTTTTTCTAATACAAACCAATAACAATTTTTTCGAATGTTGAAATAATTCAATAATTCGAGGTTTATTATTCATTAAAGACTGTTTTATCCCTCATTTTAATCGGGTACAGAGGGAAATTCATTAAATTGCGAGATTCGTTAAATAGGGGTTCGGTAAATTGGGGTCCTGCTGTAGTTAAATTTCTTCCAATGATTTCTGCTAAAAGGATAAAACTAAATTTCCGTGCAATATATGATTTATCCGAGAATATTCAGGTTTTTCAATGTATATCATGTATAAAACTTTTGTCGCGACTTCAATAAAAATTTTAAGCGATTACGATTGATAAGATCTTCAAGCAAGTAATCAGAACCAATACTTTCTTTGCGATTCCAAGTTTTTTGTTGACAGGCTTTTCAACCAAATCGAAAAAACTGTTCAAAAGCCTAGAGGCTGAACCTCAACTTTTATACGGGTTCTAAACAAGTAAACTTAGATAAAAAAATCCTTAATGGACATTTCATTTCTTCGCCGTTCCCTGAGGGATTTCGTAACTAAGAAACATTTTTCAAGTGATTCAAGTGAGATGTTTCATCACAAATTAGTTAAAGGAAATGGAAATAAAAAGATTTGATAGAAAGTAACAACTTAACAGAAGCCCAATAAAGGCGAAACGGAACTGCAATTTCCTAGAAATCGTGGCAAGAATTTTATTTATTATTCCGTACAAAGATCCGTAATTTTAATCTTGAAAGTAAGGTTTCAGTGGCAGTTTCTGATACAAAATCGGTATTATACATGAAATGGTTGTGCAGGAAAGTTATTTAAACGAATGGGTTGAGAATTAAATAGATATTATTTCACCATTTTTTAATTTTCCACTTATATAAAAGTTTACTTACATTTCACTTGGTTTAAATTTTCGCTACTCTACACCAGTATTAAAATTTTAATTAGTTAAAAATAAAAACTAATTTTATTAAATACTTTTAAAGGTAAGAAGGGTTGAGGACTTTTGAAATAACAAAGTTTTATGGTCAAAACTGAATGAAGGAAAAGAGACATTAAAAGCCAAAGATAGCTATTCAATCACAAGGTTGAGTAGAGTTTTCGAAAGAATACTTAATTTCGTACACACACATTTATTTGCCAACTGGGGAGTTTGGGAAATACTACAAATGCATATTAATTGAACCAAAAAAAACGATTATTAATATTTGTTTCCCTAATGGACAGCATATTGGCTACTAAGCCTTTACAGACACTACAAGTCTCCAAATGGGACAGACATTTCATTATGGCACCACCTATTGGTGGCTCTCGCTACCAAATTTTGACACTAAACTTTTTTATTGAATTTAAACTCTCGTCTGATTTTAAATATTGCCGTTATTTAATTTTGCCGAGAGTACCAAAGTCAAATTATACTCGAGGGTTCTTTCACATGCCATACAATCATATAACATGCGTGCCTATGATTTTGGCATCCAGAAAATCTATCGACTCCAGCCGGGGAAAAACCCGCAACCTTAGGCATATGAAGCGGGCACACTACCTCTAAGCCACCGCGTCGACTCATTATTAATATAGAGAATAGGCTGCTTTTTACCTCCCTGTATCTCTCCATGTACCTATATATGTGCTTTAGATAATTGCATTATTTGAAAAAATAGGTTAAAAGAGAATAATTACATCTGGCGTACAATTTATTTTTATTTATAAATAAATTATATTAGAATAATTATACACCTCTATTTAAACTGTTCTCAAGTTTAAGGTATCCGACTACGTTCGGAACCATGATTTTAAAAAAACGCATAAATGGATACTTTTCATGATATCTAGTGTCACTTAGATTAAAATACATGCATAAAATTGTTTTAAGGACATTTTAACAAAAAAAAAACATTTTTTAAATATAATATTTTGGCAAAAAATTAACTTAGAATAATCTTTTTTCCAAATGTTCTCCTTTTGTGTGAAAAATGGATCTATTATAATAATATTTTGCCTGTATATAGCTCGGACCTCTCTACAGTTGCTCAACTAGAATTTTTGAAAAATTCCCTTTATTTTCAGAGTTACCACCAATTGAAATAATTATCGGCGTTTTTTTCTTAAAATTGCTCCCCTTTGTTGTCGTAAGATATGAATAAGCCCACTTCTAAGTTATATATTTCAAAAATTCTAGTTGAGCCTTTGAACAGAGGTCTGAGCTGCAAAATATTATTCTAATAGAAGCTTTTTTCACAAAAGGAGAACATTTTCACAAAAAAGGTTATTCTAAGTTAATTTTTTGCCGAAATATTGTATTTAAATAAAAAAAATTTTGTCAAAATGTCATTAAAACAATTTTATGCATATATTCTAATCTAAGTGACATTAAATATCATGAAAAGTATCCATTTATGCGCTTTTGAAAATCACGGTTCCGAACGTAGTCGGATACCTTAACGAGAAGCAGAAAAAGTTGCCTCATTTACACTGACGAAGGTTATTATTCAAGCTTAAGCCCATTATTTCTTTTCTGTGTATTCCTTTAATATTTGTTGAACATTTTTAATCATAAAGCGTCATATTATCATCATCCTCTATAATTTTAATAAATAATTTATTTTGAGTGAGCATTGTTAACGCGTTTTTCTTCATGTAAACATGGACATTTCTTCACTGTATATATTCGTTTATACCGAAACAGGTCACAGTATCTGATAAATATTGTTTATAAAATAAATTATTTTAAGATAAAACTTATCCTTAGAGTATACTTATTTATGGTTAAATCTCATTTTTACACATTACCTGAGAATGTAACTCCTGTTTAACATTTAAGCTGATCAAAGACAGCTTTAATTTGAAATTAAGAGTTTAAATGAACTTTTTTCTTCATACATTTGAAATGTTAATTAATTATTTGGATGCAACCAGTTGGATATAAAATAAACAAATAAAGCACTTTTCAAAACGTTACAATGGAAAATATACATCTCTTGATTAAAATATGTAACACTCAGCTGAAAAATATCTGTCATAAATTTAAAGTACAAACAAAAGAAATAATTAGATTGTAAAATATTCACTTATGAACAAAAGCAATATTTAAGTTAAAGTTATTGATAACGTTGCGAAGTTAAACAGAATATTTTAAACTTGAAGCAAACCTTTGTCCTATTTTTCAGCTCGTTTCAAAACCACCTGGTAGTGTGCCTTTCGCAAGTTATGAATATTTGACGGTTTACAAAAGAGTGTTTAAATCAATAGTGTTGAATGATTCATCGACCGCTGAAGGGAAAAATTGAATCTGGAAGCATGAAGTGCAGTAATATGCTTAGAATAGAGAAGTTTCATGATAGGTATTAATTCAGAAATTAACTCATTTTTTTTGTTTGAGAGAGAAATATGGATAAAACTTCAAAGGTTACTCTAGTAAAAAATGAGAAAATTTTTTATTAATACTTTTTTATCATAAATAAATTTATTTACTCGTTTATTTACTACTAATATTTTTTAAGAAAAAATTAATTGCATAAAAATGTACATAAAATAACCATTTTTACGAATATTCTGACGATAGTTGACAGGAAAATATAAGGATAGTGTATTCTTTGAAATACACTACTCCAAATATATGGCAGCACGGGTTGTATGATGAGTATTTTAGTGGGGAAGGTGAGTAGTTTTATAGCAGAAATTGTGTTTTCAGCTAACGGCATTTTCAGTGGATTGCAAAGATTGCCATATTTGTCCGAAAAAATATTTAATGTCAAAGTCTTAAGTGTCTTATTTTTTGTATGTTAATGAAGAACGATTTGAGTATTTATTTTATGTGAACAGTGTATATAATTAATTTTACAGGTGAATATCTTTAATTAATTAACTCTAATGGATTAAATTTCCCAAAGTTGGGTATTTTGTTTATGTATATCTCTTAATTTTCAAGGTAGGGATTCAAAAAAAAATATTGCATAAAAAAAACTGCAGTATATCATGCTGCGGTAGATAAAGGGTTAAATATATGAGTTAAACAAGCACGCAAGCACACACATACACACAAATTATTAATACAAACTTTAATTAAGGATTAAAAATAAATGAAAAATTATTCTATCACTTAAAATTTTTACAGCGGATTTTTCAGACAAAGCTTGAAATTTTAAGAATTACTTTAAGTATTTTATCGTTAAAAATATCTCATAACTTATTCATAAAACTTTAACTTTAACGCATGAAATAAATAAAATATTCAAAAATTAGAAAAATAGCACTATCGGTACATTTGTGAGTATGATATTGCATAAATTCTTTTTCTTTTATAAAATAAAACAAATATTGAATGTATCTTGTTTGGATTATCTGTCAATAAATGAAAACTTGATTTTCATGCTTAATTCATGTTAAGCAGTCTTAATTCGAAGCATATGTCTTAAAAAGAAAATTTTGCTAAAACGTGTCTACATATATTTTTCTGCATAAAGGTTACTAGCTTTCTCTCTCTCTCTCTCTCTCAAGCCATAACTAAATCTTTGTGATATTCTTATCATAACACAGTAGACTCAAAAATAAAATGTGTGAATTACATCTCAGGGCTTCAAAATTAACATTTGTGTAACATCATGGATTTTTATAGAAAAAAGAGACGCGATGCGCATCTTATATATTAAGGCCAGAACTACATTACTATTTTGGTTTCATGGGAAAAATGTTTTCTGATCGAAATGTCAACATACTATTTCGGTTAATTGCGATAGCGCATTGTAATTTATGCACAGAGAAGAAGAGAAGAGAGAGAGAGAGACTGTTTCTTAATGTAACTATTAAATTCTTGTCAAATATACGAGTGGGTGCATCCCTTTTAGATTAAAATAAAAATGTCAAGTTTGTAGGAGTTAACTTCTTTTCCAACTCTTAATCCTTTGATAGTGGGCGTCATGTTTTAACTTCAGGTAAGAGATACAAAGAAATTCTTGAAATATACTTAATTTATATTTCCACAAACATCTCATTTCATATTCCAGTAACATTTTTATTTAACATTTCAATTTATTTTAATTATTCTTTAAATTACATATTCACTAATGCCAACATTTTGAAACTGCATTTTTTTAAATATTTATATAATATTTTTCTTTCAAGTTTAACAAATTCATCTTGAATCTAAAATTTAATCTGCAGGCTTCAATTATACATATACTTTTATTTCCGCTGTCTTGCTTCTCTCTGGTTTATACTTTTAAAAGTATTTCCCACATTATGGACCATTATGTCTCTCTCTCTCTCTCTCTTTTCATTCATACTGTTTTTCACTACCCTCTTATACTATTTTATGAAAATATTAATATTTTTTTGCCCATTAATACTAACCAAAAAAGAAGAATGTTGGTGTCTTAAAATATAATTAATCCCTTTGTTCAGTTCTACGCTTGAATAAGCTAATCAAATATTGCGTGCAATATCGGATTTTGGTTTACTTTTTTGGTATATTCAATACCTCATCTCTCTTAAATGAATTACTCTGTTATTCTGAATTTTGTAATTAACTAAATTATGTATATATATGCACATATTTATCTTACATCTCTGTCCTGATTCGGGGAAGGCTTTAGAAATCATAAGAGTTTTCCATCTTGGTCAATTGACTTTTTTATATACCTATATATATTGAGGTCTGTTTATCTTGGTTTAGGTTCCAGAAGTTCACCTTTTTCTTTTATGTAGGATATTTAAATCATTATTTTTTATTATAATTATTATTTATTTGTTCACTATTTCTTATATTTATTATTTATATATAATTGTATATACACATAATTCAATTGTTGATAATTAAGAAATTCATTCGATCGCTTTTTATAGGATTTCACTCAGTATTATAAACAAAAAAAGTGAAGGTTGACTAGCACTTTATAACTGATTAAACCCCTCTCTCATGTAAATTTAAAAACTGCCCTCTCTCGGCCAACATTATTCATAGTATAACAGTATCCATCATTTTAAGTTTCCCTATAAATCTCAATGATAATTTTATCTTTAATATTAAAGTTACTTCAGTCTCTCTCTCAATTATTATAAACTATATATGTATATGTATATAAATATATATATATATGTATATATATATGTATATATATATATATATATATAAATATATATATACATATATATATATATATATATATATATATATATATATATATATATATATATATATATATATATATATATATTATTTCAAGTAATGTTTTTGGCTCATGTTTTAATTAAATCTATACAAAAAGAGGGAAAAATGTGGAACTTTTTTGCGTACTTTTTATTCTGAAAGAAAACCTTCTATCATTTTGAACAGAAAAATGTTTAAAAAAAATATCAAAATAATTAAAACTTTAGTTGCTGCGTTTTTAAATTGTATGATAAAAAATAAAATTTTTATTTTTTGAGTGGTTTTCAAGCATAAACATTTTGAAAAGAAGTCGCTTGAATATAAAATAAAATCATTTTAATGAAAATGTAAAGAATGAAAAAACGCAAAACCAATGAACGGATAGTCCCTCAATACACGAAATGCATCAGACGACTGAAAAATAATTATGTTTGAATTATTTTTTTAATTTCTGATGATAGATAATGTCCTGCATTACGTTTTTCATGCAAAACTGTTTTCATTTTTGCAAATTTGTTCATTTTGTCCGTTTTTTGCTCCCATAACCAAGACAAAAACCCTATTATCTCAGCGAGGGTTCCTATTAAAAAAAGTAATACTTTAATTGAATTAATTTTTTGCTTGAGGTTTTTGTCATATATATAAGCAACATTTTAAACTATTTCTTTAATTTAACGATTATCGAAATACAAACTTTCGTAATATCGAATCAAACTCTGCCAACATTAATTAAAACTTTTAAAGTAAAAGTAACAATTCCTTTACTCAAATATCTTAAACTGAAAAATTGTTTCTTTCCTTTTAAAAAACCTTCTTTTGTTCAATTTAAACGAAACATCAAAACAACATACGGCATTGCGTGTTGAAAACAAACCCGGAGTAATGGATTTGGGAAAAATATTCTTGTCGTTCTAAGTTCTTGTGTCGTATTTCACTGAGAGATGATAGATAACATTCGTAGAAACAAAAGGAATGCGAGAAGCATTCGATAAAAATAGGTACACCACCCGTCTTGTACTATACATTTTGAACAAAGGAAACCATGTTCTTAAGGGATTTTGAGTTTTTCTTTTCGAGCCCCATATTTTTCTTCTCGTGAAAATTTTTGGATAGGGAATGAGACATTTTTTTTTCATCTGTGTTTATCTTCCATCTACACAGAAATTCGATATCGTGATTTCAAAAGAGATTATTCTTTTGTGTTTGAAAAGCACAATGTGTGAAATAAACGCTTAATCTGATTATTGTAAAAGTTAGAGAAATATTATTTATCTTTTATAGAAATAGTCTATGTTTGATTTATGTTAAAATCTTTTATAAAATGTATGAAATAAAATCACTAAGTTTGATAAGGTGAAACTACAATTTTACGCATAATAAAAATATTTGCATTGTTTTATGCACAGAAATTTTAAAACTCTGAAGGATTGTGTACATAAATATAAAGTAAGATGTTTATTATAAATTATTTAATTTTATAAAAATTTACTTGAGCTTTGAAAAATATCGTTTATTTTCTGTGAAATTATTTATACTTTTACCGACAATCCACTTTATTTGAATCCCTCGTGATATCAACTTATATAACAATAAATTAAGACTTTTAAATTAATTATAATAAAATTAAGCGGTACATTTTTAATTCTTTTTAAAAGATATTAACCTTTCTCAGATTAAATCCGTTTATAATGATCGATACTTTAAATTGTAGACATTAAACCATACATTAAAAGTTATTCATCGGAATAAATTAACATGATTCCACTTCAATTAATGAAATATTCATAAAATAGGGTCTGTTTTATTATTTCATCATCGTTAAGTCGTACCTCTATCATCTTTTATGTATAAACAAGATTTCCCCGAACTCTTATTAGAATATTTGAAAATATAGTTTTTGGATTAGTTTTACTGTAGTTGAAAATACTTTTGTAGTCATTACCATAATATGAAATAGTTAGAGGTATAAAATATTATATATATTTTAAAATATAACTAATTTTTTGATGTTGTTATTTTTTACAGTTAAATTTATATCATCTTGCTATGCCAGTTCTATTTCTCGGCTTTAGTATAGTGTACAAATATTATGATGTATGTGGAGAAATCTCAGAAAACATATGTCTACATCCAAAAGTACCCGAAGGACTACAAAAAGAAGCTAGACTACATTTTTCAATAATTTCTTTTCTGTTAAAGTATCTATTTTTCGTTTTAAAATTGCATTAAAACACGTTTCATAATTTTGAGAAAAGTTCTAAGATTTCTCATAGCATCTCTTACTTGAGTGTTTCTAAATGGTTTCAGTTAAATTGAGAAATGAAGAATGAAGTTCTGAATAGATATTGCGTCGTTACAGTAATACATTGGATGTTCTATAGTTAAAAATAGTTTTGTCTGGTTAACTTGCAAGTATTCGTCTAGACGACTGAGTTTTTAATATAAATTTTTCCAGAAACCGGATTACAGAAAAATGTTTGAAAAGTAAAATTTAAAAACACTATACAAAATACTATTCAAGAAAGTAAAAGCACTTCTAAGTAGCTTCAGTGTTGACACATTCGTGCGAAGATTAGAACATCGAACTTCAGACGAGTTGGTCAACAGCAGGGCTTTCTTATACGGAAATAAAGAGAACTCATTTATGAGTATATTTGTATACGTATTTGAAAATTCGTCACATCACGATTAAATGCAATTTATTTAGTATTTTAAAGCATATTACACGGTTCTGAATTTGATTACTCAATATTCCTAGTAAATTTAAACACTTGTATCTTGTATTCAATTGCCAGCTCTAACTATCCCTTGAATAAATATAATATTTTATTAATAATTTTATAGTTGAAATTTTGAACTACTTATATGTATGATTGACTTAATTAATTTTCATTCCTTAAAAATGCCTTTTATGATAAAAGTTTTCTCTTGAAGTTCTAAAGAAAAAATAACCTTGATGCTTCAACAGGTAGTCTCTGAAATTTAATCAGCTATTCTTACCAACTCCTTATTCATTAAATTGGAAATATGAGTTGAATATAATTAGTATGGAAAACAAAATTTGTAGAAATTGGAAGCTTCTTGACACACAATAGACGTGAAAACACCTCGAGGAATACGATAGTACAGTTTTCTAATCTCATTATAAAGGAGACAAAACATTAACAAAATGTATTCTTTAAGTTTTAATCTCTTGCATTGAGAAATAACTTTCTTCCCCTCTCAAATAAAATTTTAATGTCTAAGTATATTTCATTCAAAAAGTATCCAATAACTACATATAATTAGAAAAATATAAAGATGGAGATTCTAATAATTTTTCCATTAACGGCTTAGCTTACAATCTGACGCTCAGCTAATGGATAAATCTAATAGATACCTCAGGTTGAAGGAAAATGGGGCTTGAAAATTCAATTAAAGCTGTGCTAACAAAACGTGACGACAAAACTGCTTTTCTCTTTAAAATTTATCTCCACCACTAAACTCTCTCTCCTTCTTTTGTCCCTCTTATGATGTCCTTTTTATACCGTCTAAGAAACCCTAATCACATATTTCTTGGAAGGATTCAGAAAGGACTTTTCTGTCTTCCATACTGTCGCTATTCCTACGTCAATTTACAGATTGATCACTGCGAGAGAAAATAAGATTGTGTATGGGAAGGTTTCGTCAGTAAATAAGATCTTGAATGGATCACAAAAATAAGCAAAAGAAAAGTCCTATAAGTGACAACTGGCAAGTTCACTGGCCTTTTAGGTTTAAGAGCTTTAATTTTTGCAAGAAGTTCTTAAAAATCTACAATATATATATATATATATATATATATATATATATATATATATATATATATATATATATATATATATATATGTTATAAAAGCTTATATTTACATTTAAACAATTTCAATAACATAGTTACGTCACTTTACAGTCTGACAAATTCGGACGAAAACATTTTTTTAACTTAAACTTTTGATTTTGATGCATTTATTGAAGGATATTTTTGCCTAATTTTAAATATAATAGTGTCTAAAAACACATTTTCTGAGATAGAACTTATATTTTAATTAAACTATCACGTATCGACAGCAGAATAATGTATTCACTTCTGTTTGAATCAAATAAAGTTTCCTTGTGTAAGATAGGTTACATGTTTATTTTTTTATATTTTAATACAGCAGGGCAGCTCAAAAACTAAATTACCAAACCTATTCAGAGAAAACCTGTATATAAAAAAATCCAAGAAATACACAATGTAATAAGGCAGACGTACATGTTACTTTTCCATATAGTCGCCATTATTATTATCGAAGAATTTGTTCCGTCGGAACACAAACGTATTGAAACCGAAGTAAACAAAAATTAGCTTCGAGGTAGAGGGATTCCCCCAAGACAGCTTCCTTGACTTTGACAGGGGTTCTAAAATGCCGACTTTCCCGGTGCTTCTTCAACGGTTGGAAGAGACAATAATCACTTGGCGCGAGGTTCAGGCTGTATGGAGTTTGCTCCAATAATTCCCACCGAAAATTCTGCTTGTTTTTCAACACATTTGCTCTGTCTATGGAATTCCATGCACGAAACCCACGCCTTCTTTCAAGACAATACATTCGTTTCGTATACTTCCGCTACTGCAGATGAATTTTAGATGAAAACGTTTTTCGACGCAAAAGTCTTATCATCATTCTTATCTCAGTCGTCAACCATGTTTCCATCATTGATTAAATCTTCTAACTGAGACTTCAACGCGCTGCTCTATAACTAGTTCCACACCTATCGGAGGTGTTCGAATACTATGATCATCTCAGTTATCTAGACAGGGAATTTAATTCTCAATATGATAGCCTACACATTCACCAGAGTAGTTGTTACATTACTTTTGTAGCCTCATATAAAAATAAAGCCTATTTTTAATAAAGAGAAAATTTCGTAATTTTAAAACGCATCTTAATTTTACAGATGTAATCATTAGCGGTTATTTGCGTCATAATGATTTTACATTAAAACCGTAGTGTTTTATATAAGAAAAGGTCATTTTAATTTGGGTACACATTAATATATGTTTAGGAGATAGATTTACTGTTTCAACAGTTGTGTAATTCTATTGAATCTCCAGTAGAGGGTAAAATACATCTGCTATAAGTGAAGCATTGAGGAGATACGAGAGAGAGTGAGAAAATATAATTGCGAGGCTATAAGAGTAATGACATGCTTTATTTGCAGAGGATGTAAAAAGAAGTATTGCTGAAAGTGTTGTAGTGAATTTAATCTCATAATTTTGAGCCATTGTGAGGTGATGAGGGAGACACCTGAAATGGCATCTCACTCCTGCTTACCACACCAACGTGAAGTCTTTGAGCCTCGGCTGCTTAGCGCCCTTCTACACGACATCACAACTCGAAAACATCGAACACGATTTCGCGATCTTATCTACTCGGTTTTGCAGGCATAGGAGTATACATACTGTCAATTAATTTCAATTAGCTAATAATAATTTAATATTTTTGTAAGACAATTCTATTCATAAATAGTATAGAACTAACTGCTTTCAATGAATTTATGACCGTTATTAGGATACAGAAGAAATTGTTTAATTTTACCGGAGGTTTATGAAGATAAAATACTTCCCTAATAGGGAGATCAAAGAATTAATTTAAGCATCATTAAATGGGTAGTATAAATTATTTCTGGTTTCTCAGTCAATTATCTCCAACAGCAGTAAGACATTTAGTGTACTGGAATTTTTTGAAAAGAGAAATTGAATTAATTTGATTGGGAAGTCTCAAATGATTCTTTTGTCTCCTTTGTCGTCTGAAGATATTGGATTAGATAAATTAAATTACTTGTGAATTAGACAGGAAGCTTAGCACTGTAAATTAGATTCTAAAAAAAACTAATGGTTTTTTCTCAAATGAGAGGGGGGTGGAGAGAACTAAATTAAGTTGATTGCTATGAAAGTAAAGTATATTAAAAGTGTGCTAATTCCCAAAAGTATTAAAATACTCAAATTGCCGAAATTGAGAAAGTTTTACTAAAAGTCATTTCAATAAAGTAACAAATAGCTTCCTCTAGTAAGTTGAAATCACAGGGAGTCTTGTTAAAACAATAATAATTCTGGGAGAAAGCTCTTAAAATAGTAATACTATTTTGAATAATATAACTAGAGACACAAGAATTTATTTTAATGAGGAGCGCATCTAAAATATTTCCACTTTTTATAAATAAAATGCTTAAATATACATTTACTACTGGACATGTTTATGTTTTAAAGTACATGAATGTCTGCATTTTATGAGTATTACCCAATTACAGATGTCAGACATTGCAATATTTATCATTTTGCTGTAATTCATGTCATAATTCTTATATATAAGAATTTCTGTATTTTAAGTACAGATTTACTTAAAATACAGAAACTAACTTAAAAGAACTTTATTTGAGTATAATGCAATTAATGCATTTTTTTACATATGTTATAAAGAATCAGTACTTATATATCAATTAATTTTGTAAAAATATTTCATTTCTGTTATTCCTTTTCACATTGTGTATTTATTTTAAAAAAATAGTTTAACTAACAAAAAATTATGATTTAATTATTCTTATCATTTCGTGTTAAACTTATTTAGTTAAGATAATAACTTAATAATGATAATAACTCAAATGAAAATTCGATTCGGATTTTTAACACAAATTCAAAGTTTCATCAAATCTTCTTCGCTAATAGTTATATAAATGAGTCATCTTGAAATCTGAGTGGTGTATCCTTAAAGGCTATTAAATAAAGGACTTACAGGAAATAAAATTTTGTCAATTTTCTTTTCTGCTCATAATGGGCATCATATTAAGAAGAAAACAAATTGGGGCGAGACTTGATGAGTAAGAAGACCTCAAGAGAGAATCTGCAGAACCATTAACAAGCAGTGAAAGAAGAAACTCAATATAATGAGTATGAAGACTTCGTTTTAGCATTATTTGTTATAAGATATACACTAAGGAAAACATACTTAATCATTATATTCTGATAACGTCATTATGAAACGTGTTTACCTTAAAATCTACCTTAGCTCTCTAGAAATATTATATTTTAAGAAATTGACAAATTTCTCATTCGCAAATGTCATAGGTCAAAGATAAATTCAATCAAAAGGAATTTTTTCATGTAAGAATTTCCAGAGACATAATTCGAAATGAAATTAAATTTATTGATAGAAGGAAATGAATTTCCATCTTGCTAGGAAAGGATTTTCTAACTTGAAATGGAATAGTGGACGCTATAATACTACTTAATTTATCTTTGACATTTGTCTATGGATTTCAGAAGAAGAATAGAAGCAATATAAGGCATAAGGTAAAGAAATTCTCTAAGGAAAAGAAAAAGAATTATATACCTATGCTGATCCACTTTCGAGCAAAAAGTTTCGAACATTTCCTTCGAAAATGAGTTTTATTTGAGCTTTCATGGTTTGCATAAAGATATGCCAATATCTGTGACATAAATAAAGGGATAGAAACGATAGGATATCATATTTTCTTATGAAAGAAAACAAGAAAAACTGGTTTTTATCCAGGATAAAATACTGGAGAGGGATGGATATGCAGAAATGCAATATTTCTTTGTATTTGATCCGTCGTCGTTAGGAAAGAAATGCATGTTAAAGTATCGAAAACTCTTCCTTACCTTAAAGAAAAGGATATTGATATTGTGACACTTGAAAGAACACATTGGAATACTAATATCATAAAAGCATTCCCATTTTTCCATCCAAAGCGTCGTGAAAGGTCTGAGCTCGTCGGAGTGAAATCCTAAAGCAAATGTAGCATCAATTTATATGGTAACCCGAATTAAGGCGGAACGCTTTGTCATTTTAGGGAAAACTTTTAAGCTCTCAGATAAAGCTTTTAAAGGAAATCCCTAGGAATGAATGAATTTACTCTCGTTTATTTTTTTTAAAAAGTAAACTATTTTACATTTCAGTTTGTGAGCTTTATGCAGGAAACACTTTACAAAGTGGTTTTAATTTTCTTTTAAAATTACCATTCCATAACCTATGTATATTAGTAAATTGCTGATACGTTGTGAATTTGACCAAGAAAAACTATTAGTTAAAATTTCGATTCTGAAATTGATCATTAACATGTCTTTTAATGAAGTTTGTTTTAAAACTGATAAATGCACGCCTAGCCTCATTGTTTATGTATTGTGAAGTGATACGAAATATCGGGTACTTTTATTTTCTTAATTTTTTTTTACAATTCCTTGTCATTTCCTTTCAAAGAATACTTAGTACTGAAATTACTTCACTTTAAAAATCATCAGAACTTCAAGACCAACCATCCGAGATAATTAGAAATGTTTGATTATTTGTATGCAATCAGTAATACACTGCTGGACAATTGCTAAGGACGGATAACACTATCATCCATAGCAACCACAAAATAAAAGGAAGCAAAATGTGGAAAATTAGAATAAGTGCGGGATATTAGTAAGAAGAAGTATGAGTATGCAAATTTTTTTCCACGTCTGTTCATCACGTGATAGCGTTCATAAGAGCTTTAAAGGTTTTGACGCGTGTGGACAGTTGTTGTTTCAAGTCACAGTTTTACAGGAAAGATTTAATAGACGAACTTAAAATTTTTGGCATGTCTTCCCGACATCACAAAGATGATTTTATGCGTGGCCGAATTATTGGAAAGATCGAAGAAGGGCGAAAAATAACAGATGTTCCCAGGAGTTCGACATCGCTCACAGCGTTGTTTCACGGCTGTGGAAATCATTTAAAACTACTTGAATGTGTAGTAGACGGCACGGGGGAGGTCATGTTAGAAGAACGACGCCTGCAGAAGACAGATATATCGTCCTATCAGCAAAAAGGAACAGGCGCACCACAGCTCAGCAGGTGGCAAATCAGTTTCTTGCTGCTTCAGGAAAGCAGATCTCCCGAAAAACTGTTGCCAGACATTTGAGGGGAGGAGGACTATACGCACGCAGACCTGTTGTGTGTGTCCCATTGACCAGACAGCACCGTACTGCCCGTTTGCAATGGTGTCGTGAGCATCACAATTGGACTGAACAGGACTGGGCATGCTTACTATTCTCAGATGAGAGTAGGTTCAGTCTGTCATCGGATTATAGACGCCAACTGATCTGGCGCGAGAGTGGTACTGCTTATCGTCCAGAAAATATCCAGGAAAAGAACCGATATCCGACATGCAGTATCATGGTGTGGGCCGACATCATGATCAATGGCCGCACGCGCCTACATGTGGTTGCGAATGGGACTATGACGGGCCAACGATACATTGATGAAGTTCTACTTCCTCCTGTTCGTCTTTTCCGTGGTGCTGTCGGTGATAAATTTGTTTTTATGGACGACAACGGAACATGTCATCGAACACTCGCTGTTCAGGATTGTCTAGACAGCGAGGGTATTCAACGTCTCGTATGGCCAGCGCGTTCTCCAGATCTAAACCCCATTGAAAATGTGTGGGATGCTTTGGGAGGCAAGTTGCCGGTTGAAACTATCCTCCGACAAACAAGAACACCCTCATCCGTGCACTCACAGAGGAATGGGATAAATTGCCTCAACAGCTGCTGGATAATGTTGTGCAAAGTATGGTACGACGTGTGGAGTGTTGCATCACACTCCACGGTGGACATATCCCGTACTGATACCTTTCTTTAAGGTGCCTGCTGACTTTTAGATGCATTGTTCCATTTCTCCGTACGCAGATCAAATGAACATTTTTTTTTCTTTCAGATGTTTCACAGCTTTTGTACTTTCCAGAACAATAAATATTCTTTATTCTAATGTCTGAACAGTGTGGCAACTATATTTTATCCTACTAGGCCTCATGTCTCGCTTAATGTTATGCTACATAGCAATTTGTGATCCGTCCTTAGCAATTGTCCAGCAGTGTAGTTTAGAGATGCTGTGCAGCATAATATTCCCCGCGTGATATCCAATAATATTCGATTCTAAATCCTACAGTAAAACTGTAAATTAGTAAAAATTCTTTAGAATATTTTTTAAGAAATATTGAACAGAAGAGTATAGAGGTTGATTGATTGTTGATTAAATTAATTTAAAATAGAGTGGTGGATCTCGTAAATTCGAACAACAGTTAATTGGCGAAGAATACACTCAAACAGCCTAATTCTGTAAATATTGAGAGCCACTCTCCATATTTTGAACCAGGTGAACGTGAATACTTCGAGCCTGAACAGGTGACTGTGATAGGTGAATAGTTATGTTCTCGAACTCTTCGCCGCAGTTGTTTCTGTTTATTCACAGGTAAGATTCCTGGTAACACTGAAACCCCGCCGTGTAGAGGGGTTGATACACGTTAAATATGCATAGGCTGAAAGTCATTCCATTGACGTGGTATGGGAAATTGTAGTGTTACTTCAAATGTTGTTTTCGTTACTTAACCGGGTTTTAAAATGATTTCGTAGTGCGAGGTTAATTATTAATTAATTCAATTGTTTCTTGGTATATTTAGCATGTACGACTGAACATAAATGATACCATGAATCCTCAACCAATCAGAAAAAGCGCAGGTTGCGAGCTTGTGACCCTGAGCACAAGACTACCGAGACCCTAGAAAACTTCTAGGGTTTTTTTTTTTCTTTTGGAAAACAATAAAAATGGTTTTCATTCTCACTTATCACAATTTTTTTTGCTGCACAAATTTAAGGAATTTCTATTTCACATATAACGCAAATTAAGTTGGATCGTTTAATTCCATTACTATTTTTTACTGCATACCTCACACTGTCGCAAGTTTTGCACATGCAATTTTTCTAAAGAAAATTTTTTCCTCAATGGTAGTCATCATGTGGTATTTTTGCTTGCTAACCATTACTACTCTTTAGCATCAATAATGTTAGTAGAAAATCGGAATCTACAGAGTGTTTTTTTCCAGGTATAGAAGTTTAAGTTGGCATTACTTTCCAAGATGGTGACCGATTTAACAGCTGCCAAATGATTTATTCTCAGTTTGGTTTGGCAATTCATTATGAATAGACTCACGCCTGAACAACGCTTTCAAATTGTGCAATTTTATTTCGAAAATAATGGTCGATTTTCATAAGCGGATTTGTTTAGCGATGAAGCGCACTTCTAGTTGAATGGCTACGTCAACAAACAAAACTGCCGCATTTGGAGTGAAGCTAATCCACAAGTCTATGTCAAAACACCGTTGCATCCAGAAAAACTGACTGTTTGGTGCGCTTTAAGGGCTGGTGGAATCATTGGACCGTACTTCTTCAAAAACGATGAAGGCCACAACGTTATAGTCAATGGTGATCGGTATAGAGCCATGATTACTAACTTTTTCATTCCTGAATTGAACAATCATGATGTCCAGGAGCTGTGGTTCCAACAAGACGGCGCAACATGTCACACAGCTCGTGCCACAATCGATTTATTGAAAGACACGTTTGGTGACCGCCTAATTTTACGTTTTGGACCTGCGAATTGGCCTCCAAGATCTTGTGATTTAACACCGCTAGACTATTTTTTGTGGGGCTATGTAAAGTCATTGGTCTATGCGGATAAGCCACAAACGCTTGACCATTTGGAAGACAACATTCACCGCGTTATTGATGATATACGGCCACAAATGTTGGAAAAAGTCATCGAAAATTGGACGTCCAGATTGGACTACATCTGAGCCAGCCGTGGCTGTCCTATGCCAGAAATCATATTTAAAATATAATGCCACAAGATTATCTTTCGAATAAAAAAAATTCATATCAATCGAATAATACATCGTTGTTTTATTGCAATTTAAATTTCTATACCTCTCAAAAAAAACACCCTTTAGTTAATTGTTTACCCATACACACACACACACAATTTTACGAATTACGGTGTGCTTAGCACCATTCTGACAAAAACGTTGAAAACAACTTTCCTCCAGTGTTGGAAAGTTCGTCTTTCATCGAGATATGTATATAACATTTTATTGGGTGTAAAAATTATCTCTTGTCCTTATAGATTGGATAATGATTATATATATATAAAAGCCAAAACGTTATATTCCTTTTTTACACTGTCTTATTTTTCTATCATACCCACAATTCGCGGCTCTACTTCATTCATGCTGTGTTTTATTTTAATTCTTATTAATAAAAAGCCCAACTCTGAATGAAATTAATAAAAAGTGCAAGTAATATGAGTACAACTGATCTCAGTTTATGCTAAAATTATACTAACCAAAACAGCAGCATGATTGCACGTCCCCGCATTTTCGGTACAAACATGAAAAGAGAGATCGCGCTCCTCCGCACATTTGGCATACGACAACTCAAGCGATTAAGTAAAGCTAAAAAGGTAGATTGAAATTTTACATAACTACAAAAAAAAACGCTTTTCAGGCATAAAAGTATTATATAAAAATAAATTTATATTTTTAAATGTTTTAGATTCAAATATATAAGAGATGACCTATATATATATATATATCCTGCAATTAATAAATATGTGTTACTGTTTATGATTCTCTTCATTTCTTCGAAATGCGTACATTTATTTCCCAAATTAAAACATTGAAAAAAATTGAATCATCCTTCGGGAAGTTTAACAGCACTTACATTTTATATAAAAATCCGAAGCTAAAAACGTTTCTTGCTATGATAAATGAAGTAGGAAAATTCACTGAGAGAATATTATCAAAACAGTTGTTTACTGTGAATGGTGTATTTTTAAAGTCGTAGCAATATGCACTTTTTTGAATGAGAATTCATATATATATATATATATATATATATATATATATATATATATATATATATATATATATCCACTATCTTCTTCCCATTTAAGTAATGCAAAATATAATTGTGTAATCTTTTTTATGTGTGGGGACATATTAATTAATCTAGAACTCCAACGTATTTGTTTAATGAGGATGCATTTTAAACAAAGAAATGTCGACTAATGCTTTTGTATAATTTAGATATTCATCTCGGGAAATAAAATTGCCGTTTGTTTTAAACATAGAATTTATAACGTCTCTTGATTTGTTTGAAACCTTTAACATTTGTAGATGTGAACCTAATGTTATAGCTGCGTAGGAAGAGTAATTTGTATTTCTTTCGTGTCGTAGGTTTCTAAATACGTTATATACGTGTTCTATTGTTATGATAAAACAGCTTTATTAATAAATTAGTTATAGCCCACGTATCTCTTTAATATGTGAAATCACTTTTTACTGTTGAGATACATCTGTTCAATGGAGTACAACAATTACCTTTTAGATATGAAATGAAAATATTAATTTTTGGGGGTTAAAGATTGTTCATTTTGGATTCCTAAATTAATTCGAAAATAATAATGTGAAATACTTTAATTGAAAATTTAAATATTTTTTAAAAAGTATGGCCGAAAACGCGTGGTTGAAACGTAATGCGTTCACGTTTCAATCGTTCAACGTACGCCACGTTTCAACGTAATTCGTTCAGGCCGGCTGAGTGGCGTAGTTAATTTGGAGCTGGCCTTGTACGCCCAAGTTTGCGGGTTCGAATCCGGCCCAAATTGGTGAATTTTCATGATGCAGAAAATTGACATCGCCCATGTCGTATGATTAGGCGGCTTGTTAAAAATCCCAAGAGAGCCTGTTTGGCTTGGTTGCTGTCGACAAAATTAAATTCCTAGTATAGTTTCGCTTCATCACAACTCGGGTACCTCCCTCTGGGGAGGAAATTAGGTGTCAAAACTACGTTGCAGCGATTAATGTCCACCTATATGATACCCCACTAAAAAGGCGATACCAACCCCCAAGAAATGTACTAGGTCTGCAACTGTAATTACCAATCCAAAAAATTATTTAAAAAAACGTAATTCGTTTAAAAATAACAAAAGACGTAAACGTTGAAATACTTGAGATTTAATATTAGAAATTAACTACTAAAAATTATTTTTAAAAATTAAACTTTGGTGCTTTTATAAGAGCAAAATGAATAATGTACAAAGACAATCAGAAATAAAAAAAATGTAAAAAGCTAACAGTAAATTTTATTTTTGGCTAAAGTAAAAGTTATAATTCGAAAATGTATGTAGATTTTTCGTTAATGATTGACTCTTTAATTACGAATTTAACAGAAAGGTTTCCTGTAGTTAGGATTCTGATTTAGTATCAGTGAGTGAAAGACGTCCCCCTATAAAGCTACACCAGGGCTATTATTGACGGACCTCGTAATTTTAAATCTCAGTAAAGTGACGAGGACGACACCTGAGCTGCCACCTCCCTCTCCTAGCTATAACACCACACCAACGGGAGGGCATTGCGCCTCGACAGATTTAATGTGCATAAACCTCCTCTACTAAGAAGGTTTTCAGTGGAACCAGAACTCAAACCCACGACACTCCAGCCTCTCGAGTTCGTGACCCTAACCACTAGACTACTGTGCCATTAGTGTCAGTTGGAACATGTTCATTGATTGGCTGTTTGTTGATCTTGGACTATTAAGCAATATGAGGGGTACTGGTGACGGACTCATCATTTTGAACCTTGATTAAGTAATTAAGAAGACACCCGAGTCCCTTTCCAAACTTGTATACAGTACCAACGCAAGAATTTTGAGCCTTTAACATGAACCATGCCTGTTGAACGATGGGTTTAAGGTATCCGACTGCCCTAAAGTCTTACTTTTTTAAAAACTGACAAATTTTTTATGATTTTATTTTATAGACAATCTTATTAAATTCATAAAAATATCAAGTTTTTTATTTTCCATTTACTAGAACAAAAACTACAAGTGTTTTAGTAAAAGCATAAGTATTACATAAGACGTCAAATTTTAAAATGCGTTTTACTCGAAATGTGTTTTTTTCGAAAACCTCAAACGGGGACAACGATTGCTCAAAAGTTTTTAAGATAATTTGCTGAAAATTTTTGTGTATGTTCTGTAAAACAGTGGAAGTGTTTTAACCTTCAGATTTATCAATCACTGGTTTATTACAAAATTTACAGTTCTTTATGTGAATATAATCACTGTTTTTTTAATCAATTTCATGTAATAACTAAGATAAAGTGCTCTACTTTTTGTAAAAATTAAAATATCTCTTATCCTGAAGGTCATTTCAAAAGGAATAGCACAATAATACATCAAAACTGAAAAAGTGAGAATTTGTTTAATTACTATTTGTGCAGAGCGGGCCCCGTTTATGCAATTTTTTGTCAATTTTTACTTATTTTAGTAGTAATAATTTATTTTTCTCTTCTATAAATTTTAGCCTTTTTTTTCTTAAAATGTACTAAATAAATCTAAAAACCACAAAAAAATCTCCATATCTCCATTTTTAAAAAAAAAGTTGTCGCAATTATTCGGATACCTTAATGGTTTCAAGAAACAATATCGGGGCCATGAGTTCATGAACAAAACCTTTGATATGAAACAGCCTTAACTATGGATTATACTATTATTGATATTGGGATATACATTAAGTATATTATTAAAAAAACTATACGATTAAAATTAAAATTGATCAAAATTTCGATATTTATTATTATTATTTTTTTAATAAATTACTATTTATTATACATATCTTTATTGTGAAATTGAAGTCAAAAGGCCTTCTGATCTGGAATATTGCATAATCCGATTTAATAAAAGATTACGTAATTCCGAATTCGAAATTATATAGCCATGCATCATCGAAATAACATTTAATTGTTAAACCTAATCAGGCATCTATCCTCTTTCCACATACACATCTGATTCTCCCTTTCATTAAACTTCTCCTCTTTCTCATGTTGTAGTTGACGTAACTTCATTTCCTCGTCCAATTTGCTTTCCATTAGCGTCAAATAACACCGAAGCTCTTGCTCGATCCTAATTTCTGTCCATGTTAGATCTCATTCATATTACTAATGCTCTAAGTGTGTCCATCAAAGCCTCTAAATAGTAATTAAAGCATAATAACATCTCTGAAGAACTTTAACTGCCAGCCTGGTTTCCACTTCGATAGAACGCTTAAAATGGATGATGATGTAGATCCAACTGAAGCCTAAATGAAAAATATGTTATGGTGCTATTATTTGAAAAGCTCTCATTAATAATTATGCTTCCAAAAATAATTCTTCAGATGGTTAGGGTAGCTGATCTTAATATTTAAGTTCTTTATATATAAAGACATTAAATTTAAACTGAGATCCTTCTTTTGAATTTATTGTACTCGTATTCTTATTCGCAAGTCCATGATGAAAAGTAACCAAAAGATAAAAATTATTTCATATTATTTAACTCATGACACACAACTAGGGCTAGGATTATTTGCATAGAACACGATCGCATTTGAAACGAAGCATTTTTCGCAGACAATGAATATTATTTAGCCGTCTAGACATAATTTCCGAATGTGAGAAAAATTCCAAAGTTTTTTTCCA
Organism: Trichonephila clavipes; assembly: GCA_019973935.1. Classification (NCBI taxonomy): domain Eukaryota; kingdom Metazoa; phylum Arthropoda; class Arachnida; order Araneae; family Nephilidae; genus Trichonephila; species Trichonephila clavipes. The sequence goes on from BMAU01000393.1 coordinate 357,647, forward strand.
CGTCTCCAAGAAAGGCACAATAACATTTCTTATAAATTATTTATAGCATAAAAATCATAAGACTATCCCTAGTACTGGAAGTATTTTTTACAGCTTCTTTCTACAATTGGGTTCCGGGTCTATACAATGGCGTTTCAGAAACACTCGCAGTCGTGATAAACAGAATTAATTTCTACTAAGATTCGAGCAAAGAAGGATTTCTTCAGCTAATAGCAGACTTTTTGGAAACTTCCTACTTTGGTAGTAATACCAAACTAATGTATCCGTACAGGGCGTAGGAGTAAGATTAAGCATTAATTATAATAGAGGAGATGGTAACATCTGGTTCAAGAAAGAAAGCATTACGATTTAATGAAGAATAGGAAGAAGATGGTTCTAATTATAATAAGTTTCAAAATTATTAAACTATGTAATTAAAATACATAAACTAAAATTTCAGAAATTTTCCTTGCAAAATACCATTTATAGGATATAGTTGTACAAGAAATTATATTTATTATTTTTAATTTCTTAAGAAATATAAAGAAGAGACAATATATGAAAATACATTGAGAAATTCTTAAGTTCGAGAAATAGAGGTTGATTATTTTAGTATCATAATAGAAATTTACTTTTTGATAAAAGAAATCAAATCAGCACCCACGGTTTCATTTATCATGGGATGCATAGATATAAAAGAAAAGATGTTGTTTTATAAAAAGTGAATTTTTTTAATGTAGGAAAGACTTATAAATTTAGAGATTCAAGCACACACACAAATACGGCTTTTTTATTCATTAAAATTTGAAAAACTGAAAGACGCGTAAAACGAGAAATGGAACTGATTTTTTGAGGAGCACTTGATTTTACCGAACCCGTATCTCCGATCATCGAGAGGAAGAGTAACTTTAAAAAAAAACTGTCAAATTTTTTCCATTTTAAAATTAGATACTTAAGTATAATAAAACAATTAATGTATTTTAATAATTAAGAGAAATTATATATATACTTTGATTATATTAAAAGTTTACTGAGTCGTTAAGGGATAAAAATGTAAATGGAAAAATCTATACTGAGAAAATTTTACGTCTTTGAAAGTGGGTGGAGTAAGTCCTAGCTAATCCAGTTGCAGCAAAGTAGTCAGTGTATGAAATGGGGAAAATTTTAGATGAGAAAAGGTTAGGAAGCATTGGTGGTCGAGAGGATCTTCTATGATTGGCTGATAAGAACTGTCAACTATTCTACTTTTAAGAAGGTAAAAAAGGCTCGACAAGTTATTAAATAGGTTGCAGTTCGAGCAAGTCGAAGTGCATATCAAAAGTCTATCATTAAGTAAACTGAATTTAAATTGAAGCTATAAGAGTAAAATAAAATGTCGAGCATTTTCTTAAGTATTTGTCAAAAAGTGAAACAAGTAAAGTAATTTATACTTCGAGTTTTTGGAATGAGATTAAAAAAAAAACTGAAGGGGAAGCAGGGGACTAAAAAATGATATATATAAGTTTCACATCATTCTACATTATTTAATTTATAATATATAAGTATGAAAAATAAGGATATTATTTGATATAAATCATACATAAAATGCTTAGAGGAAAATACATTTTAAAAAATAAATAAAAGATGGTATTTGTATGTGTTTGGAGTTAATCAAAACCTGAAGAAAGAAAGAATTTGCAATTTACCAAAAACTCAAAAACAGAGATAAATAAAACAGAGCATTTACTTATCTATTTTAAAAGAGATGCTTTCTTTCCCTATTTTCAACGTCTCTGTATTTTTTCTCGATTCCAGACACAAGTTTTCGTGTATATGGATCTATTTCGTGACAAAACTGTTTCATTATTTTCAATTCTGCTGGAGTCCTTGGAGGTAAATATCAGTCTTGGATCATCAGTGGAAAAAAGTGCTTCATTCGCACGAACAAATTACTCGTTGAATCTTTGAACAAAATATCGAAGAAAAAATAAATAGTTTTTGTCCGTTCTGACTAATGAGTATTTTCAGTTATTGGTATTGTTTCTATTATTCACTTTTTAGTATTGTTTTTTGTTTGTTTCTTGCATGCGAGAGTTAGATCTATTTTTTATTAGATGACTATTTTCCTCTTTATAATGACAATTTTTTGCTCAACGAAATTGCTTTCAATTCAAACAAGCAAAGTGAATTTATTATTTTTTGTACAGAACATAACACGCTTAACCAACAAATTTTAAAGAATTAGTGTAACTCAAGTTATACAAATATTTTCATTAAATTTTCAAAAATTAATTTGGATAAGATTTAAATTCAATTAAATGGGATACACGTATATATATATATATATATATATATATATATATATATATATATATATATATATATATATATATATATATATATATAAATAGTTTGTTTATTTTAGAGTTAATGGCGCAGTCAAGAGTTGTGCAGCAGATTATTCAAGAATTTTTTTTAAGTTTTAAGGCTACACTGTACCCTAAAAATTTCATATTTAACAAAGATTTTTTTAACATTTTTTGTGGCTTATATCATTGAGAAGCTTGCCACCTAATTTCAGATCTGATAAGTTAGTTTTTAAGATATTTAAATTTTCTAGACTATGGTTTTGATTTCGGTTTCATTTCAAAGCATTTTTTCTCTCTTAAATTGAATTAATTAAAAATATTTTTGAGCACAATAAATTTTTTTAATTGAAAAGTTTATTAATTTCAGTTTTCATTTCTAAAATCATTTCCGCTTGATTATGTTTTGAGTTTTTTGAGTTCTCATAATTAATTAATTAAGATTGATTTCAAAGTCAACTTTTGTTCTAAAAATAGTTTATATTACTTCTTTCTTTATCATTAATTTTTTCCTGTTAAGAAAATATCATGGCGAAAACGTTCTCAGGTTGCTGTGAGTAACAATACTCTAAGGGATGGATTACTATTGAAAACGATGTATCTAAAAATCACAGTCTTCAGCTGATTCTACAATTAGAGTTCCGAATACAAATATTTTGATTTCAAGTATTGCCGATAAAACCGAATATTTTCTTGATGTACTGAACTAAATTATACTAAACATATTGTAGTACTATATTTTAGTATTTAAAGTCGTACAAGAGCTAAAACTTCCTAAATTTCCCGAATTAAAACTGAAACAAATTAAATTTTTTGAACAAACTGGCTATTTTAAGCTTAAGTTAGTATCATTATTATTTTGTACATAAGTGTTCTGTGTTTCAAAAATTTTGTGAGAATACTAACTTAGGATTAAGCTAAATAAATTGTCATTGTAGCAAATGCAATCAATATTATGCAAAAATATATTTTGCATTAAAAATATTATTTTCAGTCATATTTAATTAAAATTGTGTTTTAATGTAGAACATACCTTGGAAAATAACATATTAAAAAATTAGAGTTTTAAGGGCATTATAAGTTTCTTTTTTACTCTTTTACAAACTTTAAATGCGTTTTTCTCCGACTTTCAGTTTTGAAGGTATGAGTGTTTTCCCAAATCCATAAGGTTTTTTTTCTGTTTATTATATAGCCTTGAAATTTTTTGTATCTACTCTTCCAAACTTATTTTCTATAAAAGTTAGTACGAATTTATATAGGGCTGAGAGCTCTAGTTATTTTTTTAAAAAAATGCTAAAGTTACTATTTTAATTTTTTTTAGAAAAATAATTATTAAAAATCAACAAAGGAATATAGATTTTCAAAGGCATTAAATCTTTTTTTTTCAATAATCTAAGAAACATAAATAACTTAAAATGACTAAAAATTTTGAAAAATTGAGCACTTTATAAGAGTTTAAAAAAAACTTCAAAAATTCTTAATATTTTAAAATTTTAAGACACACAATGGCTGGTTAAACTGACTTTTTACTTTCAGAATCATATTAATAGAATAATCTGAATATAAAACCTAAATTATTTTAACTGTTAATGTCTCCAAAAATTATTTTTGAAAAAGTGTATTGTGTAGCCTTAATCATAAAAAAGGACGAGAACATCATCTTCAAAATTCTATACTACGCCACACTAGAATATATTAGATTTATAATTATTATTATTATATATTATATATTATAATTATTATAAATATATATTATAATTATATATTAGATTCTTAAATATATTAGATTTCTTACATAGGATTTTTAATGACGCAAAAGTGTTTGCAAATAATCGAAATTATAACTGTTACATTTATGAATTTTATATCTACAACTGTCTACAGCCTTTGTTGAACAACCAAAACAAATAAAATCTATTATTATACTTTTTACTGTCATATTTTATATTTCTGTTGTTATAGAATATCACTATATTAGATTTTGAATAATTATATAATCTCGTTGAAATGTACAGATTAAGGAGTGATGTTAAATAATAAAAATCAATGAGAGAACTACGTACTTTATAGTTAAAATTTATAATTTCGAATGTTTACAATTAATATTTTAAGATGCATTTGTTTCTCAAAATATAAATAACTTATCAAAAGTCATAGTATAATCATAGAATGAAATTTTATACAATCAAAACTAAGTTTAAGCGATTCTTCAAAAAATGTAATAACTGAAAAAAATTCGAAATATATAGTTTGTTTCTGTCTAAGAATGTAAGTTTAATTTTCATTTCAGTTTAAGTTAGGTTTTATTAAGTTTTTATTCAGTTTAAATTTTATTACTTTATTTTCAAAAAGCTGATTTTTTTTACCGGGCTTACAACACATTAATCTTTTTTTTAAAAAAAAGAGTTTCATAGAAAACAAAATTACTAACTTTGTCTGGGCATATAAGTCTATATTGCATTTTATTATTACGAAAAGTAAGTATTAATTTAAATTTGCCTATTAGATTTATTGAGCTAATTAGTATCATTCCCTTGAGATCCTAAAATATTATGCAGTTGTAGTTTTTCAAAGCAACATTTGAGTTTTACTGTTTGTTTTTAAGAAAATTCATTACAGTAAATAAAAATTTCATTCAGATTAAATAATTGTGTTTCTAAAATAAATTATTGAGGGTAATACTTCTACCTATGAAAATACTAAAAAAATATATTAGCACCGTATCAAAAATCATTGAAAAATTATACACTATTTATCTTATCCTTTTTAAAATTTTACTACTTATACCATATTAATCAAATAAATTTTACCAAGGATTTATAATGACATTTTACAAGGAGATTCAACTTAAACCTACTATGTATCATTTCTTGAATACAATGATAAATTAAAAAATTAGCAAAAAAGGTTTTAAATAAAAAAAATAACAATTCACTCTATAAAAACATAAAATATACAAATACATTGGATTACATATTATTTAACGGAAATCAAGCTCAATTACTATTTCTACTTCTATTTAAATTTAATTTTCTAGAAAACATTTTAAAAGAATGTATAACATTTAATACAACTAACTTTTCAATTTTAATAATTATATGTGTAATTAGTTCTGTGAAAATTAAATGAAGAGTAGAATAATGGCTGAAGTAATAGTATACTGCATTAATGAGCTGTTAAATAATTTGACTTTTTAGTGTAAACACAGGCGAATTTTGTGGGTAAACATTTACCGAAATATATCTTAAGAAGAGACGATAATAAGTAAAATAATTAGAGAAGAGACCATTAACTATTCCGTTAATTTAATCCAATAAGGACATTTTCTAAACTCTAAACGCACTCTTAAAGACTCTAATCTAATATTTGAGATAATTATTTTCAAAAGTAAGCAAACTCCTTATATTTATATCTGTTTCCTAAACTTATTTTCGCTTACAACGTATTCATCTGTGTAAATATTTAGCGAATTCTGGCCGAAGCACTGACTTGAAAAAAAAATTCTGCTAATTTACAAATTGCATTTAATAAGAAATTTGGGGATTCTTTTAAGTGATTGACATTTTCTTGGACAGATTCTTGAAAGCTTCCCTGCTTTTACATACTTAAGCCTTAATTTGTCTAGAAAAGACATCTAAACAAGATTAAAAGTATTAATTATTGTTAGCTTTAAGATTTGTTCTTAGTTAGCAGAGACAAGATTCAAACAATAATTTTTAAATAAATAGATCGTTAGTTCAGCATAAATTATATTCTCAAGGAAGGAAGCTGTATGTATGCTAAAGTGTGTAATTTAACGTTTATTAAATGTTAATTTAACAATAAGCATACATTTAACATAAAATAAATCACGGTAAATAAATCGAAACATATTTGTACATCATTTCTGCAATACATATATATAATCAATGTAATCATGCATACTTAACTACCATTAATCTAATAAAGCAAAGAAATAAATATAAATATAACTAGACAGTATAGATTAAAAATAAGATAGCCTAAGTATAATATAATAGCAAACTCTTAGTCTTAGTAACTAAGATAATAAGGTTAAACATAGTTTTAAAACCAGCCAACCTTCCCCGATATTTCCTGAGCTGCAAGGATTAGAAAACAGTGTAAGAATAAGAATTCATAAATACTAAAGATAATAATTCTAATGCCAAAAGAATAATAATATAAATATTAAAATTATATTACTTGCTAAACACCAAGGAAAAATTACCAAGTAAAGAAAAAAAATCTACATACACAAGCCTGAAAATTAAATACCAAAATAAAATAGTAATTTTTAAAAAGACAATGTACCAGCACAACAATACTTCTAGAATGAAAATTTTATGTCTAAACAGTATTAGTACAATAAGCACACACAAAGAAAAAAATTATAAAATATTAAAAATCAAATTAAAATATGCATACACACATAGATTTATATAAAATGTTAAATATCAATACCTTCAAGTCAGATGACTTTATTTGTTTTATTTTTATTCCTCAAATTAGTTGTAAAGGTATTAATATAAAAGCACTCTTATGCTGAAGACTAAATGTGGGAAATATTTCTCATTTTTTTATACGCATGCTATTTATATATCTCTTTTTTTCTATAAATTTTGTCATAAGAAATTATTTTCATTTTGTTAAAAAACGAAACACGTTACAGTAGAAGTGAGTGTGATCAGTACTGAATTTTTTTATTACATTTTTTTAACTGCTGCATATTCGAGAGAATGAGCATAAATTACTATTTACAAAATTGGCCTTCTCATGAGGACTCCTTTATTATTAATGATACAAGCAGGAAAAAATGTAAAAAAATGAAGCGCCGAAATTGTTTTATAGTCGAATGAGGTATTAAAAAATAATTGTATAAATAAAAAACATTTAAAAAATAGTTGTATGGCGTAGATGTATCTCATTTAATTTTAATATGTAAAACCCTTGTAATGTAAAATATTTTTTAGAATGAATTTCCCAAAATAATTATAAAATTCTTCAAAATAGAATAAATCAAAATAAGAAAACTCATATTTTCCTCATTTCTACTATAAATGTTAATGAGACACAAATTGTTTTAAGATATATATATATATATATATATATATATATATATATATATAGTTTGGAATATTAAAGATTCATTAAATTGCAGTGTATTTTAATGATGAATAAAAAAACTACAGCTTTACCTTCTTATTTTGTTTTACGTATAGAAGTTGTAGGAAAAATAAAATTTTAGTACGTCTTAAAAAAATTCAGTTCAAACAAATTAAAATGGATATTAAGAACAAAAATTTGAATTTCTCTTACATATTTTTGAGCTTTGTTTCTTAATTATTTTTTCTTTTATTCTTAAGCACTTGAAATCTTATTTGCACTCATTAGTTTTAAATTCTGATCAGAAAAATTTAATGATTCTGGATTTAGCCCTCTTTGTTTTTATTATTTCAGTAAAACCCGAAAAAAAAGTCTTATATAATTACATATTTTAAATACGGCAACATTTTTATACCTTCCTTATCCTTTTAATTCCTCATTGAATCGCTGAGTTCAGCTTTTAGAAAAATATAACTCTCTCTTCGTAATCTTTATAAGTCCTTTCCGATTTTTTGCCTATCTGTCTAGAGTACTTAATTGAAATAAAAAAATATTTTTACCAGAAAATGTTCAGAATTCTTCACCACTTTGAACATGAAAAGGAAGCGCAATTTATCCATTTAATTAGAAAATGTATATTACCCAGATAAGACTGAATGCCATAAAATAAATTTGATCCTATTTATGTAAGAGAAACTGAAACAGCAAATGATCGGCAATCTAGATTAAATATCAAGCATTAATAATTAAGAATGGTGCTTTTTCCTCATGTTTCTCAAGAAAATATTGTTTTCATTGCATAGATTTATGTTTATTAGGAGCAATTTTAAAAGTTTCTTAAAGGATTACATGAATACTTAGAGGCTGTGTTAAAGAAAAAAAAATATCTAGAAATTCCGCGATTTCCAATTAGGATTGCAAAATGTAATCCTTTCTGTCAGGAATGGAACTTAAGATTAAAATTAAAAATATAAATGTCGATGTATTATAAACATTGAGCTGACTTAAGGCAGTTCTTAATAATTTATATAAAAGTTGGGTTAAAAAAACCCAGTATTTTGCGGCAAGTCAACCTTCTACCTTTCTGTTTATAATACTGAGTGAAGTCATATTGAAAATAATGGATAAAAATTCTAAATCCATTACAAGAATAAGGTAACTTACCGAAAGTTGCATTCAAAAATGCATGTGCCATGATATATATATATATATATATATATATATATATATATATATATATATGTTTGAGAAAAATTTAGTTTTCATAAAAAAACACATATCAAAGCTGAAGCGATTCAAAGTACAAAGAAATATTAGGGAAATTAAAAAATTAAAAAAAAAAACTTCAACTATACAATGAGAACATTTTTGATACCCATGGAAATTCCAGAATCAGAATTATCGTCTCAGTTGCCGTAATGAGACAACTGAAAGGAAAAGTATCATATTTTATTGAATTCTTTTTTCGCTACATCATGTTCTTAAGTACTTTTTTATTATGTTGATATTGTTTTCCGCACATTGTATGGCTTTTATAAATTTCATTAATTTCTTCATGTACACTATAAAGTTGAAATATTTTCCTCATTTTTCACACACACACACAATGTCTAATATTTTTTTTTTAGTTTTTCTTACGAGAATAGTTTTAAAAAACTAGAGAAAAATTGTGATATTGTTTTTAATAGAAATACTTCATAATGTAGCAAAATTTTAATATTTCAAAAAATTATCCATTAAGAGAAGACAATTCTAGTTTTAAGAAAGATGTTGCATGTAAAATATCTAAATTGAAATTATTGGTCGTAATTATATTTTTAATGGTGTCTGGGCCCCGATTTTAATTTAAAATTTGAAATTGTGCATATAAGATTTGCTTCAGGAGTCTAAAGTGAATTTATTTAACGTAAAAATATTATTATTAAATTTCTCTAATACTAAGTATAATAATTAATATTAAGTGTCTTTAAGTAATACTAAGTTTAATAATTAATATTAAGTTTCTCTCTAAATAGAATATTCTCTGAATCTAAAGATTAAAATTTCCACCTATTGAGTATAGCTTATTATCCAGGTAAACAAAAAATATATCAAACGAAATCTTAATTAACACATTATGTACTCTCCATATATGTAATAGTTAAAAGCACATATTTCTTACTAACTCACTTATCTGATTTTTTAAAAACAGATAAAAAATATTTATGTGGTGTACTTAAATCTGGAATCCACTTTAAAGTAGACATGACAACTGCATTTGAAAATCAGTATGAATATTTAAGTAAATGATTTTCCCTTATTAAGCAGTTGCTTATTATTATTTGAGCCAGACTCAAAAGAAATCGCAAATATTTATTCATTTGCAGGAAACCTATTAAAGCGTTTTTGTTTCTTAAATAATGTACATAAAAAGTAATTAATTTACAAAAATAGAAGAAATGTAACGCTTCTAAATAAGAAACAACATCGCTTTTGAAAATTAATGAATAAAAACACAATGTTTAAAATCAAAATATGTTGTTTAATCGAGGGCCGCCAATTAAGGATTTAAATTTTAGGCATTCATTCTTCCACTTGCCATTTCCAGGAATTCGTCATTTTTTTGTTGCAATTTCCCCCAAAATAACTAACCTTTCCTCTTTTAATGAATGCTGTTTCGAAGTATTGTTTCTTTAATACCAAAAACCTTGATAAAAGATTTCTAAAATGAAACTAATTAGGTTATTTTAAGAAACTCCAGAAGAAAAAGATTTTTGTTTAATGAGGGCTAGAAAAAGACATTGAAATTTTAAGTCGGATTACCCTTTTTTTTTTTGGTATTTTTGTGTTTTTAAATGCAAATGTTATTTTTCCTTTTTCAATTGCAAAGTATTATAATTTTCCTTTTGCCTCTTTAACTAGCTCGTTTATTTTCCGAATGCTAATTCCTGTTCTGAAGTCGCGTAATTAAAATCAAAGCCACACAAATAACAAATTAGCCCCAAATCATCGCAACAGCTTAGATTTTTTTGAAAGTAAATAGTGAGACCTCTTCTTGACAAATACCCAAAAAAGAAATCCCTAATCATTCGTGACTCCGAAAATCAAATAAAGAAGCTTATATGCAAATGGCAGTCCAGAAAACAAATAAAAGGATAAAATTAAAAGAATCCGGGGGAGAAAATAACACGAATAAAAGGAGAACAGAGTATCATCAATCTAAATGGACAAATGAAAGGAAACTGATACTTCATTAAAAAAAATTTTCACTTTCTGCTTTAAGCTATAAATAAAATGTCCAATGTTCTTAAATTGTTTTTAAACCTATTTACACGTTTTATTAGTTTTTATTTACTTATAAGATAAATGGACGTAAGAATTTAGTACGTTTGTAATAGTTTATAACTGACATGTACTTATTAATATATATATATATATATGTTTTATGTCTGTATAATTAAATATAATTATTAAAAAGGAAGAAACTATTTAAAATATAATGTGTGTGTAACATATTTATTCTATTACAATCGTATTCTTAAAAATATATATAAAAAAACGGTGAATATATTCATCAAGCAAATAAAAAAGAATTTGGAAAATTAAGATTTGCTGTTAAGTTATTATCACAGTTTTCAGGGAATGATAAAATTGAATAACACACAATTTTTTTCTTAAAACAGTATTGATATTGGGGTAAAAAGACAATATTGTAGGATTCTAATCTTCAGTTAATTACGTTTGGGTTATTTTCACTTTAGTATTAATTTTAATAAATAAATAATCATGCTTTTGGGAAGGTCCGTCAATTCAAATATTTAGGTACAATTGCCAATAACAGCAATGATATAAGGTTATAATAACAATTTTTTTAAAAATAGAATAAACAAAGCTTATAGATGTTACTATGAGAGATTTGAGAAATCAATTTAAATCCAAATCTATAAGCAGGCAAACAAAAGTACAACTAGACAAAACAATTGTAAAACTCATAGTTTTATATGGCAGTAAGTGATATACAATGAGAATACTGAATGAGAAAAACTTATTAAGATCTGAACAACAAATATTGAATTTTTGGAGAAGTGGAGGTAAATGAAGTCTGGAGAATACTTTACAATTCTGAATTACAAAGGAAGTACAGAGAACCAAATATAATTAAAGTAATGAAGGCTTCACAACTAAGATGGCTTGGCTATTTATACACAGGTATGATGAAAACAACACAATTAAGCAAATAACGTTTTTGAAACCAGAAGTCAAAAGAAGAGGCAAACCCCGTACAAAAAGACGATACAGAAAAATGCTTGCGAAACATCGGCGTAAATAGATCTAAAACAATAGTAATAAATAGATAAATATGATTTAAACAAACTGAGAAAGCCTTTGTAGGAAAATGGCTGTAATGCTTATGAAGAAGTTAATTTTAACATGCAGACATTGAAAGGATTTTTTATTTGATATATACGCTTTCTTTCAAATAGAAATTAACTGCTGTTGAATTTTTTTGTTGTTAAATAATCAATGCATCGAGTACTTTGATTTATAAAGTTTTAAACTAATAATGATACGCAGTAAATAAATGTTTAAAATAGAGCTCATGAAAAGAAAAACAGTAAATTCACCAAAAGTAAGACAAGCCAAGTAAAAAATGAATTAACTGTGAAACACGCAAGTAAATTTTTAATAAATATCTCAGTGCTTCTTTCTTCTATCTCTTGAGGTTAGAATCCGTATCGATATCAGTCGCAATGATCATTAACTAAATTATATATGCAGCAAACAGGATCCACAGATGTACTTCAGCTAACTGAACAGCAAATTAACACTATTTGTTTTATGTTTCAAGACCTTCTCAAATATTTAAACTTACTCGAATACTTAAGTAAGTACACAGGTGCAAAAAACTCCTTTCTGTAATTGCAGTGGTTTGTAGCTCTAGTCCCAGAAAAAAAAGAACCTGAACTCAATTATTAAGAAAGATTATACCGGCTATTTAGTCATGAATGACGATTTCTTGGCCGGTATCCAAAATCTGTATCTGACTGTTGTAAATAAACGTGCATAAAAATCTTAAAACCTATCGCGTGCCCACGAAATTGTTTTCACTCTTCAATAAAAATTATAAATATAACCTGTTTTTATTTTTTTAAATTTAAAATAAAATAGCAATGTACTTGGAAAATACGATGTTAGGAATAGCAAATGTTAAGAAAATTTGAAGAAAATTATCTTTCTTTATATGACGTAGGAAGAGATAACTTTTTATAGTTGAAAGATTGTATTCGATTATTTTATAGTGGAATAAGTTTACTATAATTTACATAGCGACCTACTGGAGCCTATCGAAGATGCATCCATTGGATGTTTTTTAAGAAACCAATTCTTATGAAACTTTGCAAGGTCTTAAGCAGTCTTAAACAATAACTTATTCTCTAATCTTACATGAGTGTTGATAAAATATATTTGCTAATCATAAGAAATGGAGGTGTAAAATAAGATTTTTAATAAAATAAGATAAGATTTAAAAATGATTTTTTAAAATACAGTTTCATTGTAAGAAGTATTACAGAGAATTCCATCCTTATAGGATAAAATGAAAATCGAATTTTACAAAAATTTAACGTCTATATTAATGATAAAGTATGAAAGATACAGAGTATTTTTTTAAATATCTGTGTAATATTTTAAAAACTATACATACAGTTTCTCGAAACTCAATTTTTATGTATAATTAGTAATAAATGCTGGGATTGTTAATGGTTGATTTAGCCAGCGAAATTCATAAGAGGCACTTAAAGTGCTTTTGTTTTTATTGATTGACCTCATCATAATTTTTCAAATTTAATAAATTATTCAACATTATGACTATTATAGAGTATTTTTGAGGCATTCTCAGGTATAACAAATGCCATTTCAGAGCTTATATATATGAAAAAGATTGGCTTATAATATTTAATTTGTTCATTTAATTCCAAAACTATCTTTGGCTAAATGCTAAGCGCAAAAACTCAGTGTAGAATTTATAAGACTGCGAGGGAAACAGCCCGTTATAAAAAAAATAGTTAATCAATAAAAAATTATTCTCCATTTCTTAAATTAAATTAAGTTGAAGTATTATCCTATTTTTAAGACGCTTAAATATAACATGAGCTCCCTAAAGAGTTGATCCGCAGGTTAGGTTTAGTATTTGATTTCATTTGATTTTCAGTCATTAAACAAATTATTTTATTTTAGTTTTGATTTCTATGTTAGAATACAAAAATATTGTTTCGTATTTTGACTAATTCTTGCACAAAAAATTATAAAAGCAACACAGATGCTTTAGAAGAATTCTAATGATGAGATGACGATATGCGATAACTCAAAACAAATTAAGAACATAAAACAAAGAAATAATTTTAGAGTTACATTTTATAAACAGTATTTAACATATTTCTTTATGCAAAGCCATCAGAATCTCCATCAACTTAAAATTAAAGTGTTTTCATTCTGTTTGCTTTCTTGTCTGCATTGACATTCATTTCCATAGCTCTTTGCGTTTGTAACCATTTTCATTCCAATTGAAAAAAAATAAACAAGGTATTCTAAATAATTTTGTAAGCATTTAAGAAACATAATGCTAGAGATTTCTTTGTAAAATGTTACATAAATTACTCATATAATTTCATTCTGATACTTTAGAAATACCCACGCCTTAGCATTTGTAGAAAAATCACCAGATCATTCAAACTCATTAGAATCTATATATTCAAATGAATATATAGATTAAAATAAATATATAATTTCCGGTTGGTGTGTTCGAAAATGGTATCATAATTATCCTCACGAATCAATCAAAAAAAATAAAAGTTTCACAATCATCTTTGTATATTCTTTGAAGTTAGTGACTTGGGACAAATAATTCTTTTAAAATAACAGAATATTAATCATTAAAACATTTCCAAAAATTAGTTGAGCCAACTCTAATAAATTGAAGCTATATTACGTGTAAATAGAACATGTGGATTATGTTATATCACAATTTAAAAATTTTATGCGCTACGAATGTACAGACAATAGACTATACTCATATATAACAAACTTCCTTTGCTAAAATTCTCACCTTAGAATATATTAAAATGAATAACATGCTATTTTTTGTACTTACCGAAGTAATCTTTTATATGCCTCTCTTTTGAAAGATTATACTGTTAAGATCCTTTGCATTAATCTCTATCATTCACGGTAAATTATTAAAATGTTCCAAAATTTAGTGGTTTGTACTAATTATTGAAAATATGTTGTTCTCATTATAGAATTTCATTTTGATGTATGCAATGTCTCTAAATATATGTTATTTCTCAGTAGTTAACAAAAATCTTAACTCGTTTTACTAAATCAATCTGAAACTATCGCAGCAATATAGTCTAACACTTGACAAAAGTTACAATTTGCCATTTTTCTACATATTTTCTGGTTATTCTGTAGTGAGAAAGACTATAATTAAATAATATTGCACATAATATTGTCGTGCAGAAGAAGTAATGTACATTAAATCTGTTTAGTCCTCACGCTGGTGTGGTGCGGAAGTTTGGAAGAAGGTGTCATCCACGTCACTTAATCGTGGTTTAGTTACGAGGTCCGTTGCCAATAGTGGCTTAAGTGATTCGTTAATAAACATTCCCACACTCATATAGTTACATTCACATAATGTTTCACCAAATAATTTTGCGTGTGAGGCGGGGGGGGATGCTGTCTTATTACAAATATTTTATGTAACAACATATAAAACCAATCGCTGAAGTTTACAAAAAAATAATAAAATTTTAAAAAACGCGAATTTTTTTACATAACTTTTTCATGCGTAAGAAATATTTTATCGTCATTAACGCCAATGAAATAATTATTACAATGTACACACGATACTGATTAACAAGCTGAAAGCGTTGAATAAGAAAATAAAAATTAGGAAGTAATTAGTATTCTTTTTGAATTTTAAAAGCGTATTCTATAAGATAACTAGTAAAAAAACAACTCAATTAAATATTTATTGCATAGTAATTATATCATGAAATAATGCAATTTAAATACATTTTAACAGATAATTAACGAATATTAATTAATACTAAGAATTAAAATTAATGACTAGGTAATTACTACGTAAATTAAATATCGCAATAATCAAATGTTTGGGAAGGAAAGTAAATGAGCAACCTAGGTAAAACACTTAAAAAGGCAGTAGAAACGTGAAAGGAAAGAAAAAAGTTTGCTCACATTAATTTTCAGGTAGGATTGCGTTTCTTAAGTGTAAATTGAGTATCTGAAAATTCACGAAGAAAAATAATTAATCATACCCTAATTATGTTAGCGAAATCGTTATTTTAAAAGAATATCATAGAAGATTTTTCAACATTTTTTTACTTATTAAATGTTTCAAATATTTTACTTAGAATTTATAAGCGATAAAAAAGTAAAGACATACTGATTATTGGAAATAAGAATTCCTTCAAAATTTAGAAAATAAAATTTTAACTGCTGAACCCCAAGATGCTCAAACCTGTTTGAATCTCTACATTATTGAACACGTTCATGGTTGGCGTATTTTGGTCTCTCTGTATTTTTCCAATTTGACGTTCAGTTACATTTTTCTTGAAAATTACATACAATAGCATCTAACTGTAGTTAGTTAAATAACTATGTATTTTTATTGGACAATGTTTTAAATATTTTTATAAAAATGAACAAGCATTTTTCACCATATTGGTCAACTGTGAGGATTAAAAAGAAAGGCAAAAACGAACTTCAAAGAAAAATTCAACAAGTTTCAATCATATGTGATGTATTTTTATTAAATGTATAAAATATTACCAGGAAAAAGAATTATATTTAAGTTTATTTTTTTCAATTAACCGTATCTTTCTAATTTTTTTCAAAAATGACTGGATTATCTCCATTTTACCTGGAAGACAGAATACACAGACGTCTACTATTACAATACACAGTTATCATTCACTAGTTTAATAAAAAAGGCAATTTTTTTTCTAACTTTAACGACTTATAACAAGCATTATCAGTGGATAAGTATCTTCCATTAATAATATTTATGTTACTTTTTTATCAGAAGGATATTTTTATCAATTAAATTGAATCCAAAAGGAAAGAAAAGTTTCTGCTTATCTACGAAAATGAAAAAAAAAAATATTTGAATTTTTTTTTTTTTCAAAAAAGATGCATTACATAATAACTCTTTCAAACATTTTGCTTCTCTTCAGCTGATAATGTGCTTGATACCTTTGAATATCGCGAAGAATATTTTTACATACATTGACGGATGTAAGGGGTAAAGAAAAAGTTCATCTGTCTTAAAACAAAATTAAAGAATTGATGAGAATTTCTAAATTTATGAAGAATGTAAAATTTAAAAGATATATTTTTTATCAAACTTTTTTTAAACAATAAATGGTTATTTGCAATCTGTTCTGTTCGTCTTTTCTGTTTAATACCGTAATATCTAAAAAGTCTTCCTTCTATTTGAAATTCAACTCAAAGGATAGTTTAAAAAATCAATTCCCTACTTGCGTATAATTGTTTTATTAAATGTAATCAAAATGTTTCAGATTCTCTTCATTACAACTTCACGAAATGCTTTAAAAATATAAATAACAATTCATTTATTTCGATAATGTGAAAGGAGAAGGAAAAGTACGAATGAAAAGATATTTCAAAAGGATTATCTGTTCATTATGAAATGAAAAAAATGATTTTAAAGAGTGGCAAAAGATCTTCAAAAAAGTATAGAATGGGTCGCTTTATTTATAATATTAAATAGCAAACAAATGTAAGAAATTAATGGTAAAGTTTCTTGGATCGGGTAATCGGATTACTTTTTTATATAGGATTTACGACAGATTAATATAAATTTTATTTAATTCCCACCAAGTAGTTTGATTTACGTTTTGATGTAAGCCATTATGAAACCAATATAAGTAATTGATTTATCAAGTGTTTGTATGAACGTATTTATAGGAATACATTCCTGAATTTATTAGATAAACATGTTAAATTTATATGTAGGAAAGAAAAAAAATTTTTTGAGACGAATAAAGTTTGTAAGGGTTTTGTTCAAACTTTATCTGTACAGAAAGACGTATCTGTTGCGCTTTATATGTCAATAGTACTTTTATCTAAGGGATCAAAAAGTAACTATATAAGTACAATAAGAAGCAGGAGTATTACTAACGAAAATTAATTACTCAAGAAAGGAAAAAACAGATGATACATATATTAATTACTAGAATGTTATTCTTTATTGCTGAGTAGATATTTACAAAAACTCTGAACGAGAGAGAAATTCAAGAATTTAGAAAGAAAAAAAGAGATTTATGACGCAAATAAAAAATTCAACGACAAATTTGAGTCATTTTTTTAAAGTGTTCCTAAAAACTTAAAACATATATATACAAGCATACACACAGAGAAAAAACGGATAGCAGTTCCAATTTACGATCAATAAAAAGGGACAGGATACCATTCAACCCCGTTTACCAAAGAAAACCTAAGAAAAAAAGTAAAATTTGTGGGAACCTATCACAACACCTAAGAAAGTTTTCATGTATCCATAGAAAAGAGATTTAATTCTAACAAGAAATAATTCAATATGATCTTTTTCTGAAGCAATATGATCTGTAGTACAGTTTCATAGAACAAAAATAAATAAATAAAGAGGAGGAAATTAAAGCTGACGGAAAAAGAAAATAACATGTGAGGAGAATTTTTTTTTATTTAAAATGAAAAACACAAGTGTTCCATTCAATAAAACTGCTCTCCTATTTGGTTGATTTCTAAAAACTTTTTAGTTAGTTTTATCCCATAAAAGGGGCTGGATTCCCTAAAAAATCAGATGAAAGAAATTTTTAATGTATGTTTTTTATTAACAGACTTTTCTCTTAGATGGATAAAAATAATTTGAGAAATAACTGAAGTTCAACATGAGTAAAAGGAAATAAAATTTAAAATCATTTCAGGAAGAGTTTTAAACATCTTAAGAGCACATTAAAAAAACAAAAATGTATTCAAAATCCCTCAAAAATATAAATTATCGACAAGAAAGTTTTTACATTAGCAATTAAGTAATTCTGACTACACTTAACCAGAAATTATTTAGAAATAAAATAACTTTAAAACAGTTTATTGTATTTTTTAACACAAACATTTAAGATCTATAACGTTAAATATAATCCATAGAATATTTGCGAATTTTTTTAAGAGACTAGTTACATCATACAATTTTTAATAATATTCTCGCAAAGTAAGTGAAAAATCTTTTGATGGAAATATTTGCTTAATAATATACCGCTTTATGCGAAGACTAATTTCACATCCTTTGTGTAGCAGTAACCAACAATTAATTTGTATGAGGAAAAAAACTGAGAGATATTATACTGGTAGTCAAGACTCTTTTTATTAAAAGCAAGGGACTTTTATTAAACCATACCATTCAGTTAATACGATTTCTTTGTGGAAAAAAAATCTCTCTTAAAGAGAGAAAAGTTTGTAAAGGATTACCTACGGAAAACACGTAGGTAGTTGGCAAGGATTACAATTCTGGAAAAGTTATTCGTCGTTGGAAATAAATTTTCTGGTGGGTAGCTGGGTATAAACGCTTACAAAAGGCTTAGAGCTGCAGTTTCACACAACTTTAATACTCGTGTAAGGACTAACGCTTTTAAAGAGATTAAATTTTTGCAAGTAAAGTTTTGTTTCGAGTAAGTTTAGCTTATAATAAACTACATTTTCTCCCGGAATTAAAACTCTAGCGACACACTTGAGAAAATTCAGGAAATATTTTATGAAAGGAGAGTACTTTTGTCGTGGGAATTGGAAGTCATGAAGAGGATACTTGCCAAAGGATAAAGTGAATTCAAATGAAGTTTATTCAGAACACTTGAAGAGAAGCTAGAATAAAATTTAAGATAAGTGTTTCACTTAAGTCAATTTGATTTCTGTAGATTAATTCTAAATTTCGTGAAACCTTTCAAAGAAAATATTTCTTTAATATTATAACATTTTCTGATTACATATATATTTTCTAGATGAGAATTTCTTAAGATTTAACGATGAATTATTTAAATTTTGGCGTATAAAATGGATGCTGCAGTATCTGCAAATATAGCAGACTGATGACTGCTTGGTAGGTCTGGAACCAGTTTTGTTTCAGTCAACATCTCCCCTCTTGTTAACAGTTCTGTGCAAAAGGCTACTCATTGTAATGGAACAAATGATCCAAATCCATTACTAATAAAAAGAAAACCTTTTTAGTAAAAAAATGTTAGATAAGAATAACGACGAAGTTTTTTATCTTTATCCCATTTTTCAACTGTTTCTCATTCAGTTCGATAGCATTTGCTGGTTTGAATTTTAAAAAGGATATTATGATTTTACCTGCAAACGTACCTTTTACAAAAATATATTGAAGCATACGATTGAAAATTATAAAAATAATTAAATTGCTTGAGTATTTTAATGCTTGAATTAAACTTCATATATATATATAGATATATATATATATATATATACTTCGTATAACTTACACTTTATTTATATCACTCTTCATTTAAATTAAAAAGTGTAAGTGGCATTTTATCAGATATTAAATACTTGTAAATCAAGTACTTCAATGAAGAATTTGGTTTTGACAGGATGTTGTAGAATAACATGAGAAGATTTCATAATGTATATGTTTTTAGTGTGCTTCTGCTTTTTTTTCTATTTTTTTACTTGATTTGCTTAATTTTTAAACCCACAAAGGTTATTCTTCTAAATAAATATAATTTTTTACTTAATAGAAATTTGAGATTTATTTGCTAAGAAGAATCAAATAATTCGTAAATGAAAAATGAGGAATTATTGAAATTCTTTTTGAATTAATTATATTCGAAATTTTACTCTGAAGAATTAATATTGAAAATGTTTTTATTATTAAAGCTATTTTATTAGAAAACAAACTTGAATTAAGTTATTTTCGAATGTATAACTGATCTTATAAATAGAAAAATTACATGTGGAGAAGCTAAATATATATTATTTCTATCCATACAATAAAATCATAGACTTACTTCATCATATATATAAAGAAATACTGTCGTGTTGGTTGTAATTCATAAAAGAATTAGTTGGTTGTAATTCATAAAAGAATTAATGCCATACTTTGAAAGGGCATGTATTCGCATTTGATTCAGTGCGAAATAATTTAAATCATATTAATAAATACGTGTATATATATATATAAAATAGTAGCAGTTTAACCTCTTTTATAGAGAACTTCATTTTTCTTTTTGAATTATAGAAAGCGCAAAATATTATAATCTTCATACATTTTTATGAACACGTTAAATAATGCAGTTATCAGCACAAATAAAAATATATTCAATCCTTTGTAGAATGTTTTATTTTGAATTGAATTAAACAAGGAGAGAAAAACTATCGTTTTCGCTTATGGATTAAATGTCTAAGTGGAAAAAAATACGATATTTATATGCATAACTTAATTCAATATCTGACATGTGAGCCTAAGGCACTTGTTACCCAACACAAAATTCTGCCTCCCATATTACCATATTGCTTCCTTTGTTTAACTGAAGGTGTTTCGTAAACAACAAATATCCTCCGGCTTTTTGAAATGTCAATCGGCTCCATTGAAAGCCTTCTCCCGCGAAAACGCCAGCTGCCACTGCGAACTTGATCAGCTGCATCTCCATGCTACCCGACATAAATTAAATAAATTTATTTTAAGTTCATAAGTTTAAGAGCTAAAAGCTTGCATGCATGTCCTTTCTATTTTATTAGAGACTCAGCACTTAGTTATCAAGTAAATATTCCATTTTTCGCTACGCATTCTGTAAAGAAGATTTACTTTCTTTTCTTACGGTGATAAGGAGATGATAAAACAAAAATTGTGTGTGTGCGAGGCATCAACGTAACCTGAATATTTTCAATGATAACTCGAAATTTCGTTCGGGGAAACCGTTTTTAATATTCTTTCCTCTTTTCTTAATTACCCCAAAAACTTATTTAAATTATTATTTTTGTTGATTCAGAATCAGTTTTGAAAATCTTATGCAGCTCAAAATGCATTGTTATAAATATGTAAATAAATGTACAACAGGAAATGTTTATATAACATTATTACTTGTGCACCATATCTGAAATGCTGCAAAATTTTTAAAATTTTATATATGTATGAGAAAAAATATTTTTCTTTTAAGAAGTTCATGATCAAAAAAGTTTGGAGACAACTGATCAAAGAATATATTCTAATCTAAAGTACAAATAACTTTTATAAATTGTTATGTAAGATCACACATACAACAAATACATAAAGGCGTAAGTTAAGGAAACAACTGATTCGCCACACACAGAAAGGTGCTAAATAAAATACACTATACACATAATTTTAACTATTTAGCAACACAATTTTTTAAAAGGTTAGCGGAATATTTGTTAAGATAAAAAAATTAATGTTTCTTTCTTGAAAATATCTGCATTTAATCAACACCGTCTAAATTTGAAAATAAGATTTTCTGTTCATGTAATATACATTGCTGAGTAATTTAATATAATGTATACTTGACGATAAGAAGTATATTAGTATTGTTAATGTGTTGATGTTTCATTCGTACAACTACACTATTCTGGAAAAAAAGTACTGTTTAAAAAAATAAACTTTCTATTATTTCAATTTATAACAATCAAATTCCGAAGAAAAAAGAACTGTTAAATAATGATAAAAAAATTGCATAAATAAAAAAATCGCAAAAATAATGATCAAGTTTGCATTAAAATCCAAAAAAGCAAGGTTTTTATATAATTTCATTGCATAGAGCAGAAATATTAATAAAATATTTTAAATAAAATTGATTTTTTTACTTGTTGAAATACATGAAATAACTGCTTCAATGATAATTTTAATACCCATTGTAAAACATATATTTCAGTTTATTTTTTAAAGTAATTATATAACATTTATTAGTTACTAACATTATTAAATTCAAAAAATATTAAAAGTTATTTATAAAAATATTATATAATTTTATACCATTATTAAATTAAAGTAATATTATAAACAATCACCATAAAAAGTGAACATATAACACACAAGTTCCTATAGCAGTCATATAAAATAAGCAGTCAAATAGTCAATGAGAAAAAGAAATTAAAAACAAATCACTTACTTGTAATTTTTATTGTTCAGAGGATCTTACTCTTCCCTCAAAGAAAATCTTGAGCGGAAGTTAACATTTCAAAACATTTTTAAAGTGAATGTCCCGTGTCTTCCATTTCTGTAAAATTTCAATTTTAATTTAACTTTTCATTAAGAGTCCCAGAAGACCTCGCTGCGAACGCTCTGACTCTATCTGGGGGGTGTCATAGCTGTCGGGCCCCTTTATATAAGCATCGCTTTTTTTCTCCCGTAGAGCGAGTAGCGGAGGGCTTGCGCAGAATATCGTCTGCCCGTTCTCTGAAGCCCTAGTCGCAGACGATTCCTGTAGGCGTACTAGGATTGACAACACGCGAAAAGCCTGCGCGCAGGAGTGATCAGCGTACAGCGCCGTGTAGCGGTTGGAAGCGGAAACGGTACTATCAGGGCAACAGGTTGTTTCCGGAACACGGTTTCAGACTTAATCGGATATGCTTTACGACTACGAATAATTGATTAATCAAGTGTTAAAGTAAATTATTGAGCTATACAAAGCAACTGAAAGGCGTTTGCACAGAAAGCAAATAAATTTTAACTTCTACAATGTTTATTATGAGGTAATTACAAGCAGTTAATGAAGAGAAGAATTGATTTAAAGTACCAGAAATAATCACATTTTTGTAATAAAAAATATTTTCGTTTTATTTTAGACACACCAGAAAAATTATTTTTTAATCAGTCATCAATTTATCAAGAGAGTTACGAAGAAATTTTAAGAGAAGTAAAATGCTCTTTTTTATAAAGGTTTTATTTTAAAAGAACATTTCTAATAAAATATAAAGAAATCTGTTTACTTTACGCATTTGATGTTTCAAGCTGTTCAATTTTTTTCGTAGAATTTTAATTTCTGAATTCACATAGAAAAAAAACATTTTTATGTCTGATAAATGTCTATTTATTACGTGGCTTAAAAAACCCCTCTTTGGGTAGATAGTATTGACTGCATGTGCTGGGTGATAAATTTTTCACTTATTGTAGAGGCAAGGAGAACATTAAAAATTAATTAATTTTTTCAAGCAATTTAAATTTTTTAGGAGACATGTCAGGAAAATTTATTTGTAAGTGTAACATACATCTGCCGTGTTTTGAAATACCCACTGGAGACAAATATAATCACATCAATCAATGAATTGTTATATATTGTTAAAATGATTTATTTCGTATGAAAATTGAAAAAAATTCTTCGTTTGACAAATGCAACTGTTTTCTTTTCTAAATGAAACTTCATGGTTATCAAAATAAATATGTTATAGATTAATAAAAGTTAAATAAAAATATTTTTGGATTTATAGAACTCATAGGATATCTTATTGTACAAAATCGCCAGTACAAAATTGCTTTTTGGTTAGACCAAAAAATAAGAATTCTCAACTCACATGATTAAGTCTAGTCCGTAATAAAGATTATTTTTATTACATCAGCGTTTCTAAAACTATGGGGGGCGCCCATCTAGGCGGGCGTGATAACCAAACGAGGGGGGCGCGAGCATATCGAAAAGTCGAAAATTGAACATTAGTTAAGAAAATTGTTAATTTACTTAAAGAGAGCACAAAACAAAATACATTCAGGCATAATAAAAATAAAATAAGCATTTGCACTAATGCAATACATTTATAAAATATATATATATATATATATATATATATATATATATATATATATATATATATATATCACAATGTACTTCATAATTAATTTTACAATACCAAATTAAGAACACGTTTAATAATTACCAGTGATCCCATGGGCTTGCCATATATAAAATTATATAAAAAATTTAACACTTATCTTGATAATTTGTATTGTTTATAATTAAAGTCAAATAATAGCGTTAGCATCAAAGAGCATTGTTATTGTATAGAAGGAGCGCGAAGAAAATTATGATTGAAAATTGAAAGTTTGAGAAGCACACTGTATTACATAATATAATGTAGAAATTGTTTCTTAAATTTCTTAGTATAAAATGTATTTGTTGATTATGGTACAAATACTACGTTAGAACAATTATATACAAACTTGTAATTTCGGATTGGCAACTGTGGTGACACTGTATTATGTGTGCCACCCGTGTCTAGACTTATGCCAACCATTACAAGTCAGATTGTGCCTAGGTGATTGAGATTGATAGTCACATACATTTATTTGTTATGAGTTACAGTTTGTATGAATATATGGCGAAGTATACTACATACTGTTACACTTACTGGTAAACTCAAATTTTGGCAAAGCAAGCAGTGAAATTTTTGTGTCGAGGAGGCATGAAGATGAAAGCAGTTTCTTAAAAATGGCTTTTAATAATAATCAAGGATAAAGTCAATGTGCTCGTTACTGGAGCGATAAAAAAAAACACAATAAGTTGACTAATAAAATCTTAGTTCAAAAATCAACATTACCAGACATCCGATTCGAACGGTCTTCTTACAGCCTAATATTGAAAACGAATTTATAATCTGAAAATGGTGATGCAACATACAGTTGCATTGCCAACCAGCTGCTCTCTCCCTCTAAGAGCTAAAACACTCACACACTTCTTATATTTCTTTTTCTCCTTCCCTCCTGAAAAACTAACATGAGCCGAGTTTAAATAGTCGCTCGATTTGCATTGCAGTTGCTGCCAACCACAAATCACGAAACTTGCAAAAAGATCGGGTTCGAATCGGTTTGTTTACTTTCATTGAGATTATGGAACGGGATTGGAAAACAACACAAGGAGATCATAAAAATTTGGATCCGAAAAATATTTCGAATGGTTTTACTTTTTAAATGTCTAACACATACTGTCAACTTAAAAGGGTCGGAAGTGGGTCCTATAGTTTTGCGTAAGCACCTAGGGTCTCAAAAGTGTTAAGACGTTACTGGTAGTGCCTGTATATGGTAGTATTGAGAGTTCTACGTGTTAACACATGCAGATCTCGAAGCCCATCTATAAAGCGTCTGCCCCCCATATAAGAACACCCCTGCAGAGGTGCCGCTTTTTCGTATGTTAGAAGGAAGCCTTCGAGTGTTTGCCTCTCTTCGTTTGTGAACACTTCGAGACGAATTCGTCAAGGAACTGAATAGATCTCCTTCGATTTTCATTCAAGTGCATATGACTACTTGCACAATTGTTACGCTCTTGTAACAGGAAGTGAGCGGGACGCATAAAACCATCATCCCAAACATACAGAACCTTTAATGCGTCCTTCTGCGTACTGTCATAGCAGATACTTTCCTTCCTGCAGCAAAAATAACATTTGATCTAAGAGTGAAATGGAGTTCCTGTAATGTTGCAACGAGCACCAAGTTGCAAGTACCGATCATCAGAAGATGTGGTAACTCTTCATTTAACTTAAATTGTTCCTTAAGAAGCTTAATCAGTAATCAGAAAATTGTTCAACAACTTGCTCACCTCGAAACAGTTGAAATTCAGATATCTTACAACGTCAAACCGTCGTTGACTTGCTTCTAGACGGCCTAAGGCTATATAACGCAATTCTGCTGGCAAATGTTGTCAAGAATACATTTTAATTCTGTGGATATCTCTAAAAGGTTTAATATACCCATGTTTGTTTAACAAAATCCATCCAAAAGGCTGATTTCAAACCGTATCATGTTTTAATAAAGCGATGGCAGGACCACTACTTTGTATATTGCTACTGGACGCAGCACATGCTTTTATTTTTAGAATATCAAATCTCAAGAATGTTGAAGTATTGTTAACCAATTTATTGAAAATTTTCAATAGTTTGCTTAACTTTCTGAAAACAATATATTTTATCTGTTGCCTTGGATAAGTTAATGTTTATTTATAAAATAAAAATCGTTACAGAGCTCGACGTACATCTTGTGATACATAAAAAATCAATAACACTAGTACAACTTTATGTCTCTACCAGAAAATATCTTTTTTTAAAATATAAATACATGAGACCTGATATCATAAATGAAGTTTAAAGCATTCTAAACCACAAATTTTTTATTGAAATGACACACCTTTTTACAGATGCGTTATTTTTAAATAGTTTTGCTAAATGGTAGGGGAGACCGGGATAAGATGAAGGGTGGGGCAAGATAACGAATGTCTTAATTTTTCCGTTTTCCGCTAGGTAGCAGAATCAACCAAACACTACTGGCTCTCCTATTGGCCGTTCGTTAAACAATAGTATAGAAAAGCTAGAATCACCATTTTTGTGTTAGTTGTGAAGCTTCGATTGCTTACTGCTGCCCCGATATAACTTTTGTGTGCAAGTGTAAATAACCTCTGCTACAGATACAGGCAAGATATATCATTTATCTTTAATATTTATGAGTAACTTAGTTTAAATACTACATATATTACCATGAATAAATGTCAATTAAAAGACTTCCTTCATGGAAATAGAAACGAATATTTTTGAACAGGCAGTCCGGGGCAAGATGACGAGCTCGCCATCTTGCCCCGTGTGTTTCGGAGTTTATTAAACTATGTTGCCTATTCTATTAAATCCTGAAACACTTGTTAGTCTGAGTTTTGTCCGCTCAACCTTGCGCTTCTATCTCTTCTGGGGCTAAGAGGTGCATCGGATTGGGTAATATCTCGTTTGAAAGGAGGCGACCATAGGATGACATTTTTGCCATCCGCTAACAACTTTATGGTCACTCATCCAGGGCAAACTATCATAGACAAAAATATTAGTGAGCGTTTGAGCACCGCTTACTTCAGAGCAGCTACAGTTGGAAATGCCGATAAAGGGTTTAAAAAATGT
The DNA here is from genome assembly GCA_019973935.1 of Trichonephila clavipes. Lineage (NCBI taxonomy): Eukaryota > Metazoa > Arthropoda > Arachnida > Araneae > Nephilidae > Trichonephila > Trichonephila clavipes. The sequence goes on from BMAU01000393.1 coordinate 385,015, forward strand.
GGGATTGAGACTCATAATCCTCTTGTGTTTAGCGAACATGACTTTACTGCTTCAAAAGCTACTGACCATGATGTTGGCGATGAAACTGAGAATAATAGGGCTAATCCTCAGACCATGGTAGTAGAAAACCAACATATAAATCCTCCAGAAGAACCAGAACAAATGACAAATGTTGATTACGAAGCACTGAAGAAGCCTGATGGTATTTTATTTTATTTCAAACCATTACCTAAAGTAACACATGAGAAAAAAAGAAAAAGAAAAAAAGTGAGTTCAAGCATTCTTACAAGCAGAAGAAAGAACAGGAAACTTTAAAAAAACAGAGAAGCCCGTGAAGCTAAAAAGGGAGTAAAAAAACTCAAATTAAGTTCCTGTAGGTCTAAGTCTATGAAATCCAGGCCAAACAGTCCAGTTGCATCAACTTCAAAGGATGGTGTTTATACGATGTTCTGTTTGTGAAGAGGAATATTGTGACCCTTCAACAGAAGAATGGATCCAGTGCAGTAAAAGCCAAAAGTTGTGGCACGAGGAGTGCTCTAATTATGAAAATAGCATTTTTATTTGTGACTATTGCTAGCTGCACAACTAAACACTTCAACATTACGTTACAAGGCATTATACTTAGTTTGATACTTTGTAAGATGTAAGAAGACAGTTATTATTTGTTAAACCATGTAACATATTCAAAAGATAAAATCTGTTCAATCTTTCTCAGTGTTGTTATATTTCCCCAAGGCCAAATTCATCTTGCCCCAGTACTGGGGCAAAATGACAATTTGTTAAGGTTCTGAAAAAATAAAATTATTCTTTGTTTTTGTTTTTTTTATTTGAAAAATTAAATGGTAATGTATTTAATACTACAAAGGACCACTCTCTAACACTTCATGCAAAAATAATTTTTTTAACCTTAAAAATAAATTAATAAACAACAAAAGCTGTTAACATAGTCATCTTGCCCCGGTCTCCCCTATAATATTTCTATTTAAAATTATAATTGATTAATGTATGTGATACAATTCCTAGAGTACTACATAGTATTCACATGCATTTTTTTAATTAGAAATTATTATTTTTGAAATACTTAATCAATAATGCTTGGTGAGAGGAACTTTTACAAAGTCACATCTAATTGAATTCATCGGGAAAAAATACATTTCTCTCTTCTGTCTCTCTCTCTCTCTCTCTCTCTCTCTATATATATATATATATATATATATATATATATATCGTTTTGATTAGATGTGATAAGGTAGTCATGGCATTTCAAAATAAAGTAAAATAAAGATTCTTGATATTTATTACATCGTGTATTTTATTTTAACGTCAAGAAATATATTTAAGCATAGGCTTCGCTCTAAGAGTAAGTGGCCGCGGTAGCCGAGTGGTATGGGTATCGGATCGTGGCTGGCTTTGTCACGAGTTCGAGCCCAGTACCACTAAAGACCCGCCGTGTAGGGCAGCGATGCACGCTAAATCTGTCGAGAGCTGAAACGTCCTCCCGTTGGTGTGGTGTGGTAGTTAGGAGAGGGAGGTGCCAGCTCAGGTGTCGTCCACGTCACTTGACCATGGTTCAAAATTACGTGGTCCGTCGCCAAAAGCCCTCGTGTAGCTGAACAGTGCGACGTTAATCTTCACTCACTCACTCACGCTCTAAGAGTAAGAAATACAAGATAAGGATTATTCAAATTCTACAGCTAAATGCTCCAAGGAAAATCTGGGAAAACCGTAATTTAAAATGTATAACCACGGGTTAAAGAGAAGGGAAATATTAGTTACTTATATAAAGTACATTATTGTCTAGGGAATGTTTGAAATCAGCTAATAAGACACCTGTAAGCTTTCAATGATATTCTATTACTTAAGAATCACCAATAAATCTATCAAAATTTTAAGGTAAAATCTTTTTAACGAGGAATCACTAATATATATAAATCTAGGAAAATAGTATTTTTAATGTTCTAGAAAAAGATATATATTGAGACGCAATTTGAAATAGGGTATTTAGGTTTATGAATTATATATTATAAGGAAGATTCGAATTTGGAGTGCATATTAATTTAATTTATTTACACCCTCATATATATATATATATATATATATATATATATATATATATATATATATATATATATATATGTTTATGTTAGAATATCTATGTATTATAAATTAGATATATTTTATATTATAAAACTTGAGTTTTTTTTATGTATATTACTTTCCATGAAATTTCAGTAAACAGGAATCAATGTATAGTGAAACATTGCATGTTATAGAAACGTATTTCGTTTTCATGTTCTTTAGTAGATACAAAGGCAAAGCTCATTTCTCTGTTGTCAAGCTGGCATATGGTCACCAACTTTAGTCCAGTGCTTCTCGAAGTTGCTATATTCACGACCCAATATTCAATCATAATTTTTCATCGCGCCCCCCTCATACAATAACAATGTATTGTATTCAATAATACTATACTAAGACGCTAAGATTCCTATATGACTTTAACCTCTTAAGCACCCCCGGCGTATATAAACGTCCACCTAAGACAAAGCGTTTATTTCCCCGACGTATATATACGTCTTTCCGAAGTACGATCTTTTCTGCGCACTGCTATCAATAAAATTATTCCGAAGGCTTTGAAATACTATAAAAGAACCTTGACAATGTTTGCGAAGAATTTACATATTTCAGATTATTTGCTTTATATTCCTCCCCACCCCCAACACATCCCATACACGCGTCTACGTGGAAAGCAGTTGGCATGGGGAAGCGAACTTTTATTTGGTAGTTAAGGAATTAATTATAAACCGTACAAGTGATCAAAATAAGCGTTAATTTTTGTTTTTAATTATATATATATGACAAGTCCATGGGGTCACTGGTAATTAATATACTCGGTCTTAGTATTATTTAAACAATTATAAAATGAGTTGTGTAGCATTGATACAATTATAAGTATCATATATCAGTGTAAATGTGTATTTTATTTTTTATTATGTCAAAATGTATTTTGTTTGCTTACTTTCAGTAGTTTTTTTAATGATCTTTTGATTTCTACTTTTCAATATGCTCGCCCCCTCGTAAGGTTATCACGCCCCACACAGTTTGAGAAACTCTGCTTTAGTCAATCCTTCGTCATCTGGAATAGTTTTCTTACTGCCCAGGGAATTAACATGTCGTCCCTTGCGCTTGCGACTTGAAAATCCAGATATCAATTGCCGTGCTTGCCGGAGTGCTAGCAGCACAAATTATATATGGTAAAATAGCTTTTCATGGACATTTAAAAATTAATTAAGTTGGTGGAAACAGTTAAAATAAATCAAAATGGTTCAATAATAAGCTCTTAGTGTTTATTTTTACGTGGTAACATGAACACTATCCTTTTCAGAAAAGCATTCTAATTAAACTCTCATGGAAGTCTTTCGGTCGAAGAAACTCCATTAGAACAAAACTTTGTGAAATCCTGTTTTCAATAGGAAATTGTTTCTGGTTTGGAAGAAACTGGAACTTTCAATTTCAAATTAATCATCCATTCTGTTTATTTCGTAAACAATATCTTGGAATACACACTTATGGAAATAACTTCTTTTATCTTCTAAAAATTATGTCTGGCAAAACATTTTTCTATTCCTTTCACTACTCCTCTGGTAGAATAAGGATAAAACGATTTAATGAATAAATTTATGTTCAGCAAAGAAAATATTGACAAGATATTTCAAATAAGTAAATATTTATTTCGCTTTTCTTAATATATTCTACATGACATTAAATCAATTTCTTACGCTGAATAGCTTGAGAAACTTTAAGCATGTATAAAAAAAGCTTATGATTCAGATTCCCTATTTTGATTGAATATGATTTAAGGTATTTATGCATCAAAAGATTTTTACTTCCATTTCATTACATTTTTTTAAATACAGTTCAACGCGCAAGTTATTTAATTTTACTTTCATTCGATTTCGCCTTGTAAATCTAATTTATTGAATAATAGGCATATCTTGTGAAAGGAATTGCTCTAATTTATATTTCTCATGTTTTTAAAATTATGTAAAGTGATGTTTAATGAGAGAAAGGTTGTATAAAGCTATAAAAAAGGTTTCTTTTATCCTGTTTTGTCCTTTCCTCGCTTTGAATTCAATTTCGGAGAAAATTAGGAATTCTCGAAAGAATTCTTTTTATTCAAGAGATCGGAATAAACATCTTTTCTCTCTTTTGTCCTTTTTTTACTTCTATTTAAAACAGAGAATGTAAAAATTCTTTTTCGGATCAAAATTTTTATTCATGCAGCAAGAGAAATCTTGTATTTTAGTATCTACAATGACAACTAATCTACATACCTGAAATTTATCTCAAATTTGCATTTGCATAAGCTTATCTTCTAATTTTTCCTTTATAAAAGTGCTACACACACACACAATTTTTCTTTAGTACTCACAATTTAAATTCAATATGGTCCTCTGCAATACATAATTTATATACATATATGTAGAAAAGTATTCAAAACTGTCCAAAATGAAAAATTTTTGCTTTCCAAAGCTGTCGCTGATATAGAGCAGTAAAGTAGGGTTACACTTACTTAATAGGATACCTTCCCCTTCACCAGAAAGTTTATACATAATTGAACAAGATGAATGTTGAATATAAACCAAGATTAAAAATCACTTTAGCCTAAAATTTGCGAGTGTGTAAGCAAAAAGAAAATTATTTAAATAAAATTATTTAAGTTTTTATTTTATTATATCAATTGAAATAGTAGCAAAAGAATACAATTAAAAACAGCAGCAAAATTTCGAAAACCTCCCTAAAAATTTAAAAACATAACGTTAAAAAATAGATTCGGGAAAATATACAAACAGTTGTTTACAGTGTTGAAATGACCATTAACAGGAAACGAACCATAGCTATGGAGGTATAATAAGTTTTAAATCCCCCCCACACACACATGTATATATATAGTCAAAATTCTCTACTAAAGAGAGATGAATATACAATAAGAAAAACTGAAAAAAATTGAAATTGCAAGATAACTAGGTAATGAAGAATAGATGAGAAATTAAAATTGTGATAAAGTTTAAAATATAAAGAATTGATGCTATAGTATTACAAACATAGCTGACTTAGGGCAGCTCTTATATATAAAAGCGGGGATGAACAGGTTTTGTGGCCAGCCAACCATCCCACTTTATGTTAACAATACTGAGCAAAATCCTAATGAAAATAATGGATAGAATATCTAAATCCATCGCAAGATAAAGGTAACTTACCTAAAAACTGCACTCAAAAATGCAGAACCCGCACTAAATCTCAATACAATAAACAAGTTATTGCCAGATTCTGACCGAAATGCAAATTCAAAGCATGGGAATACCTGAATTGCAGCACTTAACAAAAGTATGAAAAGGTTAGAAATTAAAAATTAAAAAGAGAGTTATATAATATACTACCATTTTTGGGGGATACTAGAATTATATACGAATTTAAAAAATCATAAGTAATTTTATCTAATATTAGAATATGGAGGTAACTATATCTAGGAAAAATGATAAATTTATAATAATAAACTATATATACCGGGTGTTTCTAAAAGAATATCGAAGTTTTAAATCGTTATAGTATTTATTACATATAACATATAATTATGACTCACACATTGAGTGAAAGAGCAAATGAAACAGTTTTGTTGGCTGGCATGTGGGTGCGTACGCGTGAAACGTATGCTAATTATTTCCCCTTTCCGCCGATTAGCGCGCTAGTAGAAAAATAGCGACTAGTAAACAGAAAGCGTTTTGTGTTCTCTAGTTTGCAAAGATAGAATCTGCTATTACTATACAACGAGCGCTGCGTATTAAGTTCAGCTGTCAACCTTTAAACGATAATTACATTTGTAGATAGTATCATCAGTTTGAAACAACTGGCTATCTTTGTAAAGGGAAAAGTCCGGTAAGACCAAGGTTCAACGAAGAGAGCGTTGCTCCATTGAGAGACTCTTTTTTGCGTAACCCAAAGAAATCAGTTCGGCGTGCTGGTAGTGAATTGGCAATGCCAGTGACGACTGTTTAAAAAGTTTTACGCAAATGCTTAGAACTACGTTTTTATCGTCTGTAGTTGCTACAAGCTCTGAAACCGGCAGACTACGGGCTACGCGCCAAATTACCTAACGACTTGTAATGCAAGCTAATGAAAATTTTAAGAATTACGTCGTATTCAGTGATGAATTAACGTTTCACCTCAGTGGACATGCGAAAATTCCTAATGCGTGCATCTGGAGCTTAGAAAATCTTCACCAAGGTGCTAGATAGAATTGCAACGAGACTCACCTAAATTGAATGTTTTTGTGCTATCTCGGCGGAAAGTGTATGGGAATTTCGTTTTCGGAGAACCAACTGTAACTGATTCTGCCTATCTTGATGCTCTACAACTATGGTTATTTCCTCAATTGGAAAAAAAGTGAATCAGATAAATTCACTTGGCAGCAAGATGGTGCACCACCTCACTGGCTTATCTCAGTGCATGACTGGTTGAACATCACTGTACCCAACCAACGGATTGGCCGCAAAGGGCATCACGATAAAGCTTGTTTCGCATGGTCTCCACGTTCACCCGATTTGAAGCCATGTGATTTTTACCTGTGGTATTTCATTAAGGATTTTATGTACGTTCCGCCGCTAACAGCTGACTTTCCAGATTAAGACACAGGATTGAAGCAGCTGTTGCAAGAATTGTCTCAGACACACTGAACAAAGTTTGGGATGAACTTGCCTATCAATTTGATGTGTGCCGTGTGACGAATGGGGCTCACATTGAACTTTTGTAAACGTAGGTAAAACTGCTTCAGATACTCTTTCATTCAATGCATGAATTATACTTGTAAGTTATAGGTAATAAATACTATAAAGCGTTAAAACTCCGATATTCATTTAGAAACACCCAGTATTATAATTCTAAGAAATTTTAATCCTTGTTATTTAGAATTTCTTTATTAAAGTAACTATTAATAAAATTAATTGGGTATTTTTGAATTAAGCAATATTTAGTAAAATGTTTGTAGTTTTTTTTCTGATTTTTTTGAAACCAGAAATTTATCGCGTAGTATATAATTAATAACAATTTTCTGAATATAAAAACATGTACATTGCTTTCCCTGTGAGGTATTTTTATAATATTGTATTTAATATACATAAACATAATAGGTCTCCAGTTTAGTCCAAAGACTCTTTTGTATCTACTTTTGTTGTGTCTCTTGATTTCCAATCTTCTTTCTTCTTTGGCTTTGTAGGTTTTACAACTTTTTCACTTGATATCTTATTTCATTTTATTATACTATATATATATATATATATATATATATATATATATATATATATATATATTCAAAACAATAGCCAGGAAAAAGTTAGCATACCTAAAGAATATTTTATCTTACATAATTGGAAGAAATAAATATATGAACCAGAAATAAAAAAATTCTATATGAATGATCTGATCAGCATAGTAGAAGAAGTATAGAATTAAACGAAGCCAAATCAGGTTTTATAACGGCAAACTAATCTTCTCCCTTCTATTTATATTACTGAGAAAAAATGGAACAGTTTCATAAAAGATTAAACTGAGAAACATTTATTAAAACTCATAAATAGGCATGTATTAATTTGACATAAACAGTAAAAAAATAAACCACAAATTGAATGGATTAATAACAAGTTCTAGATCAGTATTACGGAAAAGTATGGATATGACTCATTTGAGCTATACTAAAATGCTTTGAATCAAAATTAGTTACTATACAACTAAAAATTAAATGAAAATAGAGATTTAGAGATTAATTTGATAAACGACTGATACATTAGTGGGTCTCATAAGTACAACATTGTGGGCAATTTTGAATTTCCTGGCAACGCCCCTTATTTATAGCTCTTCTTCCAGTTTCGATTATCTTCCATGTATCTAAATAATATCTGCAAGACATATCCAGAACTTCTTAGTTGTCTATTCCTTTACATCAAGATTTCACAGCTTTCAACGCTACCTATTAACACCGCATAAAAATTTTCATCCATGCCATTTTTCCAATTACATCACGCATGCAATTAGAAAAACGCAATGACGCGTGTAATTTCAAATTATGCTTGATTCGGTATAATAAATTCCAAATAGAATCTCGGCATTTTTAAACAAAACCAAACAACTCCATATACTGTATTAAAAATCATTTTTTAAGCCTACGTAAGAACTATTTATTAAGTTAATGAGTTAATTTGTTTGCTTTTTTCTATTTAAAATACAAAAGTAGGATTATTTACTTATAAACATTTGACTCCGAACTAAAATTGTATATATATTTTTTTAAAAAATAAAGCAATCTTTTACTCTCGCCTTTTTAAACTATTAGTTAAATGACTGTTTTTTCCTATTGGGTTGTTGTCTGGTATTTAATTTTAATATACCAAAAAAACACAATTTACAGAGGACTTCATTTCCTTTTATTGATTTTAATTTATTGTTTTAAGCATACGAGAAGAGAATCAAATATAAATTGGATCTCTTTTAAGCTTCATCCGCTGCTGAGACGCCAAGAAGTTGGCACTCTGGGGGTTAGTATATATAAAAGTGTTAAAATATTAGGAATGGCAGAAGCCACTGCTCCCTTTCACAAACCACATTTTCTTTATACTCGCCAACAGAGTTCAAAGAAACTACAACCTGGAGGGAAGCAACATATAATTAAAGTTTTGACACGTGAAGATGTAACATCAAGTAAAATTCTGCAACAATTAACATATTAATTTCGGGCTACGACATTATCAAAAACCTGAGTGTATCACACATTGGGCCAAATTATTTGCAGGAGGACGACAACACGGGAAAATGTGAAGTCTTTTCTGGGACTCTCGTGAAATTCTACGAGTTGATTCCCTTCATGACAGGCTTTCGATCAAGATTGTGTTTTACTGCCAGCTTTTAGACGAAGTAAAACTTGATTACCGGAAGAAAAGAAGAAACTTTTTTAATCAAAAATAAGATTTTCTTGCATGTAAACGTTTGACCCCATGCTGCCTCTTTCAGATTAAAAAAAAAACTGAAACAAATTTATTAAAAATAGAGCACCTGGTTTACAATCCTGATTTGTCTCCATGCGTTTTTAATCTCTTCGCACCACTTAAGGAGACTTCAGGAAGGCATCAATTTGATGGTTAGGCTTAATTAGAAGCATTTGGGATGTAGTGTCTTCGAGACCAGCCATCGATTTTTAATGGCAGTGTCATAAAAAAACTATCTGAAAATTGGGAAAAAATATAGGTAAAGTAAGAGAATGTTTTAAATTAATTTGCAAGTTTTTTCTTTTTCATTTTTTAAAATTAATTTTAAAATAATAATTCCGATTCATGTTCGATACTCCCTCGTATGTTAAGTGTAATAATAGGGAAAAATTGAGTCATCGTGCTTTCTTTAAGAGAAAATATACTAATTTCGTACATTAATTAAAATAACCATGCAATTACTATTTTGCAGCAAGTTTGCTTCCAAAATTCTATCGATAAGTAACAGATAATTAAATTTCTTTTACTATGTAGATTTTTAATTCTTTCTCCATCCGCTTCAATCCGCTTCTTATTTAATACTTGTCACTAACCTCAACTAAAGCTGCCATATGATACAGACACTTAAAAGCATTATTAAACAAAAGTCGATTACACTTCTTGAGGTAGTTTGTGTAACGTTTAATGTTACCCTTTGATTAAAGTTTTTTTTAATTAAAATGGCGTGTCTTTTTAATTTAACTTGAGTTTAATGCAAGCGCGATTCAACTTATGTTTATTTTTTAAGATCCTCTTTTTTCCTTTTTCCATCTATTTTATCTATCATTAAATGTTATTGTGTTTTGAGTTAGAGTGCACACAACATTTTATTCTTATTTTTTAAAAAATAATTCTTGCTGAGAAAAAATGAATAAATAAGAAGTGGCATACGTTTCAAATTGGGAATTTTACAAAAGTACTTATTTGAGAGTTAATTATCTTTGTTCATGTTGTTGTTGTTGACTAATTCCTCCTGTCTAGCCGCAGGCTAGACCAGGTCCATGAGCCCAAGAGTCCTCAGGAAATCGTACACCAAAAGAGGACTGGAATAGATGTCCTCCCTTTCAAGTCCTGCACAAAACAAAAGATGATCTGGAGTTGCCTGTACCAAATTGCATTTAGTACAATTCTCGTAAATTTTCTGGCCTAAGTTAAAGGAAAGGCCTCTAATGTATCCACTTGCAAGCCTACTAATAGTTGTTTGGACGACTCTATCCGCCTTGATGGAAAGGGCACCACCTGGGGCCTGCCTATTATACCAGGGGTGAGTCGGAGGAGTCTTCCATAGTTCTTGAATCAAAGATTTCGTTTTAGAAAAATTTCCGAGAAAGTCAAAGTTCTTCTCGACATTAAATTTTCAGTGACACCTTCCTTGGCTAAAAGGTCAGCTGTGTCATTGCCAAAGAGACCAATGTGAGATGGAATCCATTGGAAGTAAATCTCATGTTGCTGGGAAAGTTCTTTAAGATTTTTAAGAATTGAGACCGATGTTTTGTCTCCAACATTTGTCCAGTCGCTAAGGTGTTGGATAGCACTTCGTTTGTTCATGTAAATAGTACTAATGTAAATAATTTGATTTTTTTCTGCATTTAAGTCAAAGAATTACAAAATAGCTATATAGTCACTATTTCAGTCGCTAAAATATACTTTCGCTGCCTCCTCATGTTGGCTGAGGTAGAAGTTTTGCTCATTCACCAGATACTCGGAAGGATCCGAACTCAGTAGTGATTGAGAGGTCATTAAATTGGACTAGTAAGGTACAAGCTGATAACTACAACAATTCATTTTTGCTAATTTAACGTTAAACCTAATTAAGCGATATGTAGATAAGACAGTAAACTAGTAGCAAATAATGGGTATTTATCTTTAATGCGTCGTTTCTCAAACTGTGGGGTGCTCCCCCGTAGGGGGGGGCGTGATAACTCTTCGAGTGGAGTGCGAGTGTATTGAAAAGTCAAAAACAAAGGATTATTTTTAAAAAATTATTAATTCACAGAAAATGAGCAAACAAAATACATTCTGACATAATAAAAAATAAAATACACATTTGCACTTAAAAATGTATCAGTACTGCACAATGTGTATTTTATTATTAATTTAACGATACTACGTTAAGATCAAGTTTTATAATTACCAGTGACCCCATGGGCTTTTCATATATAGAATTATATACAAAAATTAACGCTTATCTTGATAATTTGTACGGTTTCCAATTAATCCCTTGACTGCTAATTAAAAGTTACACGATTCGCTTCTCAATGCAACCGTCGCGTGTATGCGTTGTATTGGGGGGGGAGACAAGGAATAAATAAGCAAATCCTCAGAAATAAGTAATTTATTTGTAAACACTGTCAATGTACTTTTATTGCATTTCAAAGCCTTTGGATTTATTTTATGGATAGCAGTGCACAGAAAAGATCGCAGTTTGGAAAGACGTACATATACGTCTCGGGTAATCAATACTTTAGCTGAGGGAGACATTTACATGTGCCGATGGTGCTAAAGAGAAGAGGTTAAAGTTGCATTGCAGCTTTAGCTTCAAAAAGTATAGTATTACTGAATTCATTTCACTGTTACTGTATGGGGGGGACGAAAATTTTGATTGAATATTGGGTCGTAAATATTGAAAGATTGAGAGGCACTGTTTGAATGAGATAAAACCTTTAAAATCAACCAACGAGAAATTCTCCAATACTTTCTAACAGCGACTGTAATTCAGGAATAAGCTACTATAATTCAGGAATAAGCTACTATAATTCAGGAATAAGCTACTATAATTCAGGAATAAGCTACTATAATTCAGGAATAAGCTACTATAATTCAGGAATAAGCGACTATAATTCAGGAATAAGCTACTATAATTCAGGAATAAGCGACTATAATTATAACCATACTATCATGGCTATATTGTCCGCATGATTTTATTCTCCGTTTCACTGGCTATTTATATTATATTTAGTATTGACGTTCGCTTATGGAATTGAGTTGTTCTATCTCAAAGTGCCAATTTGGCTGGACTGAAGAAACCCGAGTTAAAGAGGATAACCAACGCTACACCAGTTCAGGTATCGTACTCGTCGCTTGGATGAAGTTCAGCATTACGAGGTCAATTATTAATGTTGCTCATAGATGTGAAATTAATAAACGACCAATCAATCAGTATATTGTTTTAGAAAGTGAGTAAAATGAACGGTTCTTTCTCAAGAGTAAGTTTCACTGCAAGTTGTAAGCTTCAAGGCTAGTGACGTTCGGATACTGATTTTACCAATAAATCTCATGCACCATAATAACGGTTTCTACAAGTTAAATATGAATGGACGCCAAACTTATCACGTTGCGCAGAAAAGAAGTTTAGAGAATGATACACCTGATCAAACTCAATTTAAATCCTGTTAAATATCTCGAGGTCTATTTCCAATAGTTTTTGGGTAACTCTAAGTCTGGCATTGATTAAAAATAAACCAATGCATGAAAGGAGAAAACTTATTTATTCTAAATTTCCCGAAACAGGTTCCTTTCAAAGATTGAAAATATTTTAAATTTAAGAGAGTGCTAACAAACTAGATGAAAGGAAACTTTTTTTAAAAAAATTGGGAACTACTATCGTAAGAAAACGCCCATTAGAGAGCAGAAAAATTGAAATTGAAATAAAGACTTGAAATCAATATTGAAATGAAATTTATCATTTAAAAATTTAATTCAATCAAATTGGCCCCTGCCAACCGAATGGCAGACGAATCTCCATTGTACAAATTATACAACTGTTCATACTCATTGCTTAAATTATAAAACTAATTTCCATGTATTATGTAATTCTATTTATTTGTCATTTATTTCGCAAAATTCGTTCTTGGCGCTCCTGTTCCGGCTATTCCATCACTGAAGCTGCATCGTCCAACACTTCATTGATGAAGTCCTGGGATTTGATAAATTTGCTGCTTCCTGGAAAGATGAGTATTTCGTTCCGTTGATGTTGATAAGACTTCGTATGAGACTGCGCCTTTCTTCTCATGCAATGATTCTAGTCTAGACAATCGTTGCGATATTTTTCTACTCCTACTATCAGTTCATTCTCATCACACACACACACACACACACACACATATATATATATATATATATATATATATATATATATATATACACTTGGTTCTTTTTTATGCGGTAGATGCGTTCCAGGGAAATCCGCATAAAAAAAAATCGCACAAAAAAAGACATACATTTATATGCAAATGATGGATACGTTCCATTTATTCAAAAAAATCGCATCAAATAATGTTTTAAAATGCACCAGAAATCGCAAAAAAAGATTTATAAATAATAAGATTTATTTTTTTCCATCATATTTTAATAAATGGCACATATGTATGTTAAAAACAAAAACAAAACTTAATATGTAACAAAAAACAAAACTTCATTTAAAATCATTTTTTTTTATTGCTCTTATAGTAGATTCGCCTAAATGAAAACGTTTACCTACTGCTGTTGATCTTTCTCCTTTCGCCAAGCAATCGAGAATTTTAATTTTGGTTTCTAGCGAAATTGCACTTCTTTTTGTTTTTTAATATTGTCACATTTTCTTTAAGAGGACTAAAAAATTATAGAGAAAACTTAATGTACAATTACGCACTAAAAAAAATAAAAAAAAACTTACAATTCACTTGAGTAAATTTATCTTCCGGTTTTCGGTAGTAACCTTTTTTCACAAAGTTTTGTTTTCTAATAAAGGAGAAATTCTTTCGTTGTATTGATTGCGTAATAGTAGAGTTGTAGTTGTTATTCTTATTCGTTTTCAGAAAAAGTGAATCACCAAAAAGAATTAAATATGAATAAAAATTTTTTTCTTGCCATAAAAAAACCGCATAACTCTAAAATCGCAAAAAAAAAACCGCATAAAAAGAGAACCAAGTGTATATACAAACATATACATATACATATACATATACATATATATATCATTCAAACTTTCAAACGTTAATAAAATATACTTTTCATTCATCTATTCAAGTTCAAATACATTTTTTAAAACTTGTAGTGGAGGGCACTTGATATGCTTATACAGTTTTTTCAAGTATTATTCAATAATTAAATAATATTTTTATAATTTTAAATTTATTCTTGGTTATTTCTGATGAAGTTAAATATATCTGTAACAGATGACGCCAATAAGTTTTTCTAATGAAGTAGGAATTAACTTCAAAAAAAATTTTTGTATTAATTATTCTGAAAGAGCTTGCAATAATGTACTATCGCAACTGTATTGGTGACATTATAACCTCTTCATTTAAATTCATCACTGAAGCTGCATCTTCCAACACTTCATTCATAAAATTTTCACATTTTGATACACCTACACGTCTTGCATCTTCGTGGAAAGTTGCGTGCTTAATTCCATTGATTGTAAACAGTCTTCGCATGAAACAACATCTTTCATTACACGCAACAGTTCCAGTCCAGACAATTGCTGCGAAATTTTTCTGAGAGAGCTTAACCGTACTGGTGACAAACGAACCACATGGTTGCCAATTCCACGCGTATGGCACATGCGAAATCAGGGATTAAAACTCGGCGAGCTATCTTGAACATTGGCATTGTTGCGATAGTACGCAATAAATTTTATATATATATATATATATATATATATATATATATGATTAAATTTATAGACTTCTATAAAGTCTGGTTACTGCCAGAATCAGTAGCCAGAGTAGGCGCCATTGTTGGAGATCACCGTTGCCACACGCCTCGGCATTTATTCAAAGAGACTTTGAATGTGTTCTTGTAGTACAGTAGACCAAGCAGCTTCCACATGTTGCCAAAGTTGATCTGGTGTGGAAGCTGGGGGTGTCATCTGGGTCAATCGTTGAGCAACCATGGACCCCATGTTTTCTATCGGCGAAAGATCCAGAGAGCGAGCCGGCTAGGGAAGCAATTCAATCTGGTGATTGACGAAGAACCTTTAGAAAATGCGTGCCACGTGTGGTCGCACATTATTCTGTTGAAATATGGCTGGAAGAAAGGACAACTGGCTCCAACACCTCGGAGATGTACGCTGGCTGTTTAAAGTACCGGCAATGCGTACTAGAGGAGTGCGAGAGTGATTTCCAATACCACCCCATACCATAATACCCGAGCAGGACCAGTGGGGAGGTGCATAACGCAACTGTTCAGCATCTTCTCTCCACGGTGACTCCAGACTCGAATTCGACCATCGTGGTGTTGCAGACAGATGCGTGCCTCGTCAGTAAAGATAACTTCAATCCATTCTGCCGCCCACATCCTTCTTTCATCGCACCATTGGCGGCGGAGACATCTGTGGTTCTGCGTCAAGGGTAAACCAAGCAATGGACATCTTGCGGACAGACCACACTGCTGTAAACGGCTTCGAATGGTACTCGCAGACACTGAATGATGCGTTACAGACTCATTCTGATGTGCTATGGTTCATGATGTGACAGAGCGATCCGTCACTGCCACACACAATTTGCCTGTTCTGACGTGAAGTGGTGCACTGAGGTGGATGCAATCGACCACGTCGGTCCGTCGTACGCTCCTGCGTCCAATGGTCACGTATCCGCATTACAGTTGTTTGGTTTCGTGCAACACGACTACCGATTTCCCTGAAAAAAAATCCACAATCTCGGTAGCCCACTATCCTTCCTTTGTCGAATTCGGATAATTGATGAAAAGCTGATCGCTGTTTTTTACGAGACATAGCTGATCGTTTTTTGAAAAACCCACAAGAAAAACACAATTGCCGAACTTGAAGTCGTCGA
Source organism: Trichonephila clavipes (assembly GCA_019973935.1). Taxonomy (NCBI): domain Eukaryota; kingdom Metazoa; phylum Arthropoda; class Arachnida; order Araneae; family Nephilidae; genus Trichonephila; species Trichonephila clavipes. The sequence goes on from BMAU01000393.1 coordinate 400,862, forward strand.
AATAACCATGCATTAAATAGCGCTTACAGGTGGCGCCACAGGCGCGTGTGATCTGTGTCTGCGCTGAATTTCTAATCATTTGCATAACTCACCTCCACTAATGCATATTGTAAATTCCATGTTATTTGCATGCTTCCTTCAGGGTGTTGCATTTACGGTGGCCAGCAGTGTATATACTATATATATATATATATTACATTGAAAAGCAACAAGAAGGCTATTGCGCAGAGACCGCATAGTTTTGAACCTCAATCAAGTGACGAGGATAACACCTGCGCTGCCACTCCACTCTCCAAACTCCTGATAACATGAAGACTTTAAGTCTCGAGAGATTTAACATGCATCAGGTTCTCTACACAGTGGATCTTTAGTGGATTTAAGTTCGTATTTTAGCAAAAGTAATGTCAAATACAAGTTCGAGACCATGGCAACTTGGTTACAGGCCATTGCTTATATCACTTGTAGTGCTCTTGTGTGACGCTACTTTAAAAATACAATTTTAAGAATAAATAATCTTGAAATTGACGTAATGTATAAACAAAAATTACAGAAAAGATTATATTTTCAGGAGCGTAGAATAAAATAATTTTTGGAAACTTATAAACATATATTTTTTATGCTAAACTTCCTGAAAAAAATACATAATTTATCGTTCTCAATATTCATTTTAGACCCAGCTTTTATTCCTCGATAAAAGTTAAGTGTTCTTTTGAACTTGCACAAGTAAAATTGTAAGCCAGATTGTAAGACCTTAGCAGAAGAAAATATTGATGGAGTAATTCTTTTTGTGTCATAAAACTATGTATTTACTGCACACAGTACAATTAATAATTAATACCCTAAGAACAGGGAGAGAATAGCATTTGTTGCTCCGTATTCCACGTAACCCAATCAATCAAACCAAAAGCTTAGATTGAATCGAAACATGGCTTATATTTTATTTGCTAGGTAATGAGACGCAAATGCTGCGGAATCTTGTTCATAAAACCAAACATAAAATTTACAAAACAAAATCTTGGTTAAGGAAAAACATGTACAGGGGCTCAACTTGGAGTTTTCTTGCCTTGCATAAATAACAGCTGAATAATTAAAGAACTTTCTGTTGCCGAAAGAGCTAAATGACTTTTCTTTGGGTCACGGAACTTCCATAAAACCAAGAATTTCGAAAGTGAACTATCAGTAGCTTGTTTAGTAGCTGTAACGTAAAAGTGTTTAAAAGTTAATAAGATAACCGAAATTTGGCTGAGAAGAATCATTTGTGTAGAGATTACAAGGAATTTCGGTTTTTCGTAATGGCATCTTTGAAGAGAGATATTCAAAGTTCTTTCAGACTTTTGCGAGGAAATTCGATTTTTGTCGAAAAAGGTATTTTCTAAAAGATATCAAAAGCAACGTGAACAATTGGCATGACCCTATGAAAGGAAGCAATATGATGACGAAACTTTACCTAAAAGAAAATTTCTACGCTTCTAGTAAGTAGTATTTTAACATAGATGCAGAAGTAATATTGAACAAATATAGTAACATTTTATGCAAGTTATTTTTTATTTAAAAAAACAATAAAAAAACAGATTTTAAAACCTATTTATGGGATTCATTTTGCATACAATTAACTATATTTTGAATCAAAAGAAATCTATACTTCTCTTTTTTGTTTCAAAATACAGTTTGAAATTTTAGGCTATATATTTTGGAGAGTTCAAAATAAGTATATTCTGTGTGAAAATTCTGAATCTGAATTCCGATAAACACGAACATTTGCCAAAATTCTCTGAAAACAAACGTGTCAACATGTGATTACGATTTATTTTAAGGTATTCGACTACGTTCGGAACTGGGATTTTAAAAAGGCGCATAAATGCAAAACTTTTCCTGATATTTAGTGTCACTTAGATTAGACTACATGTATAAAATTGTTTTAAGAACATTTTGACAAAAAAATTACTTAAATACAATATTTTGGCACAAAATTAACTTAGAATAATTTTTTTTCCAAATGTTCTCCTTTTGAGAAAAATAGTTCTATTAGAATAATATTTTGCCTGTATATAGCTTAGACCTCTTTACAGAGACTCAACTATGATTTTTGAAAAATTCACATTATTTTCAGAGTTACAACCAATCGAAATAATTATCGGCATTTTTTAAAGTTTCTCCCCTCTGTTGTCGTAAAACATGGATAAACCCACTTCTAAGTTATATATTTCAAAAATTCAAAATATTTATTTTTCTTAAATTTGTTTATTATTTTATTTCATGTTCTCTCATGCGCATGGATTATTCTAGGAGCATTTAAATAAAAATATTTAGTTAACTGCAATACAATTTTAACTAAAATTTCTCTCGTAGTTTTCGAAGAAAAATTATTTTAAAAAATAAGTAATGATGACTATGGCACACTCACTCGTGTGTGTGTGGTAAGTTACAATATCTTTTTTATTTAAATGAAATATTACTTGATACATCATTGCGCATAAATTTTGGTTTCCTTGAAGGAAATTTCAGCCAAGATTATATAAAATAATAGTGCTTTGCCTACTTGATTAAAAAAAATTTAATGTATGTTCCATGTAATTACTATGTTATGGGTTTTAGCGTAAAAATGTATACCCAAGCGAGTAAAGTGGTTCTATTTTCTGAAATTAACATATCCTTTTACGCTTATAGAAAATAGCAAGCATTAATTATGGTCCCTAAGCTTATCTGAGGCAGGGGTCGGACCATGCAATTATTGATTCAAAGAATTTGCGCCTTTGAATGATCCTTGGCCTAAATCTCATTTGGGCCGTCCATATTTAACCCAAGCTTTCTTCTTCAGTGCCAGAATTAATCGATCTTTTACTTTCAATGTGCCCTACATTCTAAAACGATGCTTGTAATTGGTGCCATTAAAAAGAGACTTATTCCGTAATGATATTGTCAGTGAAAAGGGGTATAAATATTACGAAGGTTTAAGAGTATTAATTAGTATGTTGTTTGAGTGTAATAGGACTCGATGTCAAGAGTAATTAGAAGTGTTTACAATCACTGTGAAGTGTAAATATGTATTTAAAAGATAGTATATATATATATATATATATATATATATATATATATGACGTTTTTACTAGAATTAAACGTGTTACAGAGACATCTTAATGGTTGAAATGAGACATTTTGTTATTGTAAGTTCATATTTTTTCTCTCTCTTCTCTATTGAATAATACAGATTAGGCAACAAAGTGAATATCAGAAACACAAGCACACACAAATACAATGGACAAAAGCGTTCTTATTTACATTCCAGAGATCTCAACTTTTATATCTTGACCAACCGAAAGTTTTCAGAATCAAATGATTTCCGTTAATTAATAAACATGTAACGATGTAAATAATTATTTTCATAATTAAACGTGAAAAAATTACTCAATAATTATTGGTCTTCCATTAGACTATTAATAAGAATATTTTAAAGTTTTGCTATAAAACTATCTAAATATCACGCCTGCGCTCATACGCATAGTGACCATTTAGGTGTTTCTGGGGGGAAGAGTTTGGCCCATCCGATTGGTCTGGCTGCTTGCAACAAATATTGAAATAGTTCACCGAGTATCATATATAAAAATCAAGCTGGAGAAAATAAGAAAAGTTACATTAAACTTTTGGAAGCTTTTAAGCGTCTTTAAAAGTTACCAAAGAGGGAACGTGTCTGGCAGTATCGATTATTAATTTTTAACAATATATTTTAAAACATACGTAAAAACCAACCTTGAGAATTTGAGAAAAGTTATTACTGTTTTCACCGACCTTTAGCACCTTCTACCTGTAAATTGGCCGTTGGGCCAAGCTAGCAGGTATGCACGCATTCAAAGTTTATATACTAGCATTACCTTATCCTATATATTTTATTTGTTAGAATGTAAGTAAAGTCTGGCGGCCCTGGGGTTTCTTTATATATTATAGTCTGCACTGATTTTTCTCCTGAAATCCGCTAACATCATAGATAATGATAGATAATGATATTAGTAGATTCCACCAGTAATTTCCAGAAGCATGTATATGGTCACCTACATGGTTGCTAAGTCTCCATCATTGTCTACAAAAATGGTGCTATAACTTGGCTTTATCACCAACATTTCGCCAAGTTTCCATTTAATCGCCATTGTAATGTAAGGAACAGCGTTGCTTGCAAATATTATAATTTTAGCATAAAAAAATGCAACACAAAGTAATATTAACGTATTGCACATACAGATAAAAACTATTTACACTGTTTTAAACATTAATTACACAAAATTCGTAACAATATAAATTATAAGAGTATCAAATGGCAGTGGAGGAATAATTTGTCTCCTAACAGAGGACTTCTTTTCCAGGGCTTAGATAGGCAGCCAGAACGCTGGCAGACAGTTGTAACCAACAAAGTACAATATTTTAGATTAAATTTTAAATAAAAAGTTTAAAAAAGGTTTTATTTTCTATAGATAAGTCATAGAACTTTCCTTTACACCCAATACCGCGTACAGTAGTTCAAAATTACAAGGCCAGTTTCCAATTGATTTTGTGTTATTTTGGAGTGAACTAAATTTAAACCTATCTCTCAGAATATATGCAAATATTAAGTTCCTTTGTATGGCATTTGAAGATCTAACTGTTATAGACTGAATATGTTACGGAATAAGGTAACCTGGTGTAATGGCTTGGAAGTTTCAAACTTATTAGCAATTTTTTTTAAAGATCTTTATGCTGAAATAAAAGAGTAAAGAGCTTCTATATTTAATAGCATACAAAACTGATACCTCGATAGTTAACTAATAATGATCATGAGATTGTATAGACGGAGATTTTTAAGAACCGCGGATTATAAAGACGTGCCATGTGAATATTGAGTCCGCTACACATTAAGTAAAACCGGGACTTAATATATTCCGTTACGTTTAAGTAAGTGGTAAAAGTCATCGCATGATTGAATTTGGAATTACGAGGTCCATTACCAATGTTCTGCTTCTCTAAGGCAACATTAACTCAAACGAACTAATCAATATATTAAAACTTTTTCAAAAACCAGAAACGTGGAGTGATTTGATTTATATTATCATCGCACTCAGAAGCAACGCGTGAACTTTTAGAGGAGAACCTCATTCACAGGTTGAATGACTTTGTGAACCTAGGTTGATTGACAAAGATAATACATGAGTTTCGTCCCACTCCAAACTTTCACACACCGCCAATGAGAGGACTTTTAACCTGTATAGATTTAACGTTCATCAACCTCTCCATGCGGCGGGTCTTCAGTGACACTAGGTTTCGAACCCGTGAACCCGAACCAACACCAGCCACGATTTTGCACCATGACCTAAACGCGGTGTGAAGCCTGTGAGTAAAGTAACTAATGTTAAATTATGGTTATGTTTTATTATAACTGAACATCATATCTTCATAAATTAAATATTATATATATATATATATATATATATATATATTGATGCGACGCTGATTTAATCTTATTTAATTAATTATTTCCAAATACTCTAATTTCGTGTTTTCCCAGGTTCTTGAGATACATCGCATCATGGCTTAAGTTAAGATTTAAACACTAAATCTCTAAAGACAAAAAACAGTACTCTAAATTAAAAAGGCCGGTTCTTAAAATAACAATTAATTTATTTTAATTAACATGATTAAATTTGAGTAAATGTACAATATGCTGCATAACTAAATTGAGATTCTACTTAGCTTTTGAGAGGGAGACTAGTAGGAGGGAGTAGGACATGGTCGCCGCTCGAAGTCCCTCGGAGTCTAGTTCAAGGCCTGGTTCTGATTAGTTTGTCTCTCTGTGTCCAAGTGTGAGTGTGTGTCGAAATCGGGGTGCATCCCGTTTTATTTGGCGTCCTCTTTTCTGCCAAATGCTAGAGCGGACTCTTTACTTTGTCCGCTTAATTTTCTCTCATTGGTCCGGAACCAGCGCAAAGTTACCGCACAACGGTCAATGGCATTTTTAAGCGCGGGAAATTCTAATGACACACCCCGATATTTTATGGGTACAATGCCCCTTCCAGGCGTGGTAACGTAGACACCCTTTGCTAAAAAGTTCGCCCTCAGAGGTGGGGTAAGAAAAACACATTCCACCGAATTCCGTTTCCTGTAAACAGGGCAAATATAAAAACTGCAATTGTAACTTGAGGACCGGTGACCTCCCATCACTCCGTTTTAAAAATCCATGGATAAAGTTACTCTGAACGACACGCTGAGGGAGCGAATAATGGATAAGCGAATTGAAAATTTATTAATTAATAAACGGTTTTTTCCCATATCTAAGACTGCATTCCATAATTTCAGAAAATCGTTTCCCAAAATAGCACAATAATTCACGTTAATCTCTTGCTTAGTTATAAAAAAAATATGTTGAAATTGAAATTCCCCTAATGACAATTGTATTTCATAACACCTATAAAAACTGCAATTGTAACTTGGGGACCGGCGACCTCCCATCAATATATATATATATATATATATATATATATATATATATATATATATAATTTTAACTCTCTCTCTCTCTTTATCTACCGCATTATGATTTACTGCAGTTTTTTCATGCAATATTTGTTTTGGATCACTACATTGAAAAGTAAGGGATATACACATAAACAAAATACTCAACTTTGGGAAATTTAATCTGGTAGAGCTGATTAATTAATTAAAGATATTCCACTGTAAAATTATTTATATACACTGTTCACTTAAAATAAAGAGTCAAATCATTTTTCTAAGGTCCTCTTTAACATACAAAAAAGATAAGACACTTAAATTTTGACATTAACTATTTTCTCGGGACAAAAATGATAATCGTTGCAATCCGCTGAAAACACCGTCAGCTGTAAACACAATTTCTGCTATAAAACTACTCGCCTTCCCCGCTAAAATACTCATCATAGAGAACCCGTGTTACCATATATCTTGGAAGAATGGATTTAAAAAATATTCCCACGAAGTATTGTCAGAATATTCGTAAAATTGGTTATTCTGTGTGTATTTTAAAGTGAGTGGTACTTATAAGAACCGTCGGTAGAGATAACGGGTTAAGTCGCACTTCCATCACAAAAATTAATTATTTTTTATTTTCTGAAAATAAACAAGAAAAATTAAATTAATAGTAGAATTAATGGAAAGACCAAGTATATATGTTTCTTGACCACTTCCGATGTCACATTTATATTTCAATTAGATTTACATATTACATTTTGTTCAATAAGTTTAATACATTATCAAATCTGACAGTATCACTTTCTAAAGTCCTTGTATTTGTTTTATGAACGTTTCTAGCAGCATATATTTTCTTGACTCAAAAGTCCAATGTACTTTATCATTGTGCCCTCAATTTTGAGCCCGAGTCTTATAATGATATGGGGACCTAAATTGGCATTTTATTCCTTATATTCTCATCAGTCTAACTTGAGGACTATGAAACCAGCATAGTTTTCGTAAATTCATATAGATTTAGTAAATAATTTTAAAACTAAGAAAATAATTCTTCAAAAATTTAGCTGATTAAAATGCGTGATTAGAAATTTTAATTGTTGCGTTTTTCAAGAAAAATTAATTCTAGTTCTCCGTTTACAGAACCCACTTTTTAAGAAACAAAAAAAAGAGAAAAAAATTGAAATGTAATAAATAATAGTACAGACGTGTAAATTTTCTTGGGCGTGACAGGTAACATTGATATGAAAGAAATTAAACTTTACTATAACAGCTCTTATAAAAACGTAATTGGCTTTTAAGTAATATGAAAATGCTTCCCTTTTGAGTTTTTCTGACACGATATATTTAATATAGCTAATATTTTATACTTCTTGCATCCTTATTTATTGCTCGGAACCTCTGTAACCTCACACAGAAATTTTTTTTTAGAAAGACGTTTATTGAAGTACTTTATTTAATCCTCACACACATGCTCTATTTTTTCATTAAATTTATTTCGTATTTTATCAGGAAATACTGAAGATCAAGTTTTTTTTATCCCCCCTTTTTTATGCTTTTAAGTGTTGGATCGGGATTTCATTTAATTTTATCAGTTAGGTAGGATTTATATTACTTTTTTTATTTAAAAAGCTTTTTCGGATATTTTAAGAAGTGCCTTCTTTATTTTTATTTTAGCTAACTATACCACAAACATAAGAAGACACTAAGTATTAAGAACATGAGCACTTTTTTCATGCAATTCCCTTTTGAATTTTTTAGGATGGGGAGTGAATTTCTCAGTTATGTATAAGTTTTCATGTGTTTTTAGTTAGGTTTGACTCAAAATTCTTTAGTATGTTGTTAAAGTGGATGTTTTTCATAACACAATCCAGTAAATGTTAAATTTGGAAAAATTTCAATTCATTAAGAATAACTATTTCTTATTTGTCATTTTATTTTCTGAAATAATTTGTTTTTGGGTTTCACTCCAAACTTAAGTTTTGTTATAATTTCAGCAGAAAATGAGGTAATGATAAAATACAATTCAGAAGAAATTCAATATTTTAATACGTGGTTACATTTTTTTTTTCAAAAAGCAATTAATACGCACATTAATGTTTATTGAGATTTTAAGATCTGAAGCACAACAAACTATAATTTTTGTCTCACTTGAATTTTCTAGTTTGGAATTTTAAAGCCTTTTTCACATAGCCTAAATTACCTCTCTAATGACTCGTAACATCGCGCGTTTATGTAATCCTCAAAGAGCGAAAAATTCTTAGAAATTAATGCTTATGCATGTTCGATTACAAGTAAACACACTCACCTATACTCGATAACGCATAAAATAAATACCACAATTAAAATTAGCTCATGGATCAATACATCCCTGAGGAACTCATCTAATTAAGTTGCGATTAGACTTTATTAGGATAATTACAGAAATAAAGTTCTCAAATTTTCAGTTAATTGACCCTTAATGCTTCTTCTTTTTAACTAAAGATATGTTTTCCTCCTTAAACTTACTACTTTTCATGAGAAACACGTAAATTAACTGACGGAAATTAGATGTAAAAATTCCAGTAAAATTAGAATTATTGATTTTAATTACAAAAGTCATAAATCTATTTATTAAAGTTGCTTATATTTTAAATAGAAGAAAAATAATGTAGAAGAAGCGCTTTGATGTTATATTTATGGAAGGTAGATTGATATGAATTAACATCATTATATATATATATATATATATATATATATATATATATATATATATATATATATATATATATATATATATATATATATACACTTATGTCCATAAATTAAGGATAATGAAGTTCAGGCAAAGAAAGAGACAGAAGCAAAACAAATTTGACTAATTTGTAAAATCTCTTTATTAAACAAAAGGTAAAGAGCAAAAAAAGGTGCTATATGTTTGACATAATTAATAAAAATTGCGATTTTTACTCCCTGGAGCAAATTTCGAAAAAGAACCTATTTACAAAAAACAGTATAACATGGTTAGTATGATGGTTAATATGGAGTATGTCTCCCGGGCGATGCAATACAGGCCTTACAACACCTAGGTATGCTGAGTATCAAATTATCAATCTGATTTTGGGGTATATTACACCACTCATCAAGCCATGCCCTCCGAAGTTCCGGTAGACAGGTTGGAGGGGGTTGACGGGCTGCAATTCGTCGGATAAGCATATCCCACACATGCTCTATTGGATTCAAGTCCGGTGAGTATGCTCACCAATCCATAAGGGGGATATCCTCCGATTGAAGGCATTCGTCTACAATGTTTACACGGTGAGGACGGGTGTTGTCATCCATAAACAGAAATTCAGCACCCATAGCACCCCGAAACAAACGTACATGTTGTTCCAGAATGACATCCCGATAGATGTGGCCTGTCATCGTTACACTCTGAACATGCAGGTCAGTTCTAGAACCAATAATAACTCCTCCTCAAACGAGCCATCCTGCACCACCGTAACGGTGTCGTTCAATGGTGTTCTCTTGGTAACGGGTACCTGGCGCTCTCCATATTAAAGTCCGGTGAGAATCAGACTGCAAACTAAACCTGAACTCGTCAGAAAACATCACACAAGACCACTGTTGGGGTGTCCACAATGCATGATCTCTACTCCAGGTTAATCGCAGGCGACAGTGAGTTGCGGTAAGTGGAACACATCTGACAGGCCTACGAGCATGTAGACCAATGTTCCCTAAGCGTCTTTACATGGTCTGCCTTGAAACTGTCGTACCGGTAGCTGAAGAGAGATGACGAGACAGGTCTGATGCTGTGCTCCGTCTGTTTCTTTTGGCAGCAACTGCCAAATATATATACCTGTCCTCCTTCGGCGTTGTGACTCGGGGGTGACCTGTGCTGTAACACATACTCACATTACCATCATCTTGTAATCGTTGCCAAATCCTGGAGATGACACTCTGGGTAATTCCAAGTTCCTCGGATACTTCCAGCTGGATACGTCCGCATTCCAGTCATCCAATATTTCTACCACGTAAAAAATCATCCAAGTGCTTCCTTTGTGCCATAACTATGCGGGTTATTGCACTGAAAGGCTTATAAAGCGCTTGTGAACAATTTTACTTCTTTGCCACCATTCCTTATATACCCCTCTCTTACACTCTCGTCATTTTGACGTACTATCCGCGCCATCTGATGGTTTCCTGTATTTTGCATATTCTTCTTCAAGATATGTGTGATAATTCTACAGGTGAAATTTTTATTTTAGAGTTCAATTTCTGTGTGATTCTGAATTATCCTTAATTTATGGACATGAGTGTATATATATATATATATATATATATATATATATATATATATATATATATATATAAAGCTATTATACAGTTCGTAATGGACTTTAATAAATATTCAGACTATCTTTGCTTATCATCTATGGATTAAAAGCTACTTCTGATCTCTGAAAAAGACTTTCAGTTGGAAGAAAACTTTTTTAAATTATTCTTTTAGTTAATCTATTCGAAAACTGACTGGTGTCAATCATGCTTACTGGATCTGATATCCTTGAGCAGTTTAGATGGAGTTTGAGAGTCTACGAATAAAGTTTCTATTTTGTCTTACATTTCTTATCCACTTTTTGATATTGTTACGCCGGGAAACACATAGAATTTTGATCTACAGCAGGTCTGACGATGAATGGCAGAACTAGTAATTTCTCCCACACCAAATGTAGTGAACACTATTGCCATGAAAAATCAGTTGGCTTTGTCTGGAATGAAATAACTAATCATTGCCACCTCATATTGTGGGGGCAGAAAAGAGGCTAGAAACCAAATATCTAGCAGAAAGGGAACCTATTTAGAGACGAGAAGAGAGACAGATAGAGAAGGCGATGTAAAGTATGGTAAAGTCGATTGATGCTAAAGAATGCTTAAATATATTAATGTCTAGACTGACTGTGTTTTTTGACAGTACGTCACACAAAAAGAACGTATGGACCAATTCAATTTAAAGTGCAACAATCCTCATTATTCATCATAAAGGGGTCAAGATTTTCCAATAAATTTATCCAATTTCATGGCTGATGGTGTTATAACTTAATTGTGAATTTAAGTTTTTATCTCACCACTCATAACTCAAGTGTATAGCTTTGAAGTGTAAAGAAAATAAATAATCAGTTAAGTAACTTGGTGAAAAGTCAACTAAAACAAGCTACTGCTATCGCCAAAGTCCAAAATAGGTCAGGGAATAATGCCTTGATAAAAACCATAGCATTTCTTTTGATTGCTGTTTAAAAATCATTTCAGTGTTTTCTTACTCTTATTTCTTACATTTGAATACATTACGGTAAAAGAAATCCATAAAAAGTTCAAGAGTATTTACTTTTTCAGCCCTCAGAAATTTTATACATGTACTGGATAGATAATTTATAAGTGATTCGCTTAAGAAAAACCAAAACTATAGACAGAAACAGATATAGAAAGAAAGAAATTTCTAGAAGCCAAAACCACACACACACCATGATACATAAAGTAGCTTATCATTAAGTTCTTTTCTACGATTAAATTTTGTATTATTCAATTTAATTTGCGTTTTACATATTTATATTAATCAATATTTCATTCAATGAAGTTCAGTCACAGCAACAGCAAGTTCAATTTTTTTTCAATGTAGAAAGGTAAGCGTACTTTGTAAGGCTACAAGAAATTCTACTATGTATTAAAAATGTTTAAATGTCTGAAAAATCTTATTTATTGCCTTATTGTAATAGAGAATTCACACACACACAGACTATAAATTTACTATTATTTTATTGTAAAAAATACTAGGGGGGTTATTCTTAAGATTTTCATACTTTTTGATTGATAAGGGTTTATTTTTCTATGTGAAGGGTTATAGAACTTTTTCTCTACCTTATAGAGAAAACCACAAAATGTATTCAAGTTAGTTACAGGGAATAAAATCATCGTTAATTTTTAAAAAATACGCTACGTATTTTAGAAATACATTTTTTTAATAAATGGGAATTTGATAAGACTAATTTTTTCCTAAATTAGGGTTTATTCCTTGGGGGGGGGAGTTGGGGCAGGGTATAAAACGAGATAAACACTATTTTTTTATGTGCAACATATTTCCTCTCGATTGCTGGATAGTGTTCGGAGTGATTTCGTAAAAAGGGACGGATGTGGGAAACAGGAAGTGACGTAAGCGCGCTATTTGATTTGACCAATGAGAACGCACGGTGTTGTCTCTTCGCTACCCTCGCATTATTTTTACCCATCCTAAAAGCTTACTTTACACCTTTCCACGAGCCCTCATCGCCTAGTGGTTAGTGAATTTGACTTGAAATGAATTGTCCTGGGAGCTTGCTGCTTTCAAATTTACTATAAATCACTTTAATATCCTTCGAGAATTATTTACCTTGATCAAATTTAAATTTCCTCGTTCTTTCTAGTTTTTTCTTTTTGTACTTTATTTTTTATTAGCTCATTCAAAACATTAATTTAGCTGTAGCAAATTCTTGGTTTCTGTGCAAACAAGATACAATATTAAATAAAACTTCTCAAAAAATCAAAATGGATGGCTTAAAATTTAAGTTGGAGATAGTTGAAGCATTATGAGCCTCTCCACCAACTAACAAAAGTATTTTAACTGATGATGAAGACAACAAAGTTGTAATTCCACTCGCAAAAAGATCAAAGCGTTATAATCCACCTGCTACATATGTCACGGCTTTTATCCTGGCCATTTCAGGATAAAAGGCTTGACATGCATAGCCATTTTCGATGTGTTGATGGCATTTCAAGGCCTCACAAGTGCAGATATGAAAACTATGAAAGTAGTTCGAAAACATGTTGTGAAAAATGCAATAGTTATTTATACTTGCCAAAAACAAAAGAAAAGATTTTTACAGTAAATAAATAATGAATTAATAAAAGAGTTAATTATACATCAATAATTTCTTTATTTGTAGTAACAAGTTTAGTTGAATTAAGATTGTTTCTTCTATGAACTTAGAGCTAAAAATGTATAACTCTCAAAATTACATAGGTGGCCTGTTTCACAGATAACACCCAACCCGCATGATCGTGCGGGTACCGTTTATGTTCCAGGGGGTTTTGTTTAGTATTTTTCCCAATGTTATTGGGGTCCATATAGTATTAATGACCAGAAGAATTTAATATTTAGAGATAAAAATAATTTGTTTCTTAAGGGGATATACCGAAGGTAGTTCTGCTGTTTAAAAAAAAACTATCACTCGCTTCCCATGATTTTGAGTGGTGATTTTAACTTTAACATCAGTTTGCCAAAAGCTGAGCCGTCCATAGCTTTTTGGAATGATGAACTCAAGCACGAAATGAACACAAAAATCAAAATGTTTCGATTACTAACAGTGGTACTGTTATTGATGCTGTTTTTCAACGGTTTTTAAATACTTCGAAATCAGAAGTATATGTGACATATTTTAGTTATCATAAGTCTATTATCTCCACTCTTCTTTAAACTGAACAAGAATAAATATTTTTGATAAAAAATGGCATTACTTCTTGTGTTAATTAAATATAAAATTTTCATTAAAGATATAGTTATTCTCGACAGAAAATTATTTCCAATCACACGATTCATTTTTTCAGGATATAAGTTACTATTGCGTATTTACCACGACAACATTTCAGATGTTACACATCATATGCGACTACTGTAAAAGCCTCGTTTCTTTTTTTTATCTCCACAACATATAATTAAAGACAGTAAAAAAGAAATTTTTCATGATTTGTTTCGGAAGTTGTATAAAATACCAAACTTATAAGAAAAATTTGAGATTTTAAGGCGATACAAGGTTGTATTTATGATTTCATCTTAAAAATTTTCAAAAACATACGCTTATAAGCAAAAAAAAAGGAGAAAACTTATTTAAGGATTTGTTTTAAAATTTAAAATCGGGAATAGGAATATGAGTCAAGGTAATAAGTTGGAGCTACATTCAAGAATTCAAATGAAGTGATGTGGCCTACTTTATTTTAAATTAAGCCGTTTCCTTAAGCCCTCATGTGGCTTAACGTACAAATCTGAATTATTAACCTTTTAGTCATCTTACCTTAAACATGATCTTTATTTGTATTATTTTTGTGAATAGAGATTTTTCCCGCAAACCAAAGTATAAAGATCTTTTCATATTTAAATAAACAATTTAACAAAGAGAGGCTCTCAGATTGAGAGACAAAAAAAGCATACCTCAGCTCCAGGAAAAAAAGCAGTTTAATAAGAAGTGTTAAGATAATGTGAGGTACACTTAAATAATTTTCCAAGCTAGAATTAATACTAAACCAAAAGTTACTGTATTTAGTAGTGATTAGAAAATAGCTACATGGTGTGTAATAATTGATGATTTAATGTTTTATAAAAGTAGCATAAACTTAAAAATGCAATTAACTTCAACACTTTTCATTTTCGTTTTCTTAACCAGGATTCAAAATGATGAAATTCGTTTCAAATAGTGCATTGTATAATCTTAGTCTCCTCCCCCTTTTTCAAAAGTAATCAAACGGAATAATATAAATGATCTAAAGCCTCCCAATTTATGTGAATAGAACTTCGAACTTCAAATGATGAGATAAAACATGAGCGCGCTTGAGAAAAAGGAAGAGTGGGGGAGAATAACACATATTTCAGAGATTCCTTCTTACCATTAGTAATTATTAATATATATTTGTTAATTCGAGAACCTTTTTGAAAGGAAGTCAACTGTGGGTGATGAAAATTCTACTCTGAAGAAGTGATTGAGGAGCTAATTTGTACATTTATAATAAACTTCCAACTGCATATATGCAGAGTATAAGTCATTTCTATTACAAACTTACCTTCCAGTAAGCTTATTCATTTCTGGAAAGGTAGATATGTTACTACATTAAAGACTACTGACTTAAAATTTCGATGAAATCGGAAATTCCATTATACAGAGTTACGAGGGACTATATATATATATATATATATATATATATATATATATAATGTAATTTAAATATATCAAGATTTCCAGCACCTCACTTGGTTGATGAAGAATTTCGGAGATATCCAAATCAACTTTGATGTTTCATCTTCTTCATTTGAAAAAAATTACAGATTATGATATCTAAAACTCATTTAGTTCTTCTAGTGGAATGTTTGTATAATCGAATAAATTACCCTTTAAAAAAGAAATAGTAAGAGAATCAAATAGGGTATAAGGTTACTGTTAATATCTTGCCAGACCTTTTGAGAAATGTGCAAACAGCTTCATGGTTTGTCAAACACATATATATTATTTTAGATTGATTTGAAAACACTTATGTGAATCATTGACAATTTTTTACTTAATAAATTTACTAAATATCTTGTTAAATTTTTACATATCTTATCCAATATCGCAAGCCTTTGGTAGCTAAAATATTTCTCTTGGAAATTATTACGCATTTGAAAAAAAATTTCTGTTTCGATTTTCTATTAAAAAATAAATAAATTTTTGAATTCTTTCAGTATTATTCATAAAATGAGAAATGGGGCTTTTCATTAAGATGCAGTATGAAAACTAAAATATTTTTACCTTTATTTTGGGAAGAATATGATAAAAATAAAACTATGTGATTACTTCAGAATTCTTGAAATATGTTTTCAACTGGCTTATAGAGTAATTTAACGAGTTTAAACCCAGTATTTAAAAAAGAAATTACACTGTAGATAAAAGTAGTAACCTTTTCTTGAAAAGAGGTTAAAGATGTAAACAATGAAATGATCAAGACATGATCTAGAAGAGGTTCAATAGTGCGGATGAACAGTGCATGTATGTAAAATTTTTGAATTACACTTTTAAAAAGAAATTTAGATATAATACAAGTAATATTTTAGTTGCGGTATCCTAGTGGTTATGGTCACGAACTCATGTCCAGCGTGTCATGAGTTCGAGCCCTAGTGCCACTGAAGATCCACCTAGGGCAGGTATAGTAGTATCTGTCGAAGCTCAAACTCTTGACATTGGGGAAAGAGAGTGGAGAGAGGGTGCAATCCAGGTCATTTGACCGAGGCTTAATATTACGAGGTTCGTTGCCAATAGCACTCATGTTTTGCCTTACAGTGCAACATTAATAAATATTCACTCACCATAAATATTATCGAATTCGACAGGGGATACGATTTGGACTTAAATGCTATTCAAATTATTGAGAGATACGATTCTAATTTTGTAACAGAATTATGAACAAAGGATAGTGAAAAATTATTTCAACGACCTTTTCTACTATTTCGATTAATAGTATTGCATGGAGAGAAAAAAGCATCACTCCTTTTTTACAGTGAGCTACAGTGCTTTTTCTCGGCGAAGTTTGAATGTCTACGGAAAAAAGCGTTTTACAGAGATGAAAAACGTTCGAGTCTCTCTCTCTCTCTCTCACACACACAAATAGAATTAGCTAAAGTAAACTTGTTTATCGTCGGGCGGATTATCCGCTTAGTGGTTTACCCGTGATCTTCCCCGAAAAGTGGCGTTATTTCTGTTATTCCAAACAATAGCATAAATTATTTCTGTTAGGCTTACAGTTACAGTTCATAGGAAAAAAAGATTCCGCTTTTGCTTTTGTTTACTCCAATAGGACAGCACTTACCCAAGAATGCATGAGTCGCCGCGCAGCCGGTATGATGGATATGACCCTCGGCTTGTAACCCAGTGGGTTCAGGTTCGAATCCCGAGATGGGTGTATTTTCTTCGGGAGAAGAAGTCGGACTTTCGCCTGTAATGGATTCCCATCTCGAATGGAAAAGAGCGCACTCCTTCTGTTATATGTTGTGATCATCATTTGTAATGGAGATGTCAGTATTCTTCCACTAGTATTGTATTTTTCTGTTCTTCTCCTTGTATTTCATATGTATCCCAGGATAAAAACACACAACAACAACAACAAAGCATGAGTCATCATTCTTCATAACCCTCTGTCCCAGGTGTCGGCAACCTATGACACATGTGCCAGATGTGATGCACGCGGTTCAATTCTCAGTGGAACTCTACACCATTCTGTAAAGTGATCACTTCAAATTAAATCGCATTGTCTCTCCAACCACCTTGTCCGATTTGACTATTCTGCGAGTTATCCCCGGTTGTTGCGTCACCCAACTCTGCGGATAAAAGAAAGCTTACTGTAAATACAATTCACTAATTCAAAGGTAGGTTGTAGGGTAAATTTGTAACTGATTAACGTGATGGATACGGCTCGTGGGCCGGATTGAACACATCAGCTGCTTTAGATCGGCTTCGACTATGTCAATGCAGGTGTCACTTTGAATTACAATAAAACGCAGGATTAAGGTTTGAAACATTTCATTCGCTTAGAACAAACCATTTAGTTATTGAACCGTCTTTATGCACTCACATTTTTATTATAAGTCTTAAAAATATACTAAAACAACAATTAAAATCATAATTGATTATGGCACTTGGTAACAGGCTAAAAACCCTAAAAATTTCTTTAATTATTTAATCACAAACACATTTTTTGAAATGAGCTTTCTTTAATGTCTAACTCGGCATCTAATACTGTTGAGAGGCATCAAAAAACAATACTTTTTACACGTTATTTATCGTGTTTAGTTATTTAACTGCAACCAACAACAATCTACACTTTCGTCGTCGGTTCAGTTTTTATTTTCTCATTTCTAATATCATAAGTTAATTACCCTCTTTTTTATTTTGTTTTTGTTGCTTAAGTAGATAGTATTTTAGCGCAGGAATAATTAATTACTATTTAATTTTTGGTCAACTTACGGTTGCTTAATTATTTAAGAATACTCAAATTTAAGAAAGGTTTATGTTTAATGAGGTTTCTTACCTTTTTTGTTATCTTTTACTATTTTTAACCTAATTTTGAGTATTATTATTCCTTTCATTCTATCTAAATTTTGTTTATTAGGACATTGAATTTTATATCCCTTAATTAATCAAAATAGCTTACATTTTTAGTGATTTGACAATATTTCAGAGTTGTCGTACTTTGACACAGAAAATTTGAATTAGCAGCTATCTACACACGTGAGGAATCAAATGCAATTTATGAAAACATGTAGTATTTTTAGAAAGCGTAAATCACAAGTTAATCAATCAGTTAATTGGGGTAAATTACATAGAATCATGAATTTAGAAATATAATTTCAAAGTCCACCCATAGTGGCTATTTGAACCAATCAAAATTTTGCAAAAAAATTGTTTTTCCCCCTGAAATGTTTTTATTAATGATATTAATAAAAAATAAAATAACAAATAACTGTTAGCTACATTTCAAATTTTAGCAGAGCTTGACACTTATTCTTGGGTGTTATATGAATTGCATGTTTACCGAGATATTCGCTTTGATAATAGTAGTATTCTAATGAGACTAATGTATATATATATATATATATATATATATATATATATATATATATATATATATATATATATATATATATATATATATATATATATATATATAATAGTTACCCACTCAGATTGCATTGCAGTTGTTAGATATTAATTAAAACTGAAGATTTTATAATTTTTGAAGTAAAGGAGAAAGTTAGCATACTCACATTTTAATTTCATACAAGCTGAGATTTCTTGAATATATGTTAATGCCTTATTATAGATAAGATAAAAATTAATCTTGCGCCTTATAATAAAACAAATAACCAACTTCGACCTTCCAGCATGAATAAGGTAAACAGACTACTTTAGACTGAATAGGCTAACTAATGACAACAGAAAACATGAGTTTTCCTTTCCTATATATTTACGAAGTGTGTTGTATGAACTTATTTGTCGTTGTAAATTCCCAAATATGTGTTTTGTGAGTGTAATCCAGTCAAGAATTAGCAACGGTAAATTATATACTCCTGCAACATAATTGCTGCAACTTTATTTGATTAGCATGCATGTTGTTACGTAACTCGATTTGCATGTTTGCTGGTACATAATCTGAATGCAAAGAGACCTTGCTATGCTGATACAATTGTCTGATTCTCCAAATTTTTATAAATAGAGATGCTAATGAAGTTGTTTTATAAAAAAAAGACTCCTTTCTCTCTCGCGCGCCTATATATAAAAGCTTTATTTTAATTTGAAACCTCAATACAAAGTTCAACAAAATCCATAATATTGATGATCTTGGTACTTCAATCTGGATAAATACTATTTTGAAATATATGAAAATCAGGATTTATGAAAGCTATACTCGAAGGCCTTTCTGTTGTCACTTGCTTTGCGTATTCAATTTCGGCAAGTAAAATATATTTTTTAATTCACTCTTTTACATTTATATGAGTTTTTCAACTACAGTATCTTAATAACATATTATAAACAGTATTATTTTGTCATTTTTGAAATAATTCTTTAATATTTTACCTTTCTTAAGTAAGCAAAAACTGCACAATGAAAGCAAAACATTATATACACAAACCCCCAACTGAGTATAAAGTTCTTGGGTAGGAATAATTATTTTCTTATTGTTCGTCCATATTTCATTATTCATTCATTTATTATTAGAGTTGCAATTTTAAACTGTCCAGTTTTAAAATGCAACAAAATTTTAAAAAATACATTACACCATCCTGTACTTTACGAATAAAACTTCAATAAATAATTTAGTAAAAATCTCCTTTTTATCTTAAGATTTTGTAAAAGTTTATTTTGCTTAATTTCCTACAATATTTAGTTTCTCATTTAAAAACTCAAAAACTGAAAATAATTTTCGAATATTTGCTGAATATATTTGAATAAATCCTTCTGTATAAATGATAAAAGTTATTATTTATGTCTTTAGTTAAATATTGAAGTCACTTACGGGGAAAATTTGAAGGCCACATTTTATTTCGTAAATTTTCTAAAAAATTATTTGCTAACGCCTTATAAATTAAAACAAAAGATGAAAAAGAAAGAAAGGTTTACTTCTTGAATGTATTTCAAAATGAAAATGGATGAAGTTATTACTGTATAGTTTTCTGTTGATTTTAATAACTGACTCTTTAAATAAAAATAAAATCTTTTTTTTTTGCTGCAAATATATTTATTACTAATATAATTTCACAAAACAAGAGTAAGGAAATCGAATGATCAATCTGAGGTATCTAAAAATGAATTAAAGCTACTACAAATCCCCCCCCCCCATTTTTTCAAAGTATGTTGATAAACTACATTTATAAACGAAAAGCAACTAAATATTTTTGAGAGAGAAAAAAGAGCTATATTGTTTGTTTGCAAATTTATTCAAGTTGTTGTTGTTGCTAATGCCACCTGATCGGCAGTGCCAAACCAAGACCCATGAAATTCAGCATTGCAAAGGGCTCGATTGTACGCCTGTCGTTAGCCGTAGCTTTGAGTAGCATGTATGTGACAGTGCGATTTGGCTAGCTTCCCCTGCAATTTTGAAGGAGAACACTCTGTGTGGGGTCAGAGGACTCCCACTTCTCTTCCCCTTTCACGGACCTCACGAGAGGACTTGTGGCTCTACGGCTATTTAGAGTACCCCCTTGCCGTGAAGGCAATATACATTTGTAAATCTCCATGCCTTCTCGGGATTCGAACTCAGATCCTATGGCACCACATTTAGCTTAACTAACCATTATATATCAGATTCATTCATTCACTGCTGACCACACAAAATGCAACAACAAGAAGGATCAGAGATATCACAGCGAAATTTATTTGACAGATAACATGTTGTACAAAGATCAAACGATTAAAATTACGGACCTTATGACGTATGGATGATGACAAAATCAGTAGTTAGTGTAGCCACCATTGTTGGCTATAACCACTGCCCCACGCCTCGACATAGAATCAAAGAGGCTTTAATTGTAACCTTGTGGTGCAGCAGTCCATGTGGTTTCCCCATATTGCCAAAGTTGATCTGGTGTAGCAATAAGTTGTGTATCTCGGGTAAGCATGGACTACACGTTTTTTATTGGCGATAGATGGGGATAACAAGCAGGCCAAAGAAGCAATTCAATCTCAGGGATAAAGAAGAACTCTTGAACATTGCGTGCCACGTGTGTTCGTGCATTATCCTGTTTGAATATGGCTGATGGCAAGTGCTGAATGTAAGGGAGGACCACGGGCTATGTAGTACTAGCTGTTTAATGTACAGACAATGCGTACTAGAGGGGCGTGGCAGTGAAACTAAATACCACTCTAAAGCATGATACCGGGTGCAGGACCAGGGTGGCGATGCATAACGCAACAGTACAGCAGCCTCTGACCATGATGTCTCCAGACTCGAATGAGACCGTCGTGATATTGCAGGCAGAAGCGGGATTCATCAATAAACACATTGACGTTCCATTCCGTTGTCCATGTCCACCGTTCATCGCACCATTGGCGGCGCAAATGATTTTGGTTTCCATTTAAGGGTAAACGAAGCATGGGCGCCTTTTGGACATTCCACTCTGCTGCAAAAGGTGTCGAATGGTACGAGCGGACACCAAATGATGCGTAACAGATTGAATCTGTTGTGCTATGGTTCGTGATGTGGCTGCGCGATCAATCACTACCATGCGTGCAATTTGCCTGCCATCACGGGCAGTAGTGCAACGATGTGGGTGTGATTGGCCCCGTCGGTTCGTCGCTTCCTCTTGAACCCAGAGACGCCAGATCCGCATCACAGTTGCTTGGTTCTCTGAAGAATAATCCACAATCCCTATAGGCTAATATTCTTCCTCAGTCGAATTCAGAAACTTGATCAAAAGACCCTCTATGTCTTCCATGATGCATAGTTAAACAGCTTATGCAAAAAAAGCTACAAAATACAATTGCTGTACTTCAAATTGCCAATCTGTTCTCCCCTTATATAGTGCTTGTGGGTGGTGCTACAGTCGCCCGTGATTTGCGTATGCGTTGTAATGGCAATGGTTTGTATATTTCCTCGCCGCCAACCTATGATGTAAATTTCAAATGGTTTCCATTCTTCTTTCAGGGTGCTGCATTTTGTGTGGCCAGCAGTGTAGAATTCTTACAATTTTTTTTCTCTTATAGATAAACGTGGGCCAAATCATATTAATAACTCTCAGATTAAACTTTTCTTTCAGTTTCAATGTTACGTTGGGGGGATTTTCCTTTCTTTTGATAGTATTCTGACAAACATAAATTTGATTTTATTGATAATGTTTTTAAGGGTGATTAAATATCGCTCCCCACCTTGTGACATAGAACAGACTTTTAATCGTTAATCTTGTGACTGTTGACAACGGTTAAGTGAAGACGACAATATAAAAAAGTTCTGTGAGATGTATTTTCAAACTATATATATAATACCACATCACTTGACAATTATGAAGATTTGTTTAATTAATGTGTAACTCTTTTACGTAAAGAATTTAGATGTATAATCAGGATAAAATAAATTTCTCACTATAATACGCGTGACACTTGGAGTAAAATATTTATCAGAGTAACAAATCAAATAAAACACATGAATAAATTCCATTGGGTAGTCAAACATCTTCAACAAAAATATTTTCCCAACTCAAATACAAAATATTTAGAATCATAACTTCTTCAATGATTCAACTAGTCTATAGCTTTACCTCATGGATTTCAAAATCACTTAGCGTAAATTTTAAGCAATAAAAGTATCCAAGCTATGCAGAAAATTTGGATAGAAAACAAAAAAAAATTTCTATTTCGAGTAACATGTTTTTTCGCTCAAATTTCTCAGAAGGAAAGTTTCGAAATAAATGTCCCTGGCTTCTAGAATTTGTTTTCTTAAGTGAAAAATAATTTAATAACATATTTATAGCTCATTCTTTGAAATTTTTTTGTAGAATGAGTGAGTGAGGGAATATTTACGTCGCACTGTTCAGCTACTCGAGGGCTTTTTTTTTTTTTTTTTTTTTTTTGTAGAAACTCTTAATCTAATGTATACAGGAAAAAATCGTTTTGTTTTCAGTTAATAAATAGAAGCAATTTTTGGCAAAAGTTTAGTTTTTCTTTTTATTATCAAAATAATAGAGACAATGTGAAAAAATTATATATTTTAGAATGAGGGATTCAAATTTTAAGGTATACGACTACGTTCGGAACCGTGATTTTGCAAAAACACATAAATGGATAATTTTCTTGATATTTAGTGTCACTTAGATTAGAATACATATATAAAATTGTTTTAAGGACATTTTGACAAAAAAATATATTTCAATACGATATTTTGGCAAAAATTTAACTGAGAATAATCTTTTTCAAAATGTACTCCTTTTGTGAAAATGCTTCTATTATCATAATATTTTGCCTGTATATAGCTCATACCTCCTTACAGAGACTCAACTAGAATTTTTGAAATATATAACTCAGAAGTGGGTTTATCTATATTTTACGACAACAGAGAGGAGCAAAAAACGCCACAATAATTATTTCAATTGGTGGTAATGCTGAAAACAATGTGATTTTTCAAAAATTCTAGTTGATCCTCTGCAGAGAGGTCTGAGTTATATACAGGCAAAATATTATTATAATAAAAGCATTTTTCACTAAAGAAGAACATTTTGTGCGAATAAAGGTTATTCTAAGTTAATTTTTTGTCAAAATGTCCTTAAAACAATTGTATGCATGTATTCTAATCTGAGTGACACTAAATATCATGAAAATGATCCATTTCTGGACTTTTTTAAAATCACGGTACCGAACGTAGTCGGATACCTTAAAGGGTGAGATAGAGCTGCTGTTAAAAATGTATATCGATTTAATTCTTTCTTTCTTGAGTATAATTCATAGTTTATTGTCAGGGCCGTAGATATCGCCGTATAAATTTTACGCTGCCCCCAAGTCACAAGGGCTCCAAAATTCATAAGTTAAAAACCACAAAATGTTAAATAACCTTCCAAAATAGTTTTGATACAGGGGCCATTCACGACCAGCTACGTCAGTGTTTATTGTCATAATATATCAAGAATAGTTACTATTTTATCATTAACTTTGACATTATCTAATCATTAGCGATAGTTTCTTGATAGCATTTTGTTGTAAACACGTTTTTTTTTAAATTATACATTTATTACTTTTTTAGAATTACTCAAAAGTTTCAGCGTATAAAGAACATCCGGTGAAAAAATTGGTTACAAGAATAAACAGTTATTTCTAAAATTGTCTTAATCAAATGAATGAATTAAGCTGTGTTATGCCATTATGCCATTCGTTCTACCGTTATAAAGTTCGTTTTATTGAAATTTATATGACTGAAAAAAATATTTTCGCGCAAAATACTAACAAATTGCTTATATGTTACGTATTTAACTGATATACTCGAATTTACTACCCTGATAAAATCTTATTTAGTTTTATGAGATATTTTACGTGATTACAAGGGAAATAGCATTTTTTTTTATTCTGAACTCATTTATAATGTTATCGAAGTATATAGATACAAAAAAGATATTTACGTTAAGTTGAATATGATTCAAAAATATGAATTCAAAAAACAAAATGTGAATCGATTAATAGAACATCATGGATATTTTACAACATTTTTTTTAAAAGATGATTTTTTTCCCTGTTTGTTTTCCGTTTCTTGTTTGTTAAATATTTTATCTTAAGTTTCTTTCTGTACTTTGACATTGTTAAGTCTTTATTGGAAAAAAAAACACGCACACACACTTGAGGTTTTTCATTATTAAACACCATCTCTAAAAAAAAACATCCAAATTTTCATCATCCCTCTTAAAACACCAGAATTTAACATCTTCTCTAATGACATACTAGGTTGATTTGATTTAACATTAACGTCGCACTGTTCAGCTACACAAGGGCTTTTGGCGACGGACCACGTAATTTTGAACCATGGTCAAGTGACATGGACGACACCTGAGCTGGCACCCCCTCTCCTAACTACCACACCACACCAACGGGAGGACGTTTCAGCTCTCGACAGATTTAACGTGCATCGCTGCCCTACACGGCGGGTCTTTAGTGGTACTGGGCTCGAAACCATGACAAAGTAAGCCACGGTCCGATATCCATACCACTCGGCTACCGCGGCCACAATGACATACTAGGAGGCAACCGGCTTCGTATGTCATGTGCCGTGGAGAAAGGGTCTAAAAATAGTCAACTGGGGAATACGCCGGTCAGTGAGCTCTGACGTGCACTTGTGCGCATCACTTCCCTTTCGGCATGCACGTTGACCTTTCTGAATCCATCGTGTGACACAACATTGGGCGATACTCACGTTGTGCCTAACACGAGTTATTACTCAGTTCATGGAGTTCGGGAATACGCTCATGTTCAACGGTCGTTAAATGATAGTATAGAGCTCACTCTGATGTCCCAGAGGCATTTTCTACACAACTTCGAAAGTCGCAAATGCTACTCAAAACCTCAGATGTTGCTTATGAGAAGGAAAAGTTGCTGGCCTTTGTAGCCCGAATATGAGTACCATGGGAACAGATACGAGTGTAAATTTAATCATTTGCATATCCATCTCACCACTATCACTCTTGAAATTTGCATGACGCTACATGCATCATTTCTTGGTGTTACAATTTCCCTTTTGAGGAATGTATACTCTTAATAAAGTTTAAAACTTAGTAATAAAAAGTTGGAAATTTCGGGCAATGTTTTATGAAATAATATTGTTTAGTTAAGTAACTGCTAGATAGATAAGCTCTTTTGAAACGAATAATAATTTTTTACATTAAGTTACATGATGTTATATATATTTTTATTCTTTTGACTGAAAATGATGACGTTTAAGTCTAATTTTAACACTTTTGAAATGGTTATGCATATCTTTTAAAAAGTGCCAAATATTGACACATCTTTCAGCAAGATCAAGTCCTATTTATCAAATGAATCTGAAAGAAAATTAACAGTCAATATTTATACTATTATGTAAAATAGGAGCAAGATTTCGAGTAACCCTTTTTCACAAAACTATCTATACTATCTTTTCAACTTCATCTAAATTTGATAATTGTTAAAAAAAACATTATTACTCACTTGAATAAACGAAAATATCCATTCTGGCTTATTATCATCTTAAGAAATAGTTCCTCATTACAAATGCCATCTACAAAGAAGGCAATGAACGATGTATTAAAAAGGAGAAAAAGATTTATCACAATTTAGAAAAATCTGCAGAACACAAGCCAAGGTAGTCTCCTGGAATGTTTCTCTGCATGGGACGTAATTATCTAATAACCTAGTATTTTCAAACTGAGTTCATAGCTAAGCTTTTACATAACGATCATGGAATAAATACACTTTAAGGGCTTGCTTTTATCGCGTAATGAAAATGATTCTTTTTATAGGAGTTCGAGAGCTTTACGAGTCTTTGGGATTCCTCTCGCTAATGGTCTAGAATTAATGAGCTGCTTTTTAAAAAAGTTATTTCGAAGGAAACAAGAAGTTTCATTCGATTAATACATTTAATGAATGAAATTTTTGTCGATGTCTTGGATCTTAAACTAAAAAGGAATTATTATTATTATTGTTATTATTTTGTTATATGTGACTGCTATTTTCTTTCTCCTACGTCAAAGTTTTCGACTGAGTGCAAAAAAATTCTGCCTTTCCTTTATTTAATGACACACACACTTTAAGAGTTTTTTCGTTTTTTCACATATTATAATGATCCTCCAAAGCCTGTTTGACGATGTCGAGTAACGGGTTCGAAACTTTCTGCCACAGAAGCTTCGTGATGTAGAGGAGTTAATGCATGTTAACCCTTTACCTACCGCATTAAGATTTAAAGCAGTTTTTTCATGCAGTATTTTTTTTAGATCACTACATTGAAAATTAAGGGATATACATAAACAAAATACTCAACTTTGGGAAATTTAATCCGTTAGAGCTGATTAATTAATTAAAGATATTCAACTGTAAAATTAATTATATAAACTGCTCACTTAAACTAAATATTCAAATCGTTTTCTAAGGTCTTTATTAACATACAAAAAAATAATATACTTAAATTTTGACATTAAGTATTTTTTCGGGACAAAAATGGTAATCTTCGCAATCCGCTGAAAACGATATTTCTGCTATAAAACTATTCGCCTTCTGCGCTAAAATACTTATCATGGAACCCGTGCTTCCATACATCTTGCAAGATTGGATTTCAAAGAATATTCCTGCAAAGTATCGTCAGAATATTCGTAAATATGATTATTCTATGTAATTTTAAAGTGAGTGATACTTATAAGTACCGTCGGTAGATAAAGGGTTAAACTTATAGAGGCTTAAAGTCTTCAGTTGGCATCAGAATATCGATTTTTTATCAATATTTTCATGTCTAAGAACTCAGTTATTCGTATTTAAAAGTCAACTTGAATTTGGTTACTTCTGGAGGTGCTTATTGTCCTGAGATGAGTTTTCACTTAGTCCTCTATCTACAGCAGTTATCTTCAAATTATGTTCCACGGAATCCTGGCATTCCACGAGTAACACTGTAAAAGCGAAAAGAAAATCATAAATGTGTACACAAAAGGGCTTCACATTCTCTCTATGTTAAGTTTTTATAACCATAAATATCTAAAGCTCATCCCAGTTATTATAACTGAACATTTTATTCACAGATAATATCTTTATTTTGTAATAATTTTTAAACTTTTATTACGTATAAATATTATAAAGGAACATTAAAACGTTTTTTCTACACTGCTGGCCACCGTAAAGGTAACACCCTGAATGCAAATAACATGAAATTTACAACATGCATTAGCGGAGGTGAGATATGCAAATGATTAGAATTTGAGAGCAGACACACATCACGCACGCCTGTGGCGCCACCTCAAAGCGCTATTTAATGCATGGTTATTTCGACGACTTCAAGTTCGGCAATTGTGTTTTTCTTGTGGGTTTTTCAAAAAACGATCAGCTATGTCTCGTAAAAAACAGCGATCAGCTTTTCATCAATTATCCGAGTTCGACAGAGGAAGGATAGTGGGCTACCGAGATTGTGGATTTTTTTTCAGGGAAATCGGTAGTCGTGTTGCACGAAACCAAACAACTGTAATGCGGATACGTGACCATTGGACGCAGGAGCGTACGACGGACCGACGTGGTCGATTGCATCCACCTCAGTGCACCACTTCACGTCAGAACAGGCAAATTGTGTGTGGCAGTGACGGATCGCTCTGTCACATCATGAACCATAGCACATCAGAATGAGTCTGTAACGCATCATTCAGTGTCTGCGCGTACCATTCGAAGCCGTTTACAGCAGTGTGGTCTGTCCGCAAGATGTCCATTGCTTGGTTTACCCTTGACGCAGAACCACAGATGTCTCCGCCGCCAATGGTGCGATGAAAGAAGGATGTGGTGGGCAGAATGGATTGAAGTTGTCTTTACTGACGAGGCACGCATCTGTCTGCAACACCACGATGGTCGAATTCGAGTCTGGAGACACCGTGGAGAGAGGATGCTGAACAGCTGCGTTATGCACCGCTATATTGGTCCTGAACCGGGTATTATGGTATGGGGTGATATTGGATATCACTCTCGCACTCCTCTAGTACGCATTACCGGTACTTTAAACAGCCAGCGCTACATGTCCGAGGTGTTGGAGCCAGTTGTCCTTTCTTACCTTCAGGGCTTGGCCACAGCCATATTTCAGCATGATAATGCGCGATCAAACGTGGCACGCATTGTCCAAAGATTCTTCGTCAATCACCAGATTGAATTGCTTCCCTGGTCCGCTCGCTCTCCTGATCTTTTGCTGATAAAAAAAGGGTCCATGGTTGTTGTTTGATTGGCCCATATTACACCCCCAGGTGCCACACCAGATCACCTTTGGTAACGTGTGGAAGCTGCTTGGTCTGATGTACCCCAAGAACACATCCAAAGTCTCTGAATCAATGCCGAGGCGTGTGGCAGTGGTGATCTCCAACAATGCTGGTTACTGATTCTGGCAGGAACCACATTTTACAGAAGTCTATAGATTTAATCTTTTGATACTTGGTCAACATGTTATTTACAAAATAAATTTTGTTGTTCTATCCTTGTCTTTCTTGGTGTTGCATCTACTGTGGCCAGTAGTGTACATATGTACGACCTGCCAGATTATGAATATTCTGTTGTTTGTAATCCCGGATTCCACGAAATATAATTTTATTCTAGTTGATACAATGCTCTGCCCAACTTAACAGTTTTTTTAAATGGAAAATGTACCTTTTCCCATTTATGGGAATAAAACACCTTTAACGAAAGAGAGGGGAAAAGTTATCGACATGTCAACATATTCGACGTTGAGTTTTAAGTTTAAGCAGGGACACTACTAAATTTTAGGTTTCAAATTCATGCAAAATAAACAGAATATTTTACACTGCTCTAAACCACAAAATAAAAATAATTAAATACAGAATATGCGCAATGCGACTGCAGATAATTCAATAGACAAAGATTTTGTCAGTTTGTATGAAAAAAGCACCTATATTAGTTACAAAATGTAATACAGAAGTAGATGACACTTGGAAGAAAAAATAATATTATTAA
Source organism: Trichonephila clavipes (assembly GCA_019973935.1). Lineage (NCBI taxonomy): Eukaryota > Metazoa > Arthropoda > Arachnida > Araneae > Nephilidae > Trichonephila > Trichonephila clavipes. Next base: position 430,777 of record BMAU01000393.1, read on the forward strand.
TGAGTAAATTATTTGAAAGTTATACATTAAAACTTTTTAATAACCAATAAATGCTTTTTTTAATTGTTATTACATGTAATACCACTAATTTTTGCGATCTACACTCATGTCCAAATTTAAGGTAACAAACACAAAATCTGTGAAAAACTAATGAACAATTCGTTGTTGACGCAGAGACGTATTACAATGTCAGAAAGAATATAGCAAAATAATCATATAGAATGATTTATTGATTGATTGAATATTAACGTCGCACTGTTCAGCTACACGAGGGCTTTGGGGGACGGGCCACGTAATTTTGAACCATGGTCATGTGACGTGGATGACACTTGAGCTGGCACCCCCTCTCCTAACTACAACACCTCACCATAAACATATAGAAAAGATTTTAATTTTGAATTAAGATACAGGATATATCAAGAAATGTGAAATCATAAATCAGAGATAAAGCATTTAACTCGAGTAAAGTCTCTATCTAATTTGGAGTGTACCACCGTGTACCAATACATAAGCCTTATAATGATCTGCGATACTGTTAATGAGAGTGTTTATAAATATTTTCGGCAACAAAGCCCATTCTTCCAAAAACGCGACTTTTAATTCCTGGGGAGGGGGGGTCATGGAAGAAGCTACGCCGAGAAATAGATTTTCTTAGATCATCCCAAACATGATCAAAAGAATTAAGATCCGGGGATCTCGAGGGTCAATCTATTCGGTGAATATCTACTTCATGAAATTCCTCAACAGTGTGAGTTCTTTGTGACTGCGCATTATCGTTCATAAAACTATAGTTCGGGTTAGGAGTACCCAGAAAAACCTCACATATGCTTCCAGGATTTCATCCCTGTAGCGCTGTGAGTTGACAATACTCATATAGAAAACATACAGTAGTATACACATGGCCAATATTATGCCGCAACTCACAAATTTCCTTTGCCACCGGATCTGGGGGCCGCGGTAGCCGAGTGGTATAGGTATCGGATCGTGGCTGGCTTTGTCACGAATTCGAGCCCAGTACCACTAAATACCCGCAGTGTAGGGCAGCGATGCACACTAAATCTATTGAAAGCTGAAACGTCCTCCCGTTGGTGTGGTAGTTAGGAGAAGGCAGGTGCCTGCTCTGGCATCGTCCTCGTCACTTGACCATGGTTCAAAATTAAGTGGTCCGTCGCCAAAAACCCTCGTGTAGCTAAACAGTGCGCCGTTAATATTCACTCACTCATGCCACTAGATCTTTCGATTTTTGTTACGCAGAAGGACTAAAAGCAAACTCCACTTTCTCTCCAGATGAAAACTCGATGAGAATCCCTTTGTCTTGTGAATTTCGACTCATCACGAAAATGAACATGCCCCCGTTCTTGTGGAGTCCAGGACTGATGTTTTCAGCTCCACAATATCCGGTCTTTCCTGTTGGATGATGTCAAAGGGAGACACAAGACTGGACGCACTGAAAACCCTCCCTTTAGAAAGGGCCGATGCAGGTTGAATCTGTCGAGGCTCAATGTCGTCCCGTTGGCGCGAGTAAGTGAATATTATAGTCACACTGTTCAGCTACACGAGGGCATTTAGCGACGGACCATGTAGTTTTGAACCATGGTTAAGGGACGCGGGTGACACCTGAGCTGCCCCCTTTCCTAACTCCAACACCACACCAACGGGAGGATGTTTGAGCTCTCATCAGATTTAGCGTGCATCGCTGCCCTACACGGTGGGTCTTTAGTGGAACTGGGCTCGGAGTCGTGACAAGGTTAGCCACGATCCGACACCTCGACCACTCGACTACCACGGCCACGTCCGGTAAGTGTGGTGTGGTAGTTAGGAGAGGAGATGCCAGCTCAGGTGTCGTCCTCGTCACCTGACCGAGGTCCAAAATGGCGTATTATAGCGTGACGTAATACAACTCTTATTCACTAAAGCATTCCCTTGGTGGCCGCGTATCGTTATTGCGTTATCGTATTTGAAAATGATGAAGTCCGTCACCGATAGTCCACGAGTAGTTTCGTAAAGTGATGTTTATTAACAATTATTTAACATCTCAACATACTTCTAAGTATTTTTGTCACGCATTATGTCTCTAAAAATAAATGTATTAGTTACCTAAAGAACTCGCTTTAGTATTTACCACGTGTGTCTTTTTTTTTCTGCTGATCTGGAAAGCACTCACGTGTAGCCATATGTTACCTTTCTGTGCACCTGTTCCTTTTCAGGAGCATTTTCTTTTCAAATAGTTATTGCTATTTCTAGATATGTACCTTTTGTTAAGCGGTAATAATAGCTTCTTGAAACGTGAGCTTGAAAAGCTATCACCAAAAGATCTCCGTGATGATTAGGTATTTTTAAGACACATTTCCATTACAATTTCTAAACTTTTTAAAAATAGATTTTTACTAATAATTTAACTGCTCAAAAAATGTCTGCGATAGACAGTGAGGATTCTGTCAAATTATCTGCCTCTGACATTCCTCGCTTAAGATTAGGTAGAATGTTTGCAATTGCTTACATTTTCCTCAACAGGTAAAAACACACATTTGTTGTGCTTTGATTTATTATATCTATATCAGCGTTTCTCAAACTGTAGGGCGCACCCCCTAGAGAGGAGTGATAACTCTACGAGGGGGGCGTGTTCATACTGAAAATTTGAAAAAACAAAAAATTATTTTTAAAAAAATTACTAATTTACTGAAAATAAACAAACAAAATACATTCTGGCATAATAAAAAACAAAATACACACTTACAATGATATAATACACTTATAAATGTATCAGTACTATATTTTGCATCTTATAGTTAATTTAACAATACTAAATGTAGGGCAACATTAATAATTACCAATGACCCCATGGGCTTGTCATATATAAAATTATATGCAAAAATTAACGCTTTTCTTGATAATTTTTATGGTTTATAATAATTCCCTTAACTGCTGAATTAAAGTTGCGCGATTCGATCCCCAACATCCGCATCTTCCCCACACGCATACATATGTGATGTATTGGGGGGAGGGGGAAGAGAAAAGGAATAAATAAGCAAATCCTTAGAAATTAGTAAATCTTTCACAAACACTGTAAAGTTCCTTTTATTGCATTCCAAAGTATATGGAATAATTTTATGCATAGCAGTGCAAAGAAAAGATTGTATTTCGAAAAGACGCATATATACGTCCGGGGCAACTAACGCTTTGGCTGAACGAGACGTTTATATACGCCGATGGCATTTAAGAGGTTAAAGTCTTATTGTAGTTTTAGCGTCTAAGTATAGTATATATGATTGAATTCATACTTTGTTATTGTATGAAGGGAGGGGGGCGTGATGAAAATTATGACTAAATCTCAGGTCGCAAATATTTAAACTTTGAGAAGCACTGATCTATATGATTAAAAAAGTAATTGTTTATTTTAGTAAGCAGGAAATGTCATATATATTTGCGTGTGGGGGGATTTTTTTAAAGAACGTTATCTTATTAAATTTAACCCATAAATAAATCTGTTATTAAAATGTTATCTATAAACATAATAAGGAAAATTTTCCTTTTCTTAAAAAATTCAAGTTAATGTAGAGGGTCGCTGGCCAGACGGAATCGATCTGAGTTAAAAAATATCTCTCGGGTATTACTCAACTTTTTATTTATATTATTACAGGAACCTGAGTTTGGACGAAGATGCTTAGAGTTCAAGAGTTGTTTTGACTTTTCTTTTCGTTGTTTCTCTCTTTTTACGTAATCTTTTTTTCTTCGCATCTTTCATTTTTTCTTCTTCATCGGTTTTCCTTTTCTTCCTACATTTGTATTTCTTAGTATTTGTTTTTCTTTTAGAAATTATTTTCTTCATACATGTTTAATTTTAATTTTCCTTGTGTTTTTCTTTATAAGGATAATGTATGTACAGATTATATAATTCTAAGCTCTGGGGTATTTATATGTTTCCGCTTTTATAGGAAATGGAGTTGGGAAGTTCTTTTGAAATAAATAATAAAATGAATATGAAGTAAGCATAAAAACTGCGACTTAATATGCTGAGTTAAGAAAATATAAAAATAGCATTAAATTTTAATTTGAAATTGAATAAATTTTGTTACTTAAATAAATAAGTTTAAATCCTTACTTATATACACTCTGTCGCAAAAAAATATATGCACTCAGAAGAAATCAAGCTACAATCACGAAACTCGGCAAGAATGTAGTCTGGTAAGAGATATGCAAATGATTAAAATTTCGAAGCCAATGAGACAAGGCTAAGTGTGCTATGCGCATATTAGTTGCGCAACTGGGAGAGTTTAAAAGCATGAGTACGAGCGCCGTACGGCTATCCAAACGAATCTGATGACTTTGATAGACGATATTGAGACTTAGGATGCCTCTAAGACGTAACCGGCGGCAGTACGAGCAGCTGACGGACTTTGATAGGGGCCGTATAATAGGCCTCAGAGAAGCAGGTTGGTCGAATAGACGTATCGGCCGCCACCTCGGTCGGAGCGATATGGTAGTTGCTCGGTGTTGGCAACAGTGGATCACAGAAGGTAGAGTGTACCGTCGCGGAGGGTCAGGACGTCCCAGGAACACAAATGATCGCGAGGATCGTGCAATCAGAAGAGTGGCCACTTCGGCACCAACAACGTCGCTAGCATCGATTCAACGCCACTTACCTCCTTCCAGACATCCAGTGCCATCAAGAGAAACCATAAGGAGACGACTGACCGAAGTTGGCTTGAGGAGCCGACGTCCGCTAAGACGGTTACCACTGACCCCACATCATAGGCAGTGTCGACTGGATTTTTGCCGACCTCGGGCAACTTGGAGTGTGACAGACTGGAGACGTGTCATCTTCAGTGATGAATCCCGATTCAGTCTCAGTGCTGATGACCACCGCACACGTGTCTGGAGGCGCACCGGCCAGCGGTCCGATCCGGCATTTATTGTCGAGCGGCATACAGCAATTTCACAAGGTGTCACAGTGTGGGGAGCAATTTCTTGGGACACACGATCATCTTTAGTGGTCCTTCAAGGCACTTTGACAGCTCGCAGATACGTGGACGATATTTTAACGCCGATTGTGCTACCCATGCTATCAAGTCGCCCAGGTGCCATTTATCAACAGGATAATGCTCGTCCACATACTGCGCGACTCTCCCAACAATGTCTTCAAGGATATGACGTCCTACCATGGCCTGCCAGGTCACCAGATCTTTCGCCAATAGAGCATGTCTGGACGCGCTGGGAAGGCAACTGCAGCCGTCCCGAGATACAGGAGAATTAACTGCGCAGATGCAAAGACTATGGCAGGATCTTCCACAGGGGGTCATAAGTGATCTAATTGAATCGATGCCACGCCGAATTTCGGCTTGTATAGCTGCCAGAGGTGGCTTTACTACTTACTGATTTTTAACCTTTTGCAAGCTGTAACCGCTTAATAAAATGATATTTTGTTCTGAATTTTTAATCATTTGTTTATTTTCATATACACTACATGCATACCAAATTTCGTGAATGTAGCTCAATTTCTTCTGGGTGCATATATTTTTTTGCGACAGAGTGTATATATATATATATATATATATATATATATATAATAAACAAAATAAAAAGCAACAAATTATTATTAAAAATATATTAAATGGCTTTTAAACACTATTCCATAATAATACTACGTCCAATTAACTCTTGTTTCCTTGGTTAACTGTTCTATTTTCTTTTGCTGAGTTTAGTATCATGAATTCCAATGAATTTAAGTTTTCTTATCGCATTATTAAACAATGAGTATTATTAATAATAAATAAATAAAATAACAATGACTAAGTAGTGATTGCACAGAAGGTACTTAAAATATTATTTCTTAAGTCTCTAGTGAAATAAATAAGATTCTTGATTTTTCCGTTGGGTTATAACGGATCCCATTTAGCAAAGATCTTCGAAAAGGAAATGTTTAGTGACTGTGGCACGAGACTTAAGATTGTTCCAGAGAAATTATACGGGTCTCGGCTAATTATAAAAGGATTAGAAGACGGTCTCAAATCTGTCGTGTCTTCTTGAAGTTGCCAAAATCAATTCCAGTGCAAACCTTGCTTAATTATAGATCGTAAAAGGCCCTATCTACGAATTTGTCCCTAACAATGCATATAGTTCATTCAGTCCTAATTACAAATCATGCCTCGGTGAGTTAAGGGATAGTTGGGAATAAAGTTGTGTCCCTCCTTCTAAAAAAGGAGAGGGCAAAGTGTCGAATAAGGCTTAACATCTTATAAAATTTTAGAAGATTTTAATATTTTATATTTTTTCTGAAATTGATACTAACTCCACATCCTCCCCCTGAAAGTTTTTTTTACGTTTCCAAAGAGTAATAACATTATTTGTAGAACAAGCTGCTAAAATTTTTGGTCTAAAATTATATTCCAGTAAATTATAATTACAACACACACACACAGTTTCACAATATAGCATTTTAATATATTTTCCTTATAAAAAGTTCAAAATTTCTTAATAGTTATTAATTTACATGTGTGAACCCTTTGTTAAGAGAGAAGTACAAATTATTATTTATAAATATTAAGAAATTTTAACCTCATAATGCAAATTCAATACAATCTGTTAGGAATCTATACAATACCATTAAATAAATAATTAATATAATGAATCAAACATTCAATCTACGCATAATTATTATACACTTACCTCTAAAAGTTAAGGTACAACCTATCTTTTTTATGTTTAATTTGAAAATATATGAATATAAAAATAAAATTTGTAAGAAAAGTGCACTAAATAGTTTTGTATTGAACGCAAATAAAAAATCTACTTAAATAACTCAAACGTGATTTATAGCAAAAAAAAAAGCATTCGCGGCAGAAAAATCCATTATTAAAGAAAGAAGTGCATTCCAGTTTTATGGGGGGGTGGAGGAGAAATATTAGAAAAATAGGTTTTAAAAAAAGGATTCTGTCCACTCCTAATTGTAAATCATTGGCGGCACCAACTTTTCATGCTGCCAATTAAGTTGTCGAACACCAAAATTGAAAACAATAACCAAACACGGAGTAACCCTTGTTCCTTCTCTCATATAACGATCTTCAATGAGAACTTAAAGCAGCAAAAATATCAAAGTAGCTCTAAATATTCTTTACCGGATTCAGGTTTGGAGATTGAGCCAGCTATTCCTTTCACCCCAAACAGTGACCCTCAAAAGAGTCCTCAACAAGCATAATTAGGTGAGGCCGTGCATTACCATTCATCAAATGGAATTCATTACCAATATCAATGGCATATGGGTGGAAATATCGATCAAATATCTCTCCCCGTAATCTTACATTAGTCATAGTTTCTCCAAGGAACACATGCAGGTCAGTGGTACCACCGAAAGATATCTCTTCCTAAACCTCTGTAACTATGTCTTTCAACAGTGATGAACTGGTTGTATCTTGTACGTTATTTTTTCCGCATCAGCAGACTGCCTGAATTGTTCTTTAGTATGGACCTGGGCTCATCTGATAAGAATATAGAAGTGCATTGCTGTCTTATTCAAGAAACGCGTTCTCTTGTCAAATATAAACAGCCATACATCTGTAGTCGATTCAGGGGGTAATACAATTGGTTGCATGATGTAAATACAAGCTTTGTAAAGATGTATTAGCAATGTAGTTTGGAGACTACTGTTCCTGATGCGAAACATTGATCTGCAATGAGCTGGGATCCGTAGTGGTCATCTTTCTAAAAGCCGAGAGAGCTAGGAAACACAGTTTCCCGCAAGTGTTGTACACTATCTCCCAATAAGTATTTGGACACCCTTGCAAATGAGGATATCTGCAATCCTGATGTACGTCACACCTTCTGCACTTAAATATCGCATGAGAAATAGCATTGGCATCAGTTGCATGCAAGATATCATGAAATTCATAGCTGTCTGCCTTCAAGAAGAGTGTAGTTGTCGGATACCATAGAATAGCTGATCTTTAAGGGATATATCTATTAAGTTAATCATTCGAAAATCATCAGTGCCTTTTGTTATTAAAAAGTGAAAGGTGAATGATGATAGTCGGAATGTGCCTCCACCCAGAAAACCCAATAAATTAAGACCAAAGAGTGATGTCCAAAGAAATCCGGAAAAACTGCACCAAACCGATAGACATACTCCAGGAGAACCAATAAGTAACCGGGACTATATTGTCTCGATAAATACCATCCGCAAGAAAGCACATTTACTTGGGTTCCATGGCCATGCTGCCGCCCATAAATCTTTGATTACAAACTCCAGCCTCATTTCTCGGTTAAGGTGATGCAAGGCACTTCGAAATTGGCCCATATATGAGTAAAATCGGGTTCTCTGGAGTGATAAATCAAAGTTCAGTTTCTAGTAGTCCGATGGTAGAGTCTGGGTTGGCGTAAGCCTAGAAAACACCTTTTTTCAAAATGTATTGTGCCTATAATAAAGTTTGACGGAAAGGGAATTATGGTCCGGGGATGTTTCTCGTGATATGGATTGGGACCCTTTATCCCTATTCATGGTAAGCTAAACGTCTACTCCTACTCTAAAGCTAGTATCATGACAATGGGGTGAACTGACTGAACTGGCTTGCCTAGAGAGAGAGTCCAGATGCAAGTCTTACAGAAATCCTCTGGGATGAGTAAGATCACCGAATTAAGAGGTGAAGCAAAAGTCCCAAACCGGTGAAAGAACTTGTATGTCTTCTCCAAGCCGAGTGGAAAAAATACCTCTGTTCATCATTAAAACACTTGTAAGAAGTATGCATTGGAGGGTTAAGCCTGCAATTGTCTCAGGTAGAGGCTCTCCCAACTGTTAAACATAAGTCAATTTTGTTGATCTATTTTATCGCAAGTGTCCAATTAAGTATTGGTAGGTAGTGTAATTCGTGGTCAACCGGGAACATATCGTCTTGAATTAAAATCTTCAGATTTAAACTATTCCAACAGTCGCTGGACTACACTGAGAGGCATCTAATACGTCTAGCAGCATTAGATTGTCACAACCCCATTTCCATTTACCAATAGCCCGCCACCTTAGCGAATCGGGTAAGTAATAATTCTTAAATATTAGTAAGCAAATTACCAACAAGTATTGAAGATCAGCATTTATGCACAAAACGTACAGACGAAGCAGCGAAAATTCGATATTTTCACACTTTCTACCACTTTTGTTTTAGTGTACATTTCTTTAAAATAAAATTGGTAAATATTTTTTTAATTTGTTTGCGTTAGTCTCTTCATTGCTCACTGCTAACATTCATGTAAGGTATGCATTTTACTGCTACTGCCATCTTTTAATGCCGAGCTTCAAAATACATGTTTTACCTCATCTTTTGGAGACCAGTGCGCATTATACAAAAAAAATCTGTACTTTATCATACGATTTGATCCTACCATAACGTATTTAATTATATTTACTATTTCTTAAGTTTTTGTAGGTCGTATGTGTGGTATGTATATATATATACTAGCTGGTATACCCGTTCTTTACACGGGTGAACTGAAAAATAAAACAACACAGCTTGAAGGATAAAGAAGATTTTAATGAGTTAATTTTACGTGAATTGCAAATTAAACAAAAAAAGCTTTTTTGCGTAGCTCAGCTAAACAAACAAAAAAAAGAGAGACATAAAACACCTTTGTTAAATTTTAAGTACGTCGATCTAATAGCTGATAAAAAGGATTTTTCTTTATTTATAACTCCCCGTAACACTCTTGAGGGTCGATTTTTGAAAATACCTTCCTAAGCTGATCTCTGCTCAGCAAAAGTAACTCATTGTTAAAAGTTTTGTGTAATGAACGTTTAAAATAGTGTAAATAATTTTTATCTGAAAGTATAGTACATTAATATTACTTTCTGTAGTATTTATTTTATGTTAAAATTGTAATATTCGCAAGCAACGCCGTTTCTTAAATTATAATGACGATTCAATAAAAAACATAGCGAAATGTTAATGATAGAGTAAAGTTGGCAAATGCCTAGCTACTTTCAACACTCGAGCTTTATTAGAGCTTTGTAAGACCCGCCGTGTAGGGGCGAAATGCACTTTAATACTTTATCCAACCGCATTATGATTTACTGCAGTTTTTTTCATACAATATTTTTTTTTGGATCACTACATTTGAAATTAAGGGATATACATAAACAAAATACTCCACTTCGGAAAATTTAATCCGTTAGAGCTAATAAATTAATTAAAGATATTCCACTGCAAAATTAATTATATATATCGTTCACTTAAAACAAGTAGTCAAATAATTTTCTAAGGTTTTCATCAACATACAAAAACATAAGACACTTAAATTTTGACAAACTATTTTTTCCGCTAAAATACTCATCATGGAACCCGTGCTGCCATATATCTTGGAAGAGTGGATTTCAAAGAATATTCCTGCTAAGTATTGGTAGAATATTCCTTCTAAGTTGGTGTGGTGTGGTAGTTAGAAGAAGAGGGTGTCAGTCAGGTGTCGTCCACGTCACTTGACCATGGTTCAAAATTACGTGATCCGTTGCAAAAAGCCCTCATGTAGCTGAACAGTGCGACGTTAATATTCACTCGTTCCAAAAAATACAGTACAGTAGTTTTAATTATTTTTATACTTAAAAATGCAATATCTGCCTATTCAATTAAAATTATAGTGTTATAATTAACTACTAACCACCAAAAAATTTTGAAAATTTGTCCAAATGATGCAGTGTGAAACAGAAAGTTTATTTACTTTAAGTATCAGAACTGATAAAAGCATTTATTTGGAAAAAAGATGAATTTCTTACTACCAAATGTGCATAATAAAAAATGTTAAAAAAAAAACTTTAAAATAAAGAGAGATTTATAACCACCTCTCCCTTCAAAACTTGGTTTGATTCTGAAATAAAAAAAAATAGGCATTGTATCAGAGGAATTAATTAGAAGCGAGCACCTTGCGTAGCCAAAACAAAAAAGGTTTTTCACAAACAAAATATAGATATATGCTGACGTGGGCTTTTTTGCAGCGCATGCCAGAATTGCTAGCTGATGACAGAATTTTTTCCTACTTACTTGACAAATAACCTTATATTTTGGACACTTCATACAATATCTTTATAAATTATAGTCTATGCTATAAATTATAGCCTATGTGCTATTCTGATGTATATAAGCTATATTACTGTAAAGTTTCATTAAAATTCATTCAGTAGTTTTTGCGTGAAAGAGAGAGAGAGAGAGACCCACAAAGATACTCACACACTTTCGCATTTATAATATATATTATATATATATATATTATATATATATTATATATATATATTATATATATATATTATATATATATATTATATATATATATTATATATATATTATATATATTATATATATATTATATATATATATTATATATATATATTATATATATATATTATATATATATATTATATATATATTATATATATATTATATATATATTATATATATATATATATATATATATATATATATATATTATATATATATTATATATATATTATATATATATATTATATATATATTATATATATATTATATATATATATTATATATATATTATATATATATTATATATATATTATATATATATATTATATATATATATATATATACATGTAAGGATAATTAAATTATATTAAAAATTAAATTCTCTATCTAGCACTAACTCTTATTTTTCATTACATCTTCAAGTATAACATTAATCACCCAATTATTTCTCCGAAATAGATGGCCTAACACTTAAACATTTTCTGATTCCAGATGATTATATTTAATAGCCCTATATGCCAGCATTAACTTTCAAGTAAACTCATAAAATCACGATACTTATCAAATATGTATTTTAAGTGGTAATCCACTTAGTATTCACTGTGGCGTGCTTTTTTCTCTCTGCTCTTAGCGTCAGATTATGCCAAGAATTACTTGAATAAAGACCTTTTTAAAATTAAGTCTGATTCTGGCTCCAAAACATTTCATATATATATGGATTCTTTTGATTTTAATATTCTTAAAGTGCCATATTGGAATTCTAATATATCAATTTCTATACATAAAAATATTATTTTTAACTATATTTATCGTAATAAAAATTAGTTATAGAGATAAATCTAATATATTTTTTTTAATTTTAATAACTTCATTCGGCAGAAAATTGAGCACAGATACCCTATTAATTTTCTTTACAATTACATTTCCAATGGTTTTCAGTTAAATAACAAAATGTAATAATATTAGCATTAAGGCTTTTTTAAAGTTAATTATACAGTTAATCACAATAGGGTGCTACATGTTTAATAAAATTATATAATACTTTATTTTATATTAGTATCACTGTGCATATGTTATAAAAGTTCCTTTTAATTCCAATAAATTTTATATCAATATAGTTAAGGTTATTAAATATATATATATATATATATATATATATATATATATATATATATATAGATTTATTTTTATTTTATAATCTTAATATTTACCAATTTTAGTTTTATGTGATACTGATATTACTTTTTTTTGTATTGAAGGAAAACATTAATTAGATTCTTTGTTCACGTGGTAAATGTTATCATCTTCCAGTTTTTATTAGAAAGATTTTTAACTCTATACATTAGTAAGTAGTCTGTTAAATTTTATCGTTATATGCTATCATTAATTAGTATTGGTGTATTTTATTTGGTAATAATTACATATTTATAATATTTCTTCCTTTCCTTATGGACCAGTGCATAGGCAAATTAAAGATGAAGGTTGGTTGACCAAAAAACATGTCTAAACCACCAGTCTTGGTCCCTAAGACCAGGAGTTTGCCATTGTACTACTGTGGCTAATATTTCTTACTTTTCTGACTAGTTATACTTAGGTTTATAACTATTTGTATATATTATTATGGATGATTATATATATATATACTTATAATTCTAAATATAAGCAAAGCAAGTCAAGTCTATATATATATATATATATATATATATATATATATATATATATATACCAGCATGCACATATATGTGTATATACTTTCTTACTCAATAGGGTAGAATATTTCCCCGCATAGAAGAAAACAATTGCAGCCAGCTATTGTTCTTTTCTGGTCTTGGTGACTTTGTGTGGGCGATTGACTTTCCTTTCTTCTACATATTACAGATCCTCTCACCACAAGTTATAGTTTGTCAATAAATCCCCGTCTAGAGAATTCTAGGAATTCAAGCATCGTGTTACGGTATGGGTTTCCATTAGGTGTTTTTTTCAGTACAATTTTTGATTCTGTGCGAAGCATTCGTGGGCTTCATAGCAATTGATTTCTGGAGTCCATTACCTTAATACTTTTCTCTTTGTTATTTCCGTCACAAAAAATGTTAGAAAGATATTCTTTCAAGGTCTTAAGCCGGAAAATGAAATATGTTTAGGGGACTGAAACTGTGGAATATTGTGGTGCTGAGTTTAAAAACATACAATGATAGACCCAATAAAATTTATTATTTTTAATCTTTTTAAGAGTGATTTTTCAAGAATAAATTATCATAGTTTCAGTTAAGATATAAAGAAAATATTTTTGCCCGCGAATTAGTTTGAAAAATACTATTCAATATAGATAAATTCCATTATATGAATAGAACTCAGCATTGAATACTAAATGGTTAGCAATTGGTTTGTTGTGAATTAGTATTACTTTACAAGTAGTTGGGAAAAAATTGGTAAAATACTAAATAATTTTGAATCATGTTCAAGGGGTAAGGACAACACCTGGTTCAGTGACGCACACAAGGTATTTTGGGGGGTCCCGGGGGTCCGAATCCTCCCCAAAACCCTTGATTTTTTTTCCGATTGATTATAATTCTAAGTATATAGTGCTTAAAATTTTATTAAGTATTTGTTATTAATGATTAATTTTATTAATTAATGCTAATTATTTATTTAATAATTAGTTTTTTACTGTATTTTGTTCCCGAAAATCAACAAAATCAAAATGAGCATGATACAAGAATGGTGAACTTTTGAACCGGGACCCCTCCCCCCCCTTGAAAATTCCTGTGTGCGTTACTGCCGGGTTTGGTAACTTATCTCACTTTTTTAGCTTCTACACCTCAAGGATTTTAAGGCCCATTTAACACCCAAAGGATTCCATTTGAGAGTTTAGATGCCTTTATTATTCCAAATAATGGTAAAAAAATAATTGAAGAGATGGTATTATTAACAATATGTACTCTTAATAAGTAAACTAGAATTCAATTCAATTGTCTTCAAAAGTATAACTCATAAGTTTAATAAAGTTACCATTATTTTTCTTCTAATTAATTATATTTGAGTATTTTAAGTTACTGCATTCATTGTTTTAATTCTACTTTCAAGGAGATTGCTTGAAAATCATTGTTTGTTTGTTTTAGTTTTGAGAAAAAATTATTACTTTATTAGTATTTTCAAATTTGATGCATTTGTACAATATTTAATGGAATTTTGCGATTTGAAACTGATGAATAAACTAACCATACGTCTACAAGTTTGATATGAAATCTTAAGGAAACTTGGTTTATATCTATAAATTGACATGAATGGTTTTTCATTTTCGTAAAATATTCATGCCTTCCTTGAATATTCTTTAACTCAATATAATGTGAGGTAAATGTTCAAAAATATGGCAGATAACTACGAAGATTTGTCATTATTTGGCATTTGACAATCTCATAGATACATCACAACCACTAGATTAAAGCATAAAATTTATCTTTCTGAGTAAACTATTTGAAACCTTAGTAAATATTCATATTACATCCTGCGTAATACTTAACATTTGCTGACTTTTAAAACTGTTGATGAAACAGACCCTGCTAACTATTATCACATAATCTATTATATACTTATTAGTATAGTACTTTATATTAACTTATTGATATTTTAATGAGATAAGAAAAGCAAGGACTTCCCAATTCAACATATTCTGAAGATGATAATTAATAAAATTTATCAAACACTTGTAAACACATTATTATCATTAGAGAACTTCATACTTATTATAAAACTAAGTTTTATCACAGAAGTACTTTGAAGACAAGCATAAAGCAGCTAATTTCGGCATGCCTTGCTTTTTAATTACGTAATGACGTAAGTTTGTTATCTTATTCTTCTTTAATTGTGCAATTATAACTCTTCCTTTATTAAATTATTAGTTTCAAGATGGTATTGTTAGGCAAAGTACACTTTGGTTATTAATACTAAAATTAATTACCAGAAATTAATTTTAGCAAAATGCAATCATTTTCAATCTTATCATCTCGAAAATATTAGTTACCTTCTAAAATCAAATTATTATCTTTGAGTACTCATTAAAATTAAAAGTAATTGAACATTTCCATCTGCTATATTGATTATTAAGACTATGTATGCTCTCTTCTGTTTCAGGGGCAGAAAATCAAAAATTTCTTATCCAAGACAGATCTTTTTACTATTATCACGATAGTAATACGGTTGGACCTCTATTTTACAAACCTCTATTTTGCGAACTTTTTCCAGAAACTAGCATCGTTTTACTATTTTCTTTGTAAACAACCTCCCAATAGGGAAAGGCATTTTCTATTTAACGAATTTTTTCACTTGAGATCTGATTTTTTTCTCCCTATTTTTAAAATATTTTTGAACACTTCAAATTATTCTCTCGTTTAACACATTTTATGGTGCTCAATGACTTTGAACAGGTTTTAGCAGGTGCCTAACTCACCGAGAGTAATAAAATTGCCATAACTTTGCAAACAAAAAACTTAAATAAAATTAAAAGATTTTATATTAGTAATTACGAGTAAATTTAAGCATGCATATGGTAATGTGTGATTAAAATTACTGGTTATAAAGTAATGTGTGTTTAAAATTATTCGTTAAAAAACAATGTGTATTTAAAATTACTTGCAGGTTAGAAAATGTCATTAAAAAATTCTCATCTATTTTAATATAAAATTATTTTTTAAAGTTGAAAATATGTGTGTGAAGTACATTCCTGGACAATCGGGGTTTTTTTTCATGCTTTCCTTGCATATCTCTTCTTTATGTGTAAGATATATGAAATAAATAGATATTAATTTACAAAAAAATAATGTAAATAATTACTTTTTAAATACTATATTGTGTTTATGAATTTAAAAAAAATTGTTTCATTTGGTTTCTAAAGTATGTTAAAAAATGAATCTCTATTTAACGAATTTTCCACAAAACGAGCCTTTTTTTCGGGATTTAACGACTTCATTATATGGAGGTTCTTATCAGTAAACATAATAATAAAGAATTGTGAACGTTTTGTTACTTCATCTAGAATCCGAATCATGATACGTGAAACAATACTTGAATGCAATTTTTCATGTATCTTGTAAAAAAACTCATTTTTACGTAAATATTATTTTCGTGGAGATTTTTATGAATAATGGAAAAGTTTCACATTGAGACAGTTTGAAACTTTTTGCAATTGACTCTATAGCAGATAATATGACCAATAAAAATTTTTCTAGACATCAGCTGTCGTCACCTTTGGAACCAATTATTTGAACACGTTTTCCCCAACCTGCCTTTGCTTTTATAGTCCTTTTTCGAATGTTATATTTCCAAAGAGCTTTAAACGTTTCCTTCGTTTTTGGCTTTAGTGTGAAACAAAAAATAATTGTTTGAACTATAAAGTTATTGTGAGACTTAATAGTGGGAATGCCATGAATGTAATAGGACCTTTTTTTTAATTCTTTTGAAATTTTATGGCATTTTTACAACTCTATTTCTTTCTTTCTGAAGAATTTGAGATGGTATGCGTGATAACGACATCGAATCGGTTAGAAAAAGGAAAAAAAAATGACTTCAGATATCTGGTGAAAGGATGGTTGTGTTGTAAGCGCAGAGTGGATATTAGATTTCATAGGACACTAAAAACTTGAATAATAGATTAAACGAAAAGGCAAAATTTTTGCTTAAGTGGTTAATAAGAAAAACTGGAACTGCAGATAAAAAGAAATATTTTTAGTGAAATATCATGAACACAATTATTTGCCTCTGCCATATAAAAAATATGTCTTAACTGGATATTTTTTGGTGTTGGCTTTTTTTTTAATTAGGCAATCGGCTATTTTGTTTACTGAATTTCAGTCAAAAATTTATTATACTCGTTCAAACACTCTTCGAGAAATAATTTTTTGAATAAAAACCTTTGAAGTAGCAATAAACTTTTAACCAGCTCTGTTTGTATTTCCTTCTAATCCTCCAGAGAAAGTTTTTTCGATTACGTTGCATAATTATTAATGCGCTTTCGATGGAGAAACTGTGATTTATGATAATGTGAGGTGTTATTTAAAGTCAAGCGAAGAGAGAATGCGAGTCAATCGTCGCCAGGCTGATTCTGAAGTTAGTTATAAATAATTGAAGCTATCAATGCTTCAGTAAGGAGATCGTATATAACCAACGAAGAGAGATCCTCAGTGCTGAGGAATTAATCGTCAAAAATAAGTATTTCAATTAACTGTTATAGATATTTAGGTTAGTAATTAAGTTGACCTCTCCTTTCGCTTAAATACCCTCTTGATTTTAATTTGAAAGACAAATAAATGTGTTAATTTTTATTAAAATGTCTTTTGATTCTGTGTATCCAAATTCGTCAGCTACCGCAGGGGCGCAATAAGTTATTAATTTTAAATGTTTTTTTTTCGATCCTTGTTAAATTGTTCACCTCAATAAAAATAAAATTGTCGATAAAAATTAACTCATAAAAATCCATACTGATAAGACATCTAGATTTAAATTGGTAATTTTCATCTTGGAAGAAAGTTATAAGAAAACATTCATTTTATATGAGATAGTTATAGTATATTTCTGGGAAATGTAATACTATAGTCTTATGTATTATGTGTATATAGTTTGTGTTTATCGTATTTGAGTATGTTGGGCTATTATATTTAAGCGTATAATTCGAGTGCATCGTGGAGATAATATGCATTTCAGTTGCATTCATTTTACATCAACATTCATGTAAATGAATAAGACTGTAGTAAATTAATTAATATTAAGAAAAAAATGATTTGAGATATGATCATTTTTTATCTATTCAACCTAAATCATTAAATTCAGTATCCTGTGAATTCGGTCGAAATGAAAAAATTTTTTCAGAATTTTCAAACCTATCTACGAATATGTGATAAAGATATTATTAAGATATTAAATCTCTATTATAAGATGAAGGGGAAAATAAAATAAAAAACTATTTTTTTTTTTATATTACGAGTACACTGCCACAAGGGGATGAAGTTAAGGTAGCTAAGCGTTTTCATTCAATTCCTACTGTTATAGTTCACACTCTCCATATATATATATATATATATATATATATATATATATATATATATATATATATATATATATATCTTGTTCAAATTTTCAATCCTTAATAAAGTACTTTTTATTCATTCACTCAAGTTCAAATACATTTTTTTAAACTTGTAGTGGATGACACTTGACGTTAATACAGTTTTTTCGCGTATTAATTCATTAATTCTATTTAATTAATAAATAAATAGTAACCAAAATAATAATTCATGTATAAAAAGGAAAATCACTCTTTCTGTCCCTGTAGCGCAATGGATAGCGCGTTGGACTTCTAATCCAAAGGTCATGGGTTCGAATCTAGAAGGAAGGCCTAATTTCTGAGAATGTGATTTCTTTCTACTATGCTGTTTTATTGGAGTAATTAAATTTAATTAATGAATAAATAATAACAAGTAAAAATAAATAATCTAACACCCTATACAGAAAGGAAAATGTGAAAAATTGCAAGAGAAATCACTTTCTGTTTTGCCTCTTAATATTGTGATTCTGTCATATGTATATGCATAGTTATATTAATTGTACGTAATTATTTGATAAAAAATAACTCAAATAAATTTTTTCTTTGTTGACCTGAGTAGGAATTGACTTAACTTTTTTTATGTATGTTACTTGTTTTATGGCAAAATGTCAAAATAATTTTTATTAAAATAAAACAGGCATTTTAGTACTTTTAACATATATTGTGATGCGAAGACACCTACTAAATATTTACAAGGAAAAAAACATCTGATACATTTAGCAGAATATTTAGTATTAATTTTTTTCAAAAAAAACTTACTGAGACTAAATTACAGCGCACGATAAAGCAGAAGACGGAAAAAAGTTTGGATGAGGACTGATTCGACCGTGTGGAGAGAGCTAGGGTTATGAAAAAAGTTGCAGTGTACGTTGTACTACTCTACTCGTAGTACTCACTTATCAATAATCATCGCTTTTGGTGATTTATATTGAAGAAAAATAATTTTTAATTGAGTCTAAAATCATATTACCAAAATTAAGTCTTTTTTTTTTCGAAAATTCAACCCCTTTATGGCATTATTAAATTTTGAAATTATCTTATTGATTATGTTGTGTTGTTACTAATGCCATCTGATCGGCAACGCCCACGAAATTCCTCACGGCAAAGGGCTAAGTGACGCCTGTCGTTTGCAGTAGGTTTGAGCACGATACAGGTGACAAAACAATTTATCTTGGTTTCACCCCAATTTTGAGAAAGAGCACCCTGGGTGTGGTAAGGGGCCTCCCACCTCTCTTTCTCTTCCAGCAACCTCACGAGAAGTCTTGCGGCTCGACAACTTTTTAAAGTACCCCCGTGCCGCGAAGGCACTACACATTTACAAACATCCATGTCTTCCCCGGGATTTGAATTCAGACCCAACGACAAAGCAGTCAACGCCATATTATCGATTACCCCCCGTACTATAGAACCTCTTTTCCGTATAGTTAGGTTCCTATTAGCAATATATTTTTCCTCCATATAACTGCAATCCACCCAAATAGGGGGAGGGGGTAGTAGGGAACTAGACTTCTTAACTTATTGGTTGAGTCAAAAAAAAAGGGGGTAATATACAATACATGTATCTTCGATTTCAATAAAATACTGCTTCAAAACGTAAGGCTTTTATCAGAGCAAGATCGTGCTTATTTTTTTAGTTTAAAGCCAATTGTTTTATCTATGATTTTAAAAATGAGAATTTAATAATATAAGTATTTAGATTATAGAAATACATAAAAAAAAATGTTTCTGAACGATCAACTGATTCTTCAAGTTTGAATAAAAGGATCTCTTCTAGCAACAAATAACTTTCAATCACAGTCTCGATATATATTCATTCTTACAATCCTCCCTAATCTGAACTGTCAGAAGGAACAACATAAACTCCCATCAGAAGATTAGGATCGTTTTTTACGGTTGTTATTGAAGTTCGCAGCAAAGTCTCACACAATGATTGCTAGGGGGAAAATTAATCCCTACCTTCCCAGGAAGTTAGGCTGTGATCAGTTCTTGACAGGACAAGCCTCTTTGTCCCTACTTTGTCTTACCAATCTTGCCCGATTCTTCTTTTTATATTGAATGTGGCACAGATGATTTTCTTCAATAAAATCATCCGAAAAAGAATATACCGTTTTCTTCCCTCGCAATTTAAAATTCGCTGTTCAGGCTTGAAGTTTATAAAAAATTTTCTTATAAATATTATAATTCAGTTCGAGTTAAATTGAATTTAAGGCATATATATATTGGTGAATCGCTTAGACTCTTTCAAAATTTATGCATAATGACTGAAAGAGTTAGATATATTGGGATTCAAAGTCTTCAAATTGACTTATGTGCCTAATGTGGTTCAGAATTATGAAGTACTAGGTTACCCAAAAGTCGTGCAAGAAATGGCCAAAAGATGGCGGTTGATATAACAAAAGCAATAATTAGCGTAACAATTCATTTTTAGCTATAAACGATGTTCTTTATAACACATGTTGAACATTTTGGACGTCATTCATCAACACTACCTGTAGTCGAGGGATAATGTTGAGATCAACATATTTGTAGAAATGATGAGAAATTGCCGTCGGATATTGTCTTTTAGCATGTCTGATAAAGTCGAATGATCGAAGTAAACTTGCGCTTTCAGGTAACCTCACTACCAATAATCTCACGAATTAAGGTCTGGGGATATAGGAGGTCATGCATGACGAAAGTGCTCGCTATTCTCACTAAATGATGTGTGCTGTCACACCCTTCTTAAGGTGACAGCATCTTAAAACAGATTCTCCATTCTGACAGTACAACTTTTCTAACAATGCCTTTTCTGCTAAAGTCAACATACTGCAATTGCTGTGTGTGCGGTGCATCTGTTTCCTCCTTGACTACAGCTCATTTTGTGTACGCTTTGCTTATCGCATCACTGACGTTTTATTGTCCAGCGTCATCTGTTGGGCCTTTTTACCCCCCTCCCCTGTCATTTCAAGCAAATGCATCAATTTTTACCTTTCTAACTAGATTTCTCCGGTAATTATAGAATTTTCAAATGTTAACGTACTTTTGGGTCACCTGGTATATTGGCTGCGATAAGATTAATCGAGTCACAAGCAGTGAGTGAGTGTATATTAACCTAATACACTATAAAGTAACACGAGGGCTATTGGTGATGGACTTCATAATTTTGAACTTCGGACAAGTGACAAGGACGTTTCCTGATCTGGCACTCCTCTTCAAACTATCACACCACACCAACGAGAGGACTTTCTGCCGTGACGTATGAAACATGCATGTCCCTCTACATGGCTGGTCTTCAGTGATACTAGGGTTCGAACTCATGACACACTAGCCACGAGCTCTTGGCCATAACTGCTAGGCCCCCGTGGCTACCTTGAGTTCACCAGAAACAGGTAAGTGAAAATGTTCAATAAACCAAAAATAAACAAATTATTTAGCATTCAGTCTGAAACCACAAAGACTAGTTACAGAAGTCCTTCATATAATGTTTGTATTTATTGTTAATTTTTATAGAACCTTTACAATTTTAATTCAAATGAATCCTCAGATTAAGTTTTGTACACGTTTTAAACAATTATTTCAGATTCTGAATAGCTGTTGCTGATGTTCTCAAATGTATACAAAATTTCTTAAATGTATTCAAAAGGATCAGTTCTTATTTTAATGTAAAAGGGTTAGCTCTTAAATTTGTTTTATGATGGATTTAAATTATTTTGATGAGCATATGGGCTAAATAATTTAGATAAACAATTAATTTGTTAAATAACTAAACAGAATTCGAGGAAGGATATTTTTTTGATTTTATCGATTTTCGAGAACAAAAAACAGTAAAAATAAATTATTGAATAAATAATTAGTATTAATTAATAAAATAAATTATTGATTACAAATGCTTAATTAAATTACCTAAAAGCACAAGAATGTATGCATTTATTTTTCTCTTAATTCAAAAATAAACAGGAAAGAACAAATTCATCATTATAGTAGCACCAAGTCATATAGAAGAAGGAAAAAATCTCACTTTAATCTGTAATTACAAAACTAAAAACATGATGATTGTAGTGGTCTCCTTCCAGTCTCCTTCTATTGGCTTACAAATAGTCACGAAATAAAATCTAGTTTTCTTGGTTCTCTTGCGATTTCCTTTATAACTTCCTCAGAGGAGTTAATAGTTCAAAGTAGTACAAGAGGAGGGTCCAAATCTCTGGGGAACCCCTCCCCTCTTGTGTATACCACTATACTCCTGATAACTGAATTAAACTCAGTAGCGCAACAGCCCCTGAGGGCCAAGGCCTACTGTGCCTATCTCAGTTTACGTGACCTTAGGCGCTGGAGTGTATGTGCAGATTTTTCGGTCAAGTGGCCAGTCTGATGCAAAACCCCCAGTGTTAAGTTCCCAAGCAAGCTTGGTACTCATTTACCGAACCACGTAAGATGTGAAAGGCTGAGTCGACCTTACCCAGCCCTGGATTTGAACCCTGAACCTGTGGCGTGAAAGCGCGATACACTACCACTCACCCACTGGGCTTCATACTCATGATAAGTCAACTAAAGAGGAAAAAAAATTACCCTATAAAATCAATTTATTACTTAAAAATGCATGGACTTTTTAAACAAGGTGTTTTTTACTCTTGTCTAAATATTTCCCAAGTAAATTTCTGAAAAATTAAAAATCAATTAATGTAGGAATAAAAATATATACGTATCTATCATTACAAAGAAATGTAGTTGAATGGAACGAGAGTTTGCAAAACTTTAAGAGTGGGACCATGTCAGATGATTTCTTTCGGTTTATTTTGCATAGTACTTACAAAATTTTATTACTATTACTGAAAACTAGAGATAACTTCCTGTGTGTGTGTGTGTGTGTTTACACTTCCCTGATTTACGAAAACAAAATTAATTATTTAAGACATCGTTCCGGTATAAACGAAGAAGGGTTTGATTCCTCATATGAAACCCCGAGACACTACTAAAACCTTAATGAAATATTTAATGGAATTCAAAATGGAAGTTATTCCACTCCCTTTTTTTAAAATTCAATAATAAACTCACGCTGTTTGCTTCGTTATTTCCGAATGTTTCAAATTAAGGTTGAGTAAAAAAATATATATATTGAGAACTTTTGATTTTAAAGAGAAATACATCGGGGGGGGTCGACCAGACAAATATTATTGTTTACAAGATCACAGAGGGAGACTGGAAAAGATGTCGTTTTATTATTGCTTTGAACTTTAACGACAGCGGAAGGCAAAACAACACGTTTTGCTTTTATTTCGCTCGAGTTGCTTTTTATTCCACTGTAGTTTTCGTCTCATCTTGTTTTTATCAGAAACAGTACGAAGTTATAAATAACTTTCCTAAAAGCGATATTTCAACTCTTCCTTTGGTGCTATGATATTGTACATCACTTCCGTAAATGTGTATTTAAACTAATGGGGAAAATGTCTGTAAATGGATTCGCGAAAAAAAATAATATAAAAGTAAAGAATGTTGTTTTTATTACCTTTGGAAATTGCCGTCGCTATTTAGTTGCGCAAGTGTGCTTAAGGGTTTTATCACACGCACGTTCGTTTTGCTTTTAAGCACATTGAGAAGTTTTTCTCTCTCCATATATACTTCAGTGCTAAGTAACAACTTGCTTAAGAGTTGCACTTATCTTTTGTTTGGATCCTAGAGCAGTTTCTATTTGTTTTGGGAGATAAAACTTCACATTTTCATAGCTTTTGTATTAATCACTAAAATTTTGACCATGCGCTTTTGAGATGATTTATTGAATTAATTTTCCATTAGCATCGATAGAAATTTTTTCACCATTTCGTTTTTAAGCGCTTTTAGTTAAGATCCCCATAACACTTATCTAGTCCTTTTAATTATTTCTACATCGTAAAATTAATTTCTAACTTAATTTTTATGTAATGCTTTTAGAAGATAATTAATCTAGGGTACTTCAAACTGGAATGAAGAATAGTTCAAAGTATTTTTTCTTCAGGTTTAAAAGGATCTAAATCTTATCTGAAGACTTTATATGTAACTGATTTTATACGAGTAAAATGATTTCTGTTAGATGTGCTAACAATGCACTAAAAATTAGCAAGCAACGACCAGTGACGCATGTACTAAATGACTGCAACCAAGCAATGGTTCTAGTAATTATTCCCTTTGTACATATATTTTATCTTTTTATTGTGATGTTCTCAAGTATAAATGTTTCACTTCACAATTGAAATTTTTGAAAAATATAATAATAATACTTTTTATTATAATTGTAATATATGCAATCCATAGCATAAAAAGTTACATACTAAGGAGTTATACGAACAGAAGAAGATGACGTGTGTATACATCTTAAGGTAGAATGTGTAAATAATTTTTGGTGGCCTTATTGGAGTTCCAACGCATTCCAAAGGAGCATCGTGATGGTGTGCAATACAGAGCATATTCTTAGATATAATTCCGTGATAAAGTTGTTTTGTTGACTCCCATTGGAAGTAAGCATGAGCTGTGAGTCAGTAACGCCTCATTGAAGGATTCGGGAACAGCATGTGCAGATGTCACTATTTGAAAGACTACATGTGTGAAGGTCTCCTTGGACCTCACTTTGAGAACGAGAATAAATAGGAGTCATGTAAGAACCAGTAGCCATTTTTATAAACAACTTTCTTTATTTGGTTATCTTATCCAAATAGAATCAAAGACTTTTTAACAAATATATCTAACTATTATTATGAGGTTTTAAAGGTAATATCCTTTAAATTAACTTAATTAATGATCCAATTAATTAACAATTAAATAACGATCACGCAGAGATTACCACGATAAGAGATCCCAGAATTATATTCTATGTTCTTATTGAACATTTAATTTTAATTTCATTCGCAATAATAAGACTAATATTTACCACACTGCAATTCAGCTCAGCTCAGCTCAGCTTTTATCTGAGATTAAATCTTCCAACAAGAAATCTTCAATTTAACTTCACTATAACTTTCTGCTTCAATCTCTATCTCCTACTGCTCTAACTTTACTAATCCGTTTGACTTAAATACTTTATCTAATCTGCATAACAAGGAATCCTGTCCGCTTTTTGGAGTTGATTGGAAATAGGTAGGGAATTAAATTTCCCTAAAAAGGACGACTCAGAAGGTTAGTGATAAAGTTCCGTATAGATTTGTCACACATGCAACTAGACTAATTGAAGTAGGTTAATCAAATCGCAGGATCACTAAATATTTGAATCACAGCAATGCTACCATTCGTAGGTGTTGTCAGGAATAGGTGAATTACAGATATACAGAGGGTCAAGAAGATAGCGATAAGGAGATTGATCGTGCGATCGGCGTACACAGCCCTCGGTATGTCACTATTAACGATCTTATAGATATCCGAATCACCAGTGACTGTAATTTCAATCAACTGCAGGCATTAGTGAATGATAAGAGAGTTGAGGTGATGAAGACTATTGCACCGAGACTGTCCATCACCCATTACACACTGTAAGACGTTTTCGTTGTGGTCTCGGACACATTCAACATGGAATATCATGAGCTATCATGGAGAGTAATTGTTTTTAACGAGACTAGTACCCCTTTACTTTAAACCCGATGAAAACAGAAAAGACGAGTCTAAAGGGGCCCAGAGAAGTGAAGGGGTAATCGCCTATCTAATGACATACACTACGAATACCAAAAGTTATGATATAGAGTGCCATTTCATTTAATAGCAGATTTTACCTTTGTGTATCATTTGTGATACCCTTACAGCACGGTGGTATGTCAACGTCCCATAGTGCTACCCTTCCTTTCACACACACTTGGGCACAAATCTTTTCACATATCCGGATAACAAATTGCACCAAAGCCAGAAGTGGACCGAAGAATATTGAGTGGGTTTGCACAACTCAACAGAACCAAAGCGTAATTTTTGGTTGAATTGGATGAAACGGTTGTTAAAATGGTACATGCAATCATTATACGTTCTAAGGTGAGCTTTTTTAAATTAAAGCTGTTACCGGCGTAGCGAACCAGTCGTTAAACTATTTGAATCTCATCACTGTACAATCGTATGTAAAACATAAAAATAGGTTACAAATTTGGATCAGCTTTTATAACTTCTGCAGTTTTCATCTCAGCAAGTAAAGTTGGTCCAATGTTAATGACTCAAAGCGAAATATGCTGTATTCTTTTAACAACTTAATTTATTAATCAAAACAAAAAGAAAGAAGTTACAAGAAAGTTACTTACTTTCTAATAGAGATTTTTCTAACAAAAGCATATTTTCTCTCATGTTTCTGATTTTTTGCCTCAAAATTAGACTGTTCAAATTTTGTAAGATGTTGGTTGTAATTTTCTGATTTAAGGGGTCTTAAGGGATACATACAGCATTGTTAAACTCGTGTATTAAATATTTAACAATAAAAAATTTGTTCTCAAAATTTTTCAGAGTTTTTGCATTGAACGAAAGGTATTCTTTTCAAATTCTACAAACACAAAAAAAGTTACTAAAAGTATTATTAATCCAAAAAAAATATATGTTTTATTGCTCAAAAAATTCCAAACCCTTCTCTCCAAAAACTCATGAAATTTCTTCTTATAGTTCAAAAAATATTCAAATTTGAAATTACAATCAGAAATTACGGAGGCATCAGGGGAAGCAGCAACTTTTTAAAAATATAATTATTAGTGTAATCATCGGTGTAATATGAATTGAAAAATTACTGTTTATATGACCCCAAATATTTTTTCCTGTATATCTTTTAAGCTAATGATTGGATGCAAAAGAAATTTAGTACAGAAATTATTGAGACCATTATCAACCTAATTCTGGAAAAACTTGGATTCCAATATGAAATAAATTCTATTTTATAAATTATGGTAATTATTTACGTTAATTGAGTTACTCCTATAACAATATAATTTCGTACCTTTTGAATCACTAACATCGATACCAATTTTATCAACAAGGATATCTAAAATAATTAAAATTGCACTATTTTTTCACAATTGCTCGTACTTTAACACTACAAATATATTAATACTTCATACATAACACAAAGATAAATTCAATATTACTTACACAGTAAATTTACTAATAAAAAAAGACACAATAAATACTTAATATATATAAAATACACAAAACGTACATTAATCTTTCATTTATAATAGTAGCATCCAAACCGCATATACATTAAATATACCATCATGTTTCGATGGGGTAGTGATTTTTGTTTTAAATTTAGCTTATTACTGATGACGGATTCATGAACGGCGTGTCATGAACTCAAACCACTGAAGGCCAATCGTGTAGAGGAATTGATGCACGTTCAATTTGTCCTCCCGTTGGAGTGGAGGGGAAGTTCGGAAAGGGAGGTGGCAGCTCAGGTGCCGTCTTCGTCACTTCACCATGGTTTAAAATTACAAGGTTTATGGTCAATAACCTTCGAGTTGCTTTATAGTGCCACGTCAATAAATACTCACTAACTTATCATTTGAAATCATATTTACTCATTATTAAATTTTGATCTATCGAAAATTATGTGTAAAACTTAAAAAAAACACCCCTTTAAAAATATGACCCTTCATATTAATAAAATTTTGATAAGCATAGAGATCTCAACATACAATTCAAATGTTTGGATATTTTAATCTTTAGTGAATAAGTTTGAACTGAAAAAAGTCAAAATTATTCGGAAAAGAGTTTTATTCATTATTTTATAAAATATAAATTTTAAAAATTTGGGGATACGGTGGGAGGAAAACACTCTTTAAATAAGACTATATTTTCTCTGATTTGGGGCATAGTTAAATAAAGAAGCCTATTTAATATCTGATTACGTTTCAAACATGTATTTTCGAATAGTAGTGGCAACATCTCGTAACTAAATGAGAAATTTTTGAATTAGAAATAAATCATAAATGTAGGGTTATTTATTGAGTTAATATAAAATACTAGGCAATATTTTGTGTTACGTAATTCTTGTCCAATGGAAAAATGCGTAACTGATGTCAAACGAGATTTGCAAATTGCGTGACTGAAGTTTTCTACCAGCATGTAAGTATCCCAGCGGGTGGTGAAAGGAGAATTCCGTGTTTTTATTTGGACATGCTGTTTCTGTTATTTTTGCTATATGGGGAAACAGCAGGAAAAATTCTTAACAATGCTATTGTTATAAAATTTTATTATTTTACAACCGGCATAATTTGAATAGCTAAGGGTTTCATACTAAAATTTGTTATAAAACTTACGCATTAAAATATTGATTCTTGTGTAATGTTTTACAGAAACTGTAGCATGCAGCTAAGGAATTTTTAGATTTAGTTACTTCCCTCGATTAAAAATCTGTAACTGTAAGTTAACTAGTTTCTTTTTTTAAAGAAAATAATTCTTTCTTGGAGTAAACATATTTGCAGATCTTTAAAAAAGAATGCTATATTTGTATCTAAATGAAATAAAGGTCAATGATGGTAATGTGGAAGTTTGGAGAATCAAGCACCATATCAGGTGTCTTTCTGAGGTTAATATTAGAGATTCAGTTACCTTCTACAGTAATGACAAAAAATATTGTAATTTATTAAGTTTTATTTATAACAAATCAGAACCATCCTGAGTTAAATACAAGTACATTCAAAATAATTTTCAAAATTGAAATTTTGTATATAAAGACAGGATAATTTAGGATATATATATATAAATGTTGTTATAAAAATATAATTTATTAAAAAGAATTACTATTTTAGTTTCATTTTGACATAGGAAATTTCAGTTGCAAAGAGTTAGCTGAAATTCTGATGACTCATTAATCCTATTTCGAATATTAAGAGGAGCGAGTGGAAAACGCAACATTTCACAAATATGTATTTAGACCATTAACAAACGATGCAATAAGTTTCATCAATATTTCCTCATGGTTTGAAATAATCAAATTACACATATAAGTATAGAACATACATACGTGATAAGTTACGGCTCGTGTGGGGCTAGGGGATCCCCTCTAGTGATATTCTATATCACTTAACAAAAGACTACACAATCATACATGAAGACATACATAAGACTTGAATACTTCTAATATTTAACGGTTGTAACTCAATTCTTGAATTCCTGGCTCAGTTTAAGTTGGAGTTCAGGTGGTGTGAGTGGCCTACACGTCACTCCCTTTCTAGAAGCGGCGAGCTCGGTCCCTACTCGACCATTTCCCATTTGCTAATTCTCCTATTTCCGCAACGGAAGACTGGGTACCTACGCGTCCAGTCTTCACTCGGTAATTATCTCACTCTCCTCTTTTTAGTTTACTGGTGGCTGCGGCGCCAGTGCCCTCTATGGAAAATCCCTCTCCCATATATATATACCGTACATCGGGAATGATGTGCTTATGTAGTATGTTCATGCATGATATATGTATATGCAGGGTGATTCTAAAACCATGGGACAAACTTTGCAGGGTAGTAGAGCTCACCCCAAAATAAACAATTTTTGTACAAGAATATATGGGCAGAAATGCCACTTTGTGACACAGACAGAAAGAATAACACATCAATGTGAGCATAAAATGTTCATTAGCTGTGTACTTAACAAGTGATTCCGTAGAGAAAATGTTAAGACAGTTTTAGAAATTGCATCCACCAAGCGTCATGCATGCTTGGCGACATTTACAGCATGATTGGCTAAAACTATTGGTGATAGTTGAAGGCAGAAAAACGGTGTGCCAGTGATTTGCTGAACCACCAAAATTGGCATTTGCGCTTGAAATTTCGGTCATTATGGGTGATTTTATTTACAGCAAAAAAGCGTACATGCGTCTTATGTACGGTGTCGTTAATGGTAATAGCAGAGCAGCCTTGAGGCTCTATCAGGAACGCTTTCCAAGTAGACGTATGCCGAACCACAAAATGTTTCAGCGATTACATCGACAGCTATGGAAGAATAGTTCATTTATCGCTAGTATTGGTGGAAGGGGTAGATCAAGGACTGTATGACAAATACATCCGGAAGAAGTCATATTGGACCATATGGACGAAACACCCGGCACAAGTACAAGGGCTGTAGCATGTCGTCTACATGTCAGTCAACCAACCGTTTGGTGAGTTTTACTATTGGACTGTTGGTGGATGCAATTTCTATTACTGTTTTAACATTTTTCGTACTAAACCACTTGTTAAATATTCTGCTAATGAACGTTTTATGCTTCCGTTAATGTGTTATTTTTTTGTTTGTGCCCCCCTTCAGAACATATATTACTATACAAAAATTGTTTGCATTAGTGAACTCTATCCCCCCTCAAAGGGTTTCCCAGGATCTTAGAATCACCCTGTACGTATATATCAGTATAATTCATCATACTAATTGTGTATGGAAAATATTTGGTTGGGGGAAAAGAAATCCGTTGTTCTTTGGGGAGATGGTTGTAGTGATCGATATCTCGTAAAGTATTGATCAGGCAATTTCAGATTTGAGCTCGATGGAAAGGCGATATTTCACAATAAAAAAATTTGTATGCTGTTTTTTGTTTAATCCATTCAGTTGTGAGTTACAGGGTGTTAAAAGTTGAAATCAACAAAGAGAAAATTCAGTACGCTTTATAGTTTTTCTTTGATAAAGGCGAAAATGCAAGCCAGTGTGAATGCCAAATTGTGAATGATGTTTATGGTCTCTATACTATAGCAGCCAATTGCGTGCAATTTTGGTTTCGTCGATTCCGTTCAGGTATTCCCGCTGTTGAAACTGTCGATTAAATCACAAGAATGATTGAAGTTGCCCGGTATTTTAGTACTCGAAACATCACCCAGGAGCTAAAGATTGATGATAAAATAGTTTTAAATCATTTGCACAAAGCCGCATACAAAAGAAGCTTGTTGTTTGAGTGCCACACCAGTAAACACAAAAACATGATGGATCGAATTTCCATCTGTGAAGCCCTAGCAAAGTGGAATGAAATCAACCCCTTTCTTAAATGATTGTTGACTGTGGATGAGAAATGGGTTGCATGCGACAACATTGTGCAAAAACTATAGTGGTCAAAGCGTGGTGAAGCAGCTCAAACTGTGGCCGAATCAGGAAGGTCACACTGTGCATTTAGTGATACTGGACAGGAATAATTTGTTACAAATTGCTTTCAAGTTTCCAAATACTAAATTCGGATCTCTACTCTCAACAACTGAACCGTTTGAAGCTAGCAATTGACTAGAAAAGGCCAGAATTGGCCAACAGAAGAAGTGTGGTATTCCATCAGAACGACGGCAAGACACACACTGTAGTGACTTGCTAGGAACTCCAGGAGCTTGTTTGGAAAGTTTTGATACATCCACCATGTAGTCCGGACCTGATATCGAGCAATTACTATGTTTTTCTTGAGTTAGAAAACACCCTTAGTGATAAAAAACAGCCATCAAAAATTCTATGAGAAAGGCGCATTATGAAGCTACCTTTAGAAAGGCAACAAATTAGAAAACAGAACGATGCATATTTGACTAAAATTGGTAGTCAACTATGCATGTTAAATGAAGTTTTGAAGTTCACGTAAGAGTAATGGATTTCTTTTTCCCCAACCTAATATTTTGAAAATGGACCAAATTATGCTTAAAAGCCTAAAACTTCGAAGATATTATTTTATGCTGAGTAAAAAAATCACATGTATTATTTCAACTGTTTTATAATTTATTTTAAAAAATTTTTTAAGAATTTTTTTTCAGAAAAAGATTTTAGTGCTGAGTGCAAAATTATTCCCCTTCTCTATGTTTTAATAATTCATTTAAAAAATCCTAAGAGTTAAATTTTTCATATGCTTAAATCTCGGTTGAAATTTTATAAAACATCATATTGAATTTTTAAAGCGGAAGAATAAATATTTCATTAAATAGTGAAAAATAACAAAACATTTAAATTACTCAAATGCTTTCCAGAAAAGTCTTATGTGTTTTATTTAAAACATACATTAACAAACTATAATTTTGAATAATTTTTAACAAAACTTAAAAATTTTAACCTTTTTAATGGAGTAAAAAGCAAAATAAGGTTGCAAATGTAAGGTAAGGAAATTGGAAAACGATGAAATTATGCAATTCTTTTTAATCACTTCAAGCTCATGTTATTTCTGAATTATGGGTAAAAAAATGTCAATTTTTTTACGCTTGTTTTCAAACATACACATCTTTTTAAACATAATGGTACCAATCACATACAAAATTTCCTTAAAACTAATGTAAAAAATCTATTTAAATAAATGAGTAATTTAAATATAAAGTTGGCTATCTGTATGACAGCAGTCATTAGATTTTAGTGTCGAATCACTCTAATTATAAATATAAAGTTTAGAATACCTAGCTTTTATCTTAAATTATAAATTTTACTTACATCTTTTACATTTATATAAATGACTATGAAATTATTATTCAAAATTTAAACATGTATGATAAATTCAACCCAACATCGCCCTCTGTACAGTAGAATCTTGTTTCTCTTCTTACCTTCTTTCCTTTACTGTCTCTCTTTGAGCAGCGAATAATACACTGTCGTGTTGGATGAGTTTTCTGTTGAGGGAATGTAGTCTACAAAATGTCTTTCATACAGCGTGAAAGAGAGTGGTCAGCAGAAGGGCGAACTCTTTTTGCCTAAAATTCCATCGAGTGGTACTTTTTAATTATTCGATACCATAGAAAGCACATGTGAAAAAATTCGACAAGGACCAAGTGCACAGTGTAAATTTTCACAGTGCTTGAGCTACACTCGGGATGAGCCAGGATGGTAAGTTTCGTCTGCCCAAACTTAGCTAAGGAAATGCCGGGAAGAGTTTGAGTAAAAAAGTATGAAAAATGTCATTTGCTATAATTTTTAAATGGATTAAAATCATTAAAATAATCATTTTCGAAATATATGGTGTTACTGATTAACAATTTAAGGACAAGGCTATACTTTTTTGTAAAATCAAGAACATTTATCGCGTTAGATTAGTAAGTCAGTTAAATAAAAATAAAAAGATTTCTTCTGATTTGTTGCTAAAAATTAAAACTAAGAATGAATTTAAATGTAATTTACGTGTTTGTTTAAAAAAGGGCTATTTTTATGAAATTCAACAGCAGATTTAAATTCATTTTAAATCTATACTTTTATTGTACTGACTATTGAAATAAGTATTTATTTTTAGTTCATTATTCCTCGCAACGAGTATTTTAAGTAGAACAATGAGCTTTGTTGAACAGTGAATCCTTTGTATTTATAGAAACCTTTACCTTGAAACGGACTTTCCTTTAATCCCAAATGCCTCATATTATTCTCAAATAAACCATGAGCAAATATTTATTCAAGAGATCAGTTTGAAGTAGGAGTATTCATGAACTCACCTGCATGCTTAGGTATTTTCTCGCGGAATTATTAATAATTCCTTCAGTCTGCATGCAATCCCCACTTCTCTCTGTATTATGAAAGCTTAATTGAACGAAATGTTGAAGCCGCCATCTTGATCAGTGATATGCTGATTTTCGCATGCAATAAGTGAAAAGAATGAAAAATATTATTACAAAGCAAGGCTGTTGTGCATTTAATTATTAAGTACGCATTAAAATTTCATTGCGTATCAAATTATTTCAAAGATTAAAGTTTAGAACCTTAAGTTTATTATAATAGTTAAATAATTTTGGAGATTTCTCAATGTTTTTGAAGTAGGGTTACCAGTCTGCCATCTTCTGCCAGACACGTTTCGTTTTTCTTTTTCATCAATATTAATTGGGATTGTTAATATTCCTTAGAATATATATATACTACATTGGATTAGTTGACTGTCCCTGTTCATATGTTAAGCATACATGTCTGTCAGTTTTATATCCCGAAAACATTTTATGCGCATATTTTATTAAAATATAATTAAAATAAAGTTATGAAAATTAATTTTACTTCAAATTCTTTCCCAAACCCCTCAGAAGATGCAAATAAATAGAAATACCTCCTACAACCAATTCTCACTACTGGAGAGAATTCCTATGAAAGAAGTTATGCTAACTTCCATTTTTGCTGAACTCTTCATGCGATGGTTGTTTGTTGCCAGAGAAGAAACTCAATTCGAAAGGTGAAAAAGCCGATATGCTCTTAGCTTATAAGTCTGTCGACGATAACAGTATACGTTGGGAGAAGATTTCCACCCAAACCCTGCGGATCTCTATTCAAGCAAGCAAAAACTTGGCAGCCAAATTTTAAGAATGTAGGTCAAATAGCTCAAAAACGGAATTTTTTAAAACTATTAACACCCCGTAACCGCTTCTAGGGAGTCGTTTTCCCTAAAACTCGTTCTTCGCTAGCTTTAAATCGATAGGTCTAATAGTTCCATAGATATCGTGTAAGTGAGTGAATGGGAGTGTAAGTCACTTTTCTCTTATATACAGGGTGGTCCCGAATTCATGGTACAAACTTTAAGAGGACATTGTAACAATCATTTAATGTACGGGCGCAAGTGACTCGCGGTAAGGCACAAACACAAAAAATAAGGGACGAAATGAAAGACAAAGTGTTTATTGAAAGCTTCGTTGACAAGTGTAATGTTTGCAATAACTGTTCATAACATGATCTATGAAGTCCAGATGCAGTGCACATTGCTGTACCATCCACTGGCAGTCGGAGAAGGTAGTTTGCCGTATTCAAAGCTTGCACTCGCTGAAAATGGAAGAGGTGTGAGCGATTTTCGTTTAACACTCTACAAACGATTTCTAATTTTGCCGGCATTTACAGTTATCACGTCAGAGTTTTGCGCGCGCGTGCGTCGGATAATTTTGTACATTTAAGCTTAGATGAGGAATTATTGCTAAAATATTTATCACTTTCAATTGTTTTCCTAAAATTATTTTTAAACATAGTTCCATGAAAGCTTTAATCACGATTATATAAAATGGTTAGATAAAATAAGCTGTTTTAAATTAATTTCGAAGGTTATTCCTTTTTTAAAATTTTGATCAAATAAAAAGGTATTTTAAGAGCTCTAACAGAAAACGCAAGTAAACTTTCATTATTATGACATTTCAATACTGATTTTTGGAAGTTCACAAATTTTATTTATTAATCATTAAGCATGTTTGAAGTGAGTAAATAAAAGGGTGTTTTGTTTTTTGTCCTTAGTCTTTCGATTATTACAACAGGGTTTCGTAAATCATGGAAAGTTAATATTTACTCTGAGAAAACATTAAATATATTTCTTTATGTCAAATCAGATTAAAAAAATGTTGAAATTTAATTAGTCTGTGTGTCTTGGAAAAACAGATTCATCGTAGTAAATATAGATTTGTAGATAAAAATTTGTTTCTGCAAAACGCATTCTTATAAAACATTAAATAACGCAAAAAAAATTAAAAAGAACATAAGTATATAAAATCTCGAAATAGAATAACTTAGATGGTAAGATACGAAGTTGAAAGACTGCAAGTATGTGATGTGTGAAACTTTTTTATTCATCGATGATTTTATTCTTTATAAACACACCAGTTTTTCCTCTGTGTGGTCATTTACTACCTTAACATTTTTCCGGAGTTACTCCCTGGTTATGACTTAAATTTTAATGAGGCTTAGAAGTCGAATATTAAAAGCTGCTTTTATAAATTGTCTATGTCATAGCTAAAGTGCTGAAATCAGTTAATTTGCAGATTATCTGAGAAATCTGCACATTTAACTAGAATGACTTAGAGTGATCTGTTAAAGTACGGAATTGTTTTTTCATTTCACAAATTACTTAGGCAATCTGTGAATTACCTATATAATTTGCACTTTATCTACTAGGCACTCACTAAAATGAAAATATCTTTGTTGGAACAATAGCACCGTTTCTGTACGCTTAAATTAAATGCTGTTAATTTTTTTGATATCTAAGGAATCAAGTTTATATAATTGAACAATCAACACACTACATGATAAGAGCAATCATCAATTAATTGACAAAACCTTAAATCTAAAAGACAAAGAGTCAAACAGCTTAAAATATTATTGAAATTAAGGAAATTGACAATGTTATATATTTATTGATTAATATCAAAATAAAACCAATAAATACAATTAAGCAAACAGCAAATTAGTTGATAGAATCAATCAATTGTAAAAAACTACGATACAAATAATCAAATAGTTTAACATATTACTGCTATTAAAAAATTAATCTGGCTAACATGATAAAATTACCCTTACGTATTCGTGCAATCTAAAAATTGGTGACACTTTGAATTTCACAGCACTTAGTTTTTGCAACAAGCTTACCTATTTCTGGTTTATTTGGATTTTCAATCACATTTTTTAAAACCCTTCCCGGTGCAAAGGATTTGTTATGAATTAATTCAATGATTCTTTTATCTAAGATATTTACTATCTCCACCACTCTGTTGCTAGACGTTTCGGATAAATTATTCTGTGGGATAAGTCAAAGTTCTAATCAAAATTCCTAATACAAAGGAAACGAGAAAAACTTTCGAATGTTAATGATACGGAACTAACTAATGCA
This sequence comes from Trichonephila clavipes, assembly GCA_019973935.1. Classification (NCBI taxonomy): domain Eukaryota; kingdom Metazoa; phylum Arthropoda; class Arachnida; order Araneae; family Nephilidae; genus Trichonephila; species Trichonephila clavipes. Next base: position 467,558 of record BMAU01000393.1, read on the forward strand.
AAGATTACCTAGTTAAAATACAGAAAACTCTTGATTCCGCACTTTAACGGTGAAAATCAGTAAATCTGAAGATTAGCTAGGTAATCTGCTCGTTAACGACTTTCGAGCTTTAACGGTAACATTTATAATTCTTTTATTTTTTGAGTGATGTGACATGGAACTTGAGAAAGCAAATAACTTTATAGATGTTCTTTTTATTCCCCGGCAGTGACGGACAGAAAATCATTTGTTTTAACAAAAAGCATAATTTGTACTTTGGAAATGAAGTATTAATTTTCGTTCAAGCTTAGCAATAACTATTCAAGATGAAAAAAAAAGTGATACAAGATGAACTTTATTTGTATGTAACCACTGACAGATTTCTTTCTTGTTTTAAAGTAATCACAACAAAAAAATATCTATTTTTGTTTCCAGGATGAATTAACTTCTTATGTCGTAACTGATGTAGGCTTTCATGAAACGTCTTTTATTGTTTGTTGAAGATTATTTATGTAACATTTGTAATGAGGAAAACGTAGTAGTATGACGAATGTGGGAGAAAAATCGAACGTCCAAACAATATGTTATGAGGCATCTATTTCAGGTGAAAAATGTTGAATATTAATTTTCTGCTCGAGCAAAACTTCGTCCTTTTTGGAAACATTCTAATTTTGCCGACATTTAAAGTTATCACACATCAGTGTGTGTGTGTTGGAATATATGGAGTTTGGGCAGGTAAGGAACATTTTCATATGAGTGCACGGCTTATACTTTCATTTAATTCGCTTTGTGAAATTTGATGAAAATCCTGCATTGTTTTTATTACACTTATTTATTACTCAGAAATACTATTTTACGCAGATAGACGAACTCTTACGTTGGCCAATCAAAACGCTTCCTTTCAACTTCTGACTGTCAAACTTCTCTTTGCTGATCTTTTTTTTTTCTTCAGAGCTTCGGACGTTTCGTGCAACTAAATTGTCCCTCCACCCGTAGGTTTTAAAAAAGCTTTTTCAATATATGTAAATTTTTATCTTCTCCTCTTTAAAATAAATTTCTTCTTTCATTCTCTCAGTAGCCCATTTTTATATACCAAATATTTTAACTCACACTGGCTAATTAAAAATTTAGTACAGTCATTCTCGATTCTTAACAGGAGATTAAAGCCCAACAAGGTTATATGCTCCGTACAGTCCTCTCAACTTCAGAAACACAAAAATAATAATGGCGCATCTTTTTATTTGAAAATTTTCAGTTTTTATGCTTTTTCTATTCGGAAAAACTATAATAATCTCTAATTTTAATTCTGAGATAGATTTTTAAAACTACTTACACTATATATATAACCAGAATTAGTTAAATTATAAGTTCAAAATTTCATCAAATACCTTCTGTTTTTTTTCTCTTATACTTATACACTTACTTGAAAAACTGAACTTCTTTTAACTAAAAAAACAGCAATTTTACAGTACCTAAAATAAAAATTATGTGCTTAATCTGAAGTTACACTTTCATATCAGCACTGGCGTAGCCAGTCCTGAGTGGGTCTGATACTAGAATTTCTTCGGGGAGCTTTTTTGAAGCCCTTTGATAGTTTAAGATATTTTGTTTACACATATTGAAGCCCCTGAAGCTTGAGGCCCCGTATCATTGATATGACAGTAGCTACGCCCCTGCATATCAGGCTGAAAAAGAGATGAAGTTGCTTTCTTCGAAATACCAACTAAGAGTCATTCGAGAATTGATGTCTAAGTTAAAGGAGATTAAAGCATCTACATGATTTTGCATAACAATTTACATACAGAAAGATTTTTCTTGGCACGTCGGAATGTATTTCCGAAGACGTGAACAATCATTTCAACAATTTGCAGATTAGGAAAAAGTATCGTAAAAAGAATTTTAATGTGAACGTTATTTAAGCATTGTAGGAGCGTAAAGTTTAGTCAGACACATGCTCACATCAAGAAGGTTTTGGAAAACTTCGGTACGAGAATGAAGAAACTATGACGAGCAACTTTAGTAACCGGTTTATCATGAAATATAAGCTGGAAAAAGAGACTCTCTCACGGCACATCTTAACAATTATCTTCATATGACTCGAATTGTAAACAATAAATTTTTGCAGTACTTGGTGCGATGTTATTGTCAAATATAGTTTTCACCTCTAATATAGAACCATAAGAGGAACCGTCTGTAATGGTGTACTGCTGGAACAAATTGGAGTATTTAGTAATGGAGACATGTTTTCTTTAGATCGAATCTCGTTTTTCCCTTAACCGGAAAGATGGAGAACAGTAAGTGTGTTCTGAAACAATGTGTTCCGAAAGGAAGAAATATCTCACATAGTTTACATTATCGATTTTTGGGTCTAGCACCTAGATCTATTGTGTGGTACGTCATAATCTTTACATCGCGGTTGCAATAGGCTTTTGTAAAAAAAAAACTTTAACAACCCAGTGGTATGTAATTGATGTTTAGCGGTCAGTGACTTTGACGTACAACCGGAAACATAGAATATTATTGCAATAAAATAATGCTCACTCTCGAAAGGAATGACAGTATTTTTGTTTCTATTATGGGCTCATAATGTAGACATGTCTTGTTGACAAAATTGAAATATCTGGAGCATCATCCTATTTAAATTAGGGATGATATACCACGAGACATTCCACGATGTATCCACTTTTGTAAGTGAGGCATCTTTATGTTTTTAATATTTACCTTTGTAGAACATTAACTAAGACATGTTTCTATTTTTAATTATTTAATCTTCTAATCATATATAAACATCAAAACATGTTTCTATAAGCTTTTCTTGTGTGAATTTCAAAATGGTAAATAAAAAGAAAGTCAATCAAACGCATAAAAGGAAAAGAAATATAATTTTGTAGACATTTTGTCCAGACATGCAAGACTTCAACTTTTTCAAATAAATTGGCGAGCCATTTTCTTGCAATGAATGCCAATTCTGAAAGGACTATAAGATTTCAGAATAAACTTCAATCTTACATGTCTGTTTATCACGATATTTTCACGCGCTAATCAAATTAATCACGAAATCTCCGGCTACATGATCAACATCAGCTCTGAACGAGTGCGAAGTAGCATCCATAAGTATCGAACGTGATTTTGAACCAGTACTTCACTAGAAATTCCGCGTTCTTGGTTACAACTAATAGATTTTGTAAGCATATTTTGGAATTTTCATTTATCTAATGATTGATCTGAGCAAATAAAACATTTAAAAATGTTACTGTGTATAAGTTAAATATGTTTTTCTTTGGAAAATCAATATTTAACTCGAAATTTTTTTGAATGTGTTGCAAACAATATATTCTAAATCTAATTAAGAAATTTCGGGATAATTTTTTCCCTTTCTTTTATGTGGTCGCTATACACAACACAAAAACACATTAGAGTATAAATTTTTCCTACCGCTTACTCAAAATGTTGCATTCATTACAACAGTGTAATTCATGAGTAAGGGTGGCTCTGTTGTATTTGCATTCCATGTTTTAATTTTTTTAACCTCAAACTCATTTTGAATTACAAGGTATTTGTGAGTTGTATGTGAGTCAATAATAAAAATAGGCTTCCCGATGGCCTAGTATACGGATGGAACGTAACACATTAAGTTTTAATTATAAATACATTGAATACACGTATTATAACTTTTGCTTCGTTACCTATAATATCAAGTTTTTTATGATTAAATTTTTCGAAACGAGTTTGCAAGGTATAAAAAGTGAGTGATATTAAAAAATAAAAGCTTCTACAATCAATGAACAAAACAAGTAAAAAAGTCCTGTCACAATTTCTTATACTTAAGTTTATGAAAATGAGAGTATAAAATTAATTCCCTCGAGCCCCTCTCTCTTAAGCACCATCTGTAATTTTAATAAAATAGCTTTTGATGAGAAAAAAAGAATGTTAAACTTTTTCCCCTTCCTTCGACCACAAAAGCCACTTTTTCATCATCCTTTACAAGTACCAAAAAAAAAACTTTCAAAGAAAAGAAAAGCGTATACGAGTTGCGAAAAACGCGGAAGAAATTGAAGAAAATTTTATTCGCCAATTTTTCCGTAATACTTTCAATATCCAATTAGTTGGTTGAGAATTTTTCAAAAGACAAGGGTCAGTTACCCTGAAGTGTTTACGGAAGAGAATGAAAAAATAGTCTCTCGGGTGTTTTTAATCGATTATCTTATTCTTTGTTGCAAAGGGAGACGCCCCAATTAAGGATCCAAAAGTGGCTCCGGTTTTGACTCCACTATTTTTCTCCAATTATCTCCGCTAATATTCTCAAATTACTTGATGAATGAAAAACATGGATGTGGTTTGATGTCTTGTGGAAACTTAATTAAACTCAATTAATGTAACTTTTTTTTTCGATCGGGAGATGGTGCAACATTAGCTCTAGAAAGAAGGGGGTGCAACAATACTTGTTTACATCACATTGTTGCAAACAATATATAATTTTTTTTAATACAAGAAATCTTATTATAATTATAAAAACACATTTCCTTTTTCTTAGAAATTTAATTAATGTATAAAGGGAAGATTAGTATTCGGAGTACCCATTATCATGAAGTATTTAGATATATGATAGAAATCTGAAAGAGATATTTTTTATCCCAACCACTATCCTTCCCCCTACACACACACTGGCGTCCCACATAATTTTTTATTTAAGATAAATTTTATACATACGTTCATTACACTCTGAGAATAATTTTGCTAACAAATAAAGTCTTAACGGAGATTACTTCATGTAATATGCAATAATTATCGAAACATGTTGTGTAATAATTAAAAAACTGAATATCTAATAAGGAATGTGGCCTCTCCTTGCTGCTATTCTGGCTTCACAGTGAGTTTTTATACTACAAATTGATCGCGACAGTTTCTCCTCTTCTATTAGCACAGATTTTAATATGTTAAATGCATGCTAGCAATATGCATTCCCTACGATGCCGAAAAATGTGAATGTGACCATTATGATGCTGCAAACAGAACGTGGATTCGTGTGAAAAGACAATGTCGCTCCATTGATAGTCTAGAATCGTCATTGATCATGCCATTGAAGGGGCTTCTGCCTATGATGCTGCGTCAAGGTTAGCCGAAGCATCGTCAAAGCGTTCATGCAGACACTTGCTGTCTTGCAAGAGATCCAATTTCTTGATTCAGGGCTCGCGACTGGGGCTATCCATTAAGGACATGCAGGTAACATGTCTGTCTTCTCGGCTGTTAGAGATAACGGGTTGGCGAGATATAACATGGAGTTCTCTGTGACCATCTATAACCCATCTATTCTTCATTTTGCAGACAAATACAGGATCCTGACCAACGCGGACAGCAATACAGCGATAAAATAAGCCGCAATCTCGATAGGCTACAATTCGACCTCTATCAAAGTCAGAAACATTTCTCTATCGTACAAGAAGCACTACAGAAACTTTTCACGAGGCAGCAATTCATATGTACTAATTTGTGTATGAGAAATGTGCTGTATTTTTTCTTTTAAACACGTTGTAGGTGTCTCTACCGACACCTGCTTTGCATTAATCCGATGAAAAGCTAATTATTTGCAGATATCACAGTATCTTCTTCCTTTCGTGTAAATTTCCCATGTGTAGCATATCACCTTCTTGATATAGCAATTTTAATGGCCACACTAGCGCAGTAAATCTCAGATTCTCCTAATGTCTGTCATTCCCTATAACTGCGGTAGCTAAATTATTTTACAAAATCCAAATTTCTTGGAAATTATTACGATCATTATTACACCTCTCAAATTCGTTACAAACATTTATATTGTCGCGGTATTATCTAGATTAGCCAGTAACAACCTCCGGACAGGGATGACCACTTTTATCTAGTGGTCATGTTACTGGACTTCGAATCCATAGGTCGAGGGTTCTGTCCGGATGAGTGTCACTTCATAGGTGATATTGAATTAACATTAAAAAAAGTGCAATCTACTGATCTGTCGTGGCACCATCTACCAGCAAGAAGAACAACCAAAATTCATCAGACTCACTTGACGCAACCACAACAACTAACTCGCTCGCCATAACAAACATCTCGTTCCACCGACTCACAGCTGGGAGAGTACTGTAGCAGTATCAACTAGATCAGCCAGTAGCAGCCTCCGGGTAATCACTTTTGTCTAGAAGTCATGTTACTGGGTTTCAGATCCATATGTCACGGTTTCTGTTCTCCGTATAAGTGCCACTTCATTTTTTCCGAAAACAAAAGACTCACTATTTTTTAGCTCAGTAAGAAGAATATTGTTCACATAAATCAAAAGATATATCTAAAAAAATTATAAGTAAAGCTCAATAAACTCAATAAATTTTAATTAAAATGCCATTATTGATTAACATTAAAAAATAGCAAAAATTCATTAAAACACGCTCAAATAAGTGCAATTTCCTTATAGTTTGGCAAATAAATCAACCACGCAATTGTTTTTATTTAGAATAAGCAATTATTAAAACCCAGAACAATCCGAGGAACTTTATTTTGTTTTTCCTTTTACACCAACGTTGAATTATTTATATCGCGTGCTTGACATAAATAAAAAATTTAATTAAAATACGCGATGCCCTAATTTGTCTTGTGAGCATAGCAACTTATAACTATCGGTCCAATAAGCGTAATTTTCTTCCGTTGAAATCAGCCAATTATTGAACTAAACTACTCAGTTAATGATGAAAATCCTTAAATCTTATTTTTCGGGAGAAAAGAAGTAAGCTAACTTCTTTGACTGGAGTTCTGGAGTTCATGATTAATCTCTTTCGTGTCCTTAGAACAATAATTTACTTGATGACTGTTGACAAATAATTACGCATTGATAATCGATGAGACGCCTTGGCCTCTTTTCTCAGTGAAAATTGACACTTCTATGTAGATATTTCTGAAAAGAAAAAAATATAGGTTTTCGATAAAATCATAAATGAATAATTGATAACCTGAAAAGTAGGTTATAGAAATCTCGGTATCCACGCATTATCTTTTTTATTTCAGTTCAAGACGAATACATCATTTGCGATTTTACTATTTACATTCACCATTATCAGTTGAGTGAGGAATTTTGAACTGTATTGGAAATATTGGATAATTGCAAGAAATTAGGGCAAATAAAACAAAAATTACACTTCTTAAATTTCAATAGAAAAAAAAACCCAATGATTTATCATTAGTTTGCCAAAACGAGGGAAAACAAACCTTTTATACGAAAATGAGCTAGATTTCCGATTAGATAGCATCCTAAAGTGAAATCCTTAAAAAAAAATTTCTTGACTTTATTAATTTAAAGAATGAAAAAACTACCCACTTCTCTACGATTTTAAGATTTAAAAAATTTAATTGATTTCTATAAAGTAAGAAGGAAAATAAAGATTCACACACACAGCAGAAAATAAAACAGATTTATAAGTGTATAACATAAGAGTATTAGGGGTGGATCAAAAATTTTTTTCATAATTTAAAAATCTATCTTTACGGAAAACAAGTTCCCTGATATATATATGAAGGGGAAAATAAAACAGAGAAAAATATTATTATTACTCTTATTTATGTTTCATACTTTCCGAAGGAGAATGAAGTTTAGTTATTTAAGTTTTTTTTTCCAATTCCTACAATCAGTTCACTCTCCCCTTATATATCTATATATATATATATATATATATATATATATATATATATATATATATATATATATATATATATATATATATATATATATATATATATTAAACTGATAGTGAATGACACTTGATGTCAATGCAGTTTTTTTTTTAAATATTAATTCATTAATTAAATTTAATTAATTAAGTTTAGTTTTATATGGGAGAAAAAATTAAATTTGTTCCGAATGAAGGCAATAGATGGCGACAATATACATTAACTATCCAACTACCAGGTATGAAAATCTCAATTTGTTTTTCAAGTAGGAATTAACATTTTTAAAAAATTATATTAGTAGCTTATATTAAAAAGTCAAAATAAATTTTACTACAGAAAAACAGGTATTTCAGTACTTCTTTTAACATTTATAGTGATAAAAGGACACTTACTAAATACTTAACAAGAAGAAAAACACAGGTACATTTAGAAGCTTCTTTAGTATTAAATTTTAAGAAATACCAACTGACGAAATGACAGAGCACGATAAATCTAAATACAGAAAGAATCTTGGATCGGTGGTGTGGAGGGAGAGAAAGACAGCTGGGATTATGAAATATTGCAATGTTTATTGTATTATTCAGGACTCATTTAGCTATAATCATCGTTTTTTGTATTTAATATTGCAGAAAAAATTTATTTTTAGTCGTAAATCACTTAAGGTATCCTAACACCACGTTCAGAGTACTTTTCAACAAGATAGCATATTTAAAGATTATTAATGGTTTTTAGGACTCTATACCTATAAATACAAATATTTAAATCACAATATTTAAAATAAATTACCTAAATTTTACTAAAATTACAATTATAATTTAAAATTAAGCAATATTTTTGAAAAACTTGAAAGAAATTAGAGAAAAAAGTAATGAACTTATATATTAGTAAAAGTATTATTAAAACAAATTAAATGCATTTATCTAGAAATTGTACTAAAATTTTAATATTTTATTAAAATTTGAAAAGTTTAGAGTTTATTGAATAAGCATTATAAGAAATGTGACATTTTTTATAAGACCATTATTTAAATAACAAGCCATACCTCAAAAAGTATTAATACAATAAGAAATATTTTAGCACATTCTCTAGAAAAATGCATAAATATCAGTTTGAAAAAGTTTTAGAGAAATACATTTGTAACATTTTGAGTTATTAGACTCGTCATACTAGATTTTGAGCAATTTAAAGGCCCACTTCTGATAGATCAAAGACCCACTTCCGGTTTTTCTAACTTTATAAAATTGATTGTAACTTTGTCTCTAGGTAGTGTAGAAACAAAGCAAAGTGTGTTTTGAAAATCCAAAAGATAGTTCTATTCAATACAATTAAAAACAAAAAATCTGAATTGACCGAATTTAGTCATTTCCAAAGCACGCGCGCGTGTGTTCGGATACCTTAAAAAGAAGTTTTTTTCCTTTCTTTTCGAAAATTCAACCCCCTTGAGGCAATATTAAATTCTGAATTCTTACTATTTTTACATATCACTGTATTTTTAGTTTTAAGTATTTATTTATCACTAGTTTTGTAACAGATAAAATTGATTTTGAATAAAGCAGACTTACCTCAGACATTATTTTTAGGAAGTGAATGGATCAGATATAATATAATACCCGTAATAAAAGACGTTATTTGATTTTAAAAAAAGCTAGCCAAAAAATATATCTAAGACGGAAGTATTGTTATGCGCATTACTTTCTTCAAATAAATTTAATTATTTATCTTTAAATGACGTTAATCATAAAAACGCTATCTGACGTATTAAAAGAAAAAAATATCAATTTTAATCTTGCTATTACTTTCAGATATTAGCTTGCTAAAGATGTAGCTCAAAATGTCTTGCGGTTTGACGGTTTGAAATATTTACAGAATTTTATTTTTGTACAAGCCGTTACTCACCCTCTTCTCAGGGTATTTCATGATGTTGTAAAAATAAATGTTGTATATAATATTCTAAGCTAAAATCAAGAGCGGGCCACATAAGATGCCAAATTCTTTTTATTTGTGAAACATTTCTAATGCATATGTGAATATCTTCATATTAATCAAGAAACACTGTAATAAAAACAAGTGTAAAACACAGCTTATAAAAAAACAATGTTTCCCACTTACAGCATACCAATCAATTTTAATTTAATTTTTGATGTATAAATTTTTTATTCTTCTCACTTATGACATTTTAATGTTTCTGATAAATCAGAATCTATAACAATGGTAAATTCCATGGAAAAGAATAGCGTTTATTTATATAAGTCAATAAAGCTAATAATAAAATAAATATTTTAATTTAAAATTAGTGGTGTTTATAAGCTAGTTTTAGGAGAGATTGTGAAAAGAGTTATTTTTAATAAGCAAATAAACTTCAATGCCGAAAAAGAAAAACGTAGTTTCCTTTTGTTAAAGCACATGGGTCAATACTATATAGATATTTTAATAAAAATTATTCAAAAAGCTTTTATCTGCTTATAAATATAATTTATCATTCTCAATCGATATTTGTCAATAACTATACGTATGTTTTAGTTTCGCAAATGATTGACATATGTCTAGAAACAGAAATTACTCAAGGCAATAAATTAAATTGGATGCTTAATATACAATATTTTGAAAACAGTTCAATATGACTGAAGTTTAAAAATCTACTAATATAAGCAAAATTGCAATTATTTTATTGTATTTTTCTAATATTCGTAATTGACAATGACCGCATAAGATACTTAAAAATATAAGAACAATTTAGTATTTCCGAGTATATAAAATTAAATATTGTACTCTATATAAATGTGTTAGACTCTAATTCAAGTATCGTTTACATTGCTCAATAAACAACTAGATATTTTCGTGGATATTTATAGTATTATGTAGACATTGATATTTTTACTTTTAAAGAATATTTTCTCCATCAAAGTATTTTAAATTCTAAGCACAGATCCTTCCAATTAGACGCTGTGTAGAGGGGGTAGAGCAGGGGTACTCAACCTTTTTTCCCGCCGGGCCACATACACATGACAAGTATTTCACGCGGGCCATATTGTTGTTTCTTATGCCATGTGATCTCAACTGTGTCAGATCCAGGCCCACGAAATTAATCATGGCAAGGAGCTAGATGTACGCCTGTCGTTGGCCGTAGCTTTGAGTACCATACAGGTTACAGTACGATTTAGCTCGGTTCCACCTCAATTTAGAGGGAGAACACTCTGGGGGTGGGGTCAGGAGTCTTCCACCTTTCTTCCCCTTCCACCAACCTCACGAGAGGACTTGCGGCTCGACGGCTATTTAGAGTACCCCCATGCCGCAAAGGCCCTATACATTTACAAACATACATGTCTTCTCCGGGACTCGAACCCAGGCCCTACGGCACAGCAGTCAGCGTCGCTAACCACTATAACAGATTGGCGACACACGGACTACATACACATGACAGGTATTTCATCCTGGCGGCAACATGTAGATAATAAATAAAAAAACACTACAAGACAAAAGCAACATTGGACAAAGCAAAATTGATCAAAATATTAAAACTCATTTTTGGCTTTTATTTTAATGCTATATTAACTTTTCGATCAAACACACACTCACAAAAATATTTATTTTTATACATACATTTTTTACTGATCATATTTCCTTTCATCTATGACCAAGCTTCTTGTGTGTGCGTGTGCGTGCTTACATTCTACTATTAAAAAATCAAATTGATAGCAAAATTGATATATTTGATTGTTAGAATTTCCCGATAAGTTTTTAGCACATTGTTCTCTAGTAATCGAATTTTTGGTGCAATGGGTCATGACCGGGCCACTTAGAAAAGGCCAGTGGACCACATGCGGCCCTCGGGCCGCAGGTTTAGTATCACTGGGGTAGACAAACGTTAAATCTGTCAGGCTTCAATTACTCTGATGAGTTTTTTTTTCCATTTACCTCAGTAAATTGCAACATGTGCCTCCTTGGTACCTCGGAGAGTGTCTAGGAAGGGATTTTCCAGTTCCCGCCGAGTGTTCTTTAACGTGTCTTTTGTTACACTTCTTTTCTTTCTTTAAACATTTCATACCATCACTTTATTGATTTTGCCTCTGGAGGGTTGAATGATTTTGCCTCTGGAGGGTTGAATGATTTTGCCTCTGGAATGTTGAACATGAATGACGGAATTCGTTTCGTTAAACCAAAGCACACATTGGGCCTTCTCTTAAATGGACACCATGTCGGCCCAAAATGATTCCTTCCTCACAAATGTTCTTGAAGGAGCACATCTATTGCACAAAAAAACACTAAAACTGACTTACCCAGTGATATAAAAGTTACATTGTTGTGTTAAACAGTTATTTTGTAATGAATTTTTCTTGCAACCAGGGCAAGACTTTGGATTCACCCTATATTTAGTTCAATAACTCTCGACGTTCATTAAGCAGATTAATAGCAAAGCACCAAATTAATGTCGCAGCATCAATATTTCATTTAATTACTTAAATAAAAACTGTTTTGCTTTAGATTTGTCTCTCGCTTATCTTTTTGCTTCCAACCGAATAAAATTCAGTAAGTATCAATAACATTTTCTTGATTATCACATTTTTTCATGAACTTGTAATGGATCGAAAAGCTACTGGATTATTTTATTCCGAAGAAATCATTATTGATCAAAGATGAAAATGCGTAGAGCTCCAATAAACGGAAAGGGGCTTATTCGGTAAATCATGTGGTACGTTACATATACGAAGTTTGTGATCATCTTCTATTTTTTTCTCCTTCAAATATCCTGGTTTTTGAAAGTATTGAAGAGAAAGAATAACACCGTTTTTTATATGGATTTTTTTTCATTTTTTAATTCTAAGTATTGATCATAGAATTAATTATTTAAATAATTTTGAGGCGTTGAGATATTTTGAGTCCTATATCTTTAGTTAATCATTGGGAAAGTATTTCGAAATGTCTCTCAGGCAAAAAAAAAAAAAAAAAAATTCCGTGAAAAATGCAATGTGTAGGTTTAGTATATATATAACTGAACAAAAATATAAATACATAAGCAAAACTGGCACACAAAAATAATTACCCTATCAACAGGAATCGATTCAATATCAAAAATACTTTTATGCTGCATGGATTTTAAATTAAATGAGCAGTATATAATTAATAAGAGACATGTGAAAAAGAAAATTTTCAGAAAAATGCAAGTACCTTTTATAAATCACGACTATTTCTGAAAATTGTATTTAGATAACATTTCAAAGTTTATTATTATTACTAGCTCGGGAGGTGGGGGAATCTCTGTCCACCTGATGGCTTACCAATCTCCACTGAACAAATTATACAACTGTTAATATTCATTGCTCAAATTGTTTGTTTGAATTTCCTACTGGAATACTCTACGCATGTATATCAGAACACCAGATTGATAGCAAAATGTCAAATGCGATTTATTTTGTCTGAAATATATATCATTTTAATCCTTTCAACACAAATAGAGGTATTTTTCTTTTTAGATAGCATGTTTCATCATTCCTTTCAGCAGCTTACAAAACAAATAAAGTCTCTTCAGATCTTCTAAATCCAACTTAAGTGTTTTATCTATTCCCATTCGGAGATGTGTCTCTGAGAATAAATCACTTGTATTTTAGAAAAAATGCTTGTACAAGTAACATCTATAACTATTTAATTAGATTCCTGTAGCACCAAACTAAATTCTTTCACCTTTTGATTTTCAATTCATGTGGTAATTTGCTCAGTTCAGATCTTGTGCTCTTTGTTATTCACGTTCGAGATTTACGCTTAGGATATAACGGATTTTCAATGTCTCTAGTAAGCTTGCATAAAAGAGCTTTGAGCTCTTGAAAAGAAGTAGTTCTATCAAGAGTTTCCTTTTGGGACCTTTTTTTCACTGCTAAGTACCGAAAAAAAGGGATTTTCTTTGTTGTGCTGGGCGTTTTATGGGAGTCCATAAGATTTGCGTCTATCGTAAATTTATTTTTCCCTTCCATGAAAAATTTAGATTCATTACATCAAAGTTCTTTTTTTGCAAGCAGTCTTATAGATTATTTTATTTCCTTTTAAATAACAGCTTTAATCTAAACTAATAGTTTTAAAGCTCTTTTCTTTGCTGATTTTAAATTTAAGAAGTTCTGTAAGTTTTATAGAACAAAGTTATACATAATAATAGTTATAAGTACTTTTTTTCTTTACCCCGGCTGGGTGGCGTGGTTGGTTTATCGCTGGCCTTCTGCACCCAAGGTTGCGGGTTCGACCCCGGCCCAAGTCGGTGGATTCTCATGATGCAGAAAATCGACAGCGGCCATGTCGTATGATTATACGGCATGTAAAAGATCCCTAGAGTATCTGTTAGGCTTGGATGCTCTTGGCAAAATTAAATCCTGGTACAGGTTTGCATCGTCAGAGCTCAAGTGCATCTTTCTAGGGAGGGAACTAGGCGTCTAAATTACCAGCAGCGATTGGTATCCGCCTATAGGGCACCACACTAAAAAGTGGTCTGAAATGGTTAATGACCAATTCACAGCCCATTAGAAATAAAAAAAAAAACTTTTTTGTAGAAATACATAATCACAATTAATTTGGCACAATATACATGAGAACCCATAAATAAGTTTACAACAACAAAAGGTATAACTTTTTTTAATGTATCCGACTACGTTGAGAACCGTGATTTTAAAAAGGTGCATAAATGAATAATTTTCATGATATTTAGTGTCACTTAGATTAGAAAACAGGTATAAAATTGTTTTAAGGACAGTTTGACAAAAAAATTTATTTAAATACAATATTTCGGCAAAAAGTTAACTTAGAATAACCTTTTTTCAAAATGTTCTCCTTTTGTGAAAAAGGCTTCTATTATAATAATATTTTGCCTGTATATAGCTCAGACTTCTGTACAGAGGCTCAACTATGATTTTTGAGAAATTCACATTATTTTCAGAGTTACAACCCATTGAAATAATCATAGGCGTTTTTTCTTAAAATTTCTTCCCTCTGTTGTCGTAAATATTATAATAGAAGCGTTTTTCACAAAAGAAGAATTTTTTGTCAAAATATTGTACTTAAATAATTTTTTATTGTAATACTCTTCTTAAAACAATTTTATACACATTTTCTAATCTAAGTGACACTGAATATCATAAATATTATCCATTAATACGCTTTTGCAAAATCACGGTTCCGAACGTAGTCGGATTCCTTAATGAGTTTGAAGTGTGAATTCTTGTGTATAAGGCTCAGATACATTTCTCACATCGGTATAGTGTAATTCTGACTTAGATTAGACTAACTTTTTTTTTATGCTTTATGTTGTATACTTGCAGATTAAATTATAACCTTAATAAATTCCTCTTGTTAGGATAGTGTGGAAATTTGAAGAATGGAGTGCCAGATCAGGAGTCGTCACTTGACTAAGGTTCACAATTATGAAGTAGTTTTACAGCGCAACCCGTTTAGACAAATTAAATGAAATCAAATATATCCTTATTAAGCAATATTTATTATTTTAAATCTTAGTCTTCTAGAAAGTTTATTTTAATGATTTTATTTTCAAAACTATATTCTCTTTTACTTTTCTTGTTTTTTTTTTCCAATTACGAAAATTTTCTTTTGAATTAATGAAATTCTGATATAAAATATTTTAATACGAATCCATTTATTTTAAAAGCAATTATATTAAAGTGTAAATAAAAGTTAAATATTACGCTAAAAATTAACTATTGAAAAAGGAATTCAAGTGAAATTATTTTCGAGAAGGATTTATGTACTACTAAATTAGTGGAAAGGACCTTTCAAGCACTTGTTGAAAAGTACTTTCTAAATACCATACGTCTTTTAAAGGGTTCTATTCACGATTCTTACTAATCCACTGGGGAATATTCTTTCGAGAACGTTATATGATTATAGAACCGCTTTCTGTAAAGGAACCGTGATTTATGTTAATGAGGGTTGCTCTTTAATGTCAAAAGAAGAGAAAAGTTAATAGAATGATGATTGTTGTCATGCGGAGACTACGTAGTTAGAGAAATTAATTATCAAAATATCCAGGATTCAAGTGGAAAGAATCCGATGAGCCACACACACATTCTAGGATGATTATTATTTCTGAGGATTTACTATTTACGAAAAGTACTAATTTTATTATTCTAGATACTTAGATTAGTATTTAACCTGACATCTCACCCAGCTTAGGTCGAACTCGGATAGTTATTTGATAGTCGTAAAGAAAAAGTTTGTTTTAAGAAAATGTTTCATCCTTTGTCAAACCCTCACATTTCCACGGGTGAGAGTTCGCGACAGTTTTTAAGAAATTCGAAGTACAAAAATGAGAAGATACTAGAATAGAAGTAATGTAGAATAAGTAGATCATATATATATATATTATTTGCAAATATAGTAACATAACAATTTTGTAAATTACTCACCGTTCAAAATTTCTACCCGCAATAGCAGTATTTTTTTACAAATACAGTATTTTTTAAAAAATAAGCTGATAACTGCTACAATATTTTAATAGCTTTGAGAAGCAAAAGCTTACAGAAGAAATCTTGAAAGAAAAAAAAAAAAAAAAGATAGTTTTTCACTTCAAAAAAATCTTTATTTCATTGAACGTTAAATAGAATATTGAAAGTCTTAGTTTATACAGCTTAGATTCCCCTTAATAACGAAATTAGTATTGCTTAAAGCAACTTTTAGTTCTAATGTTTTTTGCCTCTTAAGCGAAAAAAATATATTTTAGAGTAATTCTTTAGATAAAGCTTTTTATTTTTAAATCACGCATTTCAATTATTATTTTATAAGTACTCATAAGTTTACTAAGTCTCAGAAAAATTGATAATGATTATATTCTTTGTGTGGCTCTTTTGTACAGAAAATATGAGGATCGTGTATGAGAGTGTCTCAAAAGTAACCGATGCTAAATTTTTCCTTACAGTTCTGTTACTAGAGTTGCGCCATTTTTTGCATCATAAAGAACTTCACACACATACTAGAATGTTTTCCCGTATTTGAACGTGTCAGTCGCTATTTCTGCTAGTCTCCTAGGGAAATTTTATTGTAAATATTCGTGGGATAGATACACTATTATTCTATGAGTACTCAAACTATTATATCTATACATATACGTATACGTATCGTTATTTATATATATAGAATTAGAAAAATAAGTTTTTTCCATATATTGTAAGTATTGTTACGATTCATTTTGTAAGACCATTTACCTCAGTTAATTTCAACGTGTGTTCTCTTGGTAGTTCGAAGAATGTCTTAGTGGTATTCCAGTTCCCTCTAAGTGTTAAACTCAACAGTTGCTTCACTCACACTTGGCCTGCCCCTTCTAGGAAGATCCTTAAAGCTGCCGATTTCTTTAAACATTTCATAGCATCCCTTTATTAATTTTGCCCCAGGAGGTTTGCTTTCATAACAATGCCAAAATTTACGATGAACATTTAAAGGATGATTTCGTTTCGTGAAACCAAAGCACACTTTCGGCTTTCCATTGAATCGATGCCATCGCGGCAAAAAATTATATCTTCCGTACATATTACCGCCCCAAATCAAAAATTACTCTGTGTGTGTGTGTGTGTGTGTGTGTGTGTGTGTGTATGTGTGTGTGTATGTGTGTGTGTGTGTGTGTGTGTGTGTGTGTGTGTGTGTGTGTGTGTGTGTGTGTGTGTGTGTGTGTGTGTGTGTGTGTGTGTGTGTGTGTGTGTGTGTGTGTGTGTGTGTGTGTGTGTGTGTGTGTGTGTGTGTGTGTGTGTGTGTGTGTGTGTGTGTGTGTGTGTGTGTGTGTGTGTGTGTGTGTGTGTGTGTGTGTGTGTGTGTGTGTGTGTGTGTGTGTGTGTGTGTGTGTGTGTGTGTGTGTGTGTGTGATGAGAAAATTCATTGAGCAAAGATATTGCATCAAATTTTTTCAACCTTTATGATTCTCAAAGCAAAACTATTCATCAAATTTAGCAGGTTTTTGAAAATGAAGCTACTGAAATAACACAAACAAAAAGAGGGCTTCAACTCTTCAACCGATTTAAAAGCAGCCACTCGTTAACGGAGAATTTTAGCATTCTGGGAGACCGGAAGCGTTCAGAATGCAATTGTTGCTAGGAAAACGAGACCCTCATTTGTCCAAAGAAGGGATTTTCGAAGAGGTTAGGTCCATTAAAAATTCTATATATGCCAATTTGCGCCATGATTTGAATATACACAGAGTTGCACGGAAATTTGTGCTCAAGCTGCTGTCCGCAGTACAGAAGGAACTGCATGTTTTGGGTGAAACATGAAATTCCAGTCAATCCCCAATTCCTCCTACTCTCATGGATCTTTGAGATTTTGAGGGTAACCACGGTAATATATTTGTCAAGGTCATGAACCCATGACTTGCGTGTCATGAGTTCGTACCTAATACCGCAGAAGACCCACCTTGTTGAGGGGGCCAATGCACGTTAAATCTGTCGAAGCTCAAATATTCTCCCTTTGTTGTGGAGTTGAAATTAGGAGAGGAGCGTGGGGGGGGGCAGATTAGGTGTCATCCCTGTCACTTGACCATGGCTCAAAATTACGAGGACCGTTGCCAATAACTCTCGTTCAGCGTTATAGTGCTACATAAATATAATGCCCTTTCTCACTCACTCACTTGAGACTTTTTCTCTTATTTCTAAAAATAAAGACACTTTTGGGAAAGAGCGTCGTTTTGAGAGTGAGAAGAGATAATGCAGAAGCCTTCCAGAACTACTTTTAACAATGAAAGGATTAGTGTGCTGTGTAGAGGCGCAAGAAGTTTACTTTGAAATAGTGATGCGATGCCGATGATAACTTATTTAATTACTTTCTTTTCTTATCCTAAAATACTAATTTCTTAACTTTCCAGGTTCTTAAGTTAACATCGCATCATAACTTAGTTTAAAATTAAACACTAATATTCTATAGACAAATTACTGTACACTAAATTAAAAGTCGTATAGTGGTAACAATTATATTTATTGAGTAACATATCGTTAAAAGAAACGTTAAATATTACAAGGGCGTTACTTATCTGTCCTAGAGGATCGGAGGAGTGACTGAGGGGTGACCTCGGGTAGCGAGTGCGCTTCCCGACTGGAAGGTTTTTCTGGCAGACGTAAGAGGGAGAAAAAGCCCTGATAACGAAAACGAAAATTAGATTTAACGGGTGCCAGCGAAATAAATCACTTATACCTAAATTCGCGGCGAGAAAGTATCAATGAGAATGAATATCTGAATACACTCCCCCGCAGGGGGAGGTTGGAGGAGGAAAACAGCCGAACGAGGACGAAAAATAAAAAACGTCACGAGGGCGAGGAATGGAAGAGCGCAAGGAAGGTGGGGGGCTTTACAGCCCCAAAACGCGTTCGAGGAGCACCAAAAACGCAGTGGGAATGGAAAATGCTGCTGGATTTTTTTTTTTTTTTTTTTTGCAGCTGGGATGAAAAATGGATGGAGACTGCAAGGGAAACTTGCAGACGGAACAGTTGTTGAATTCGAAGCAGGAGCCAGCTTATTCACTGATCCTATTTCTGATGTCAGGCAAATGCATATGAATGTTGTTAAGTGTAGCAATTAAGTATTTTTGTTGTAATTACGGCGGCTTCAAGGGCAGATTCCATTTAGTAGTTTTGTAAGCAAAATTTAGTTTAGAGTGAGGATACGTGAATAGTGTTTGTGCTTTAATTACTGGGTTGTCGTGATTTTGAATAGAAGTAAAAACATTTCTAGAAGTTCTAGTGATGTAATTATCTATTCGCTCCGTGTGTAAGTCGTGATGTATGACACTATTTCTAACGTACCAAGGTGCGTTAGCAATAATTCTAAGAATTTTATTTTGGATAATTTGAATGCGTTTTGTGTGGGTCGGAGCCGCGGCCCCCCAAATGGGGTTATTGTTGGACGCAGAATTTGCTTGTACAGGATAACTTTATTTTCCAGGGAGAGAGAAGAGCTTCTCCCAATAAGGAAGATAGCTGACGCTATTCTACCCCAGAATTTGTCTGAAAAAGCCCCGATAATTCTTCCGGACCAGCTTTTAAAGCCGACCAGATCACTTCGAAAAGAATCCGCTACGGATTCATTACCGTCCAATCTACCACCCTGATTGGAGCGCAAGAACATAACCTTGCCGGCCATCAGGTCCGTTGAACCCGACGCACCCCCAAATTCCTTAGAAATCCGTTTCCTGTAAACAGGGCAAATATAAAAACTGCAATTGTATCTTGGGGACCGGCGGCCTCCCATCAATAGATAAAGGCCGCTGTCTCGTCACGCTATTGTTATATTTTCCGTGGTAAAAATTTGAATGCTTTTTAGATAACTCTCGAACAACAAAAAATAATTAATTTCCATTCCTCAAAAAGTTTTTATCTCTTATTATCTCTATTTAAAACAAGCATTTAGGAAATGAAAAAAAAATATACTCATAATACATAAATTTCTATTATCTCTATTAAATGTTACCTGTACCTTTAATTCTAGTAAAAATAATTTTATAAAGAATAGCTAATAAAATCAAGGTTACGTTGTAATCATGATAATGTCAGCGTAAAACAATAGAGTTTGATTTAAAAAGAATTTTAAAAATACGAGAATTTCCTTCCAATTTCCTAAAACGTAGCACTAAAAAAAGGGAGAAAACCATTCATAATTTTAAAAATTTATAAAATATTATATAAAGGAAAAGCGTTATAGATTTTTATTAAAAAATTTTACTAATTCAGTTCCAAATACTAAAACAGTTAGAAAGGCCTTCAAACTCTAGAAAAGAAATAACTTCTTTTTAGAATTTTAAATGTATGCACGTTTAAATTCTCAAATTTATTTTATTTTTACTTAAAGAAAAGTACAGTGTGCAGAAAAAACAGATAATCTTGACATGATATGTATGTTATCATACGAGTAATAGCACAACACAGTAATATCTTAAGTCGTATATTATCTATTAAAAAAGGAAATACATTTTGACGTTTTCTCTTTACTATTACTGACATAGAATTAAATTTTCCGTAGGGGAAAACAGTTTCTTATAATCAATTCGTTTGTTTTCTTTTTTTCAGAAAATGATAAGAAAAACCATTTTAAACCGGATTAACCGGTTCTTGAGTCCATATCTTTTGATTTTCACATACGTTTAGACAGAAGAAAATATAAGTTTACATATGTGCAGCAAATCACAAATTTAAAGGAAGAAAGAATCAGTGCTTCATTCTTAATATTTTGATACACTGAAAAGAAATCCCGAAACCAACGGATGTTAATCAGTTCACTGAACAATTCCAAGAACCGAAACATATTTCTTTCAGTTGTATCAAACTGATACTTGATTACGTCAATTGGTGCATCTGTTGTCTATCCAACTGTATCAATGATAAAAAAAAAAAAAAAAGAAGCTCAGCTCTGAAGATAAAAAAATACAAAATCGTAGATAAACAAAATAATTTTTTTTCAGAAATGACAATTCCATGATCTAAATTATTATTTATATTTCCTGAAGCACCTGAAAGTAAAGAAACTCGAATGATTTTTTTTTCGCTTCAATTATTTTATACTTACATAATATATATTTTTTACATTTTAATTAACATCTATTTTTTTAAACATATAGCACAGTTTCGCTCATTTTTTTTCCTATACAAGCATTACATTAGAAAATAATTTATCAACAGAGTTTTAGTTGGCGATGTTATCAACTTGCTATTTGATAATATGCAATATTTTTAACAAACATATTTTTTTTACATAACCTCGTATTCTGAAGTTACAAGAGATCTGTTGACGACGCCTTTCATAATTTTGAACCTCTGTCTAGTGACAAGCCCAACACCTAAACTGTTATTTTCCTCTACAAACTTCTACACCACGCCAAAACGTGAGGACTTTGAGCCTTCACTTATTTAACGTGCATCAATTCCTGTTCACGGTAGGTCTTTAGCATCACCAAGACTCGAATTCACGACTCGACAGAAACAACACTGGCCATAAGTTCTCGACTGTAACCACTTGGCTACCGCGAACACAAACTATAGTGCAATAAAAAAAATTCATGCTTATTATAATTATTATTACAACTACTACTACTGAGATAGGAAACCTTTTCGAGTAAAGAATCCTTGAAGTTAAATTTCCTAATAACAATTAACCTACAAATAACGGAGTTGTTTAATGTGTGGAAGCTTGTTCAATGCAAAATATAAATATTATTCCTTTACATTCGTTATTTCATATTCATTCTTTTGAATTATGTAAAAATATGCTATGATATTCCATTTCCCCTTAGATTAGAAAAGTAATTATTTGGATATATATACATATATATATATATATATATGAGATGAATGAATATCACCGTATTAATTAACTTTGTTAACGCCCAACCAAATATGTAAAACTCAACCAACCACAAATACAAGGTATTTCTCTATTTTAACTCTGCCATTAAAAAAAGCCCTGAATTCCTCTTTTTTACCCCTACTTTACTAGATTCTCTGCGGCAAACGGTGTACGCGTTTTCGAATGCTTTAATTATGGCTAGGGGAACTTAAAAATTAGTTGAACTCAACACTGAATATAATAAACTATTTATATAAGATTACAATTAGTGGTCGCATTTTTATTTATGAACAATTACATTCTGGGTGATCTGCCAAGAAACCATTTGAGATGCCGTCCAAATTGTGTTTTTATATATGTGTAATAATTCCCGTAAATTTTCTCTTGGGAGATTTTAATTCATAATGGTCATGAAACTTTCAAGATTTCCTGTGATAGTTAATTTCTAATTTTCCCACCTAACGGAACTAGCCATAACATTATCTCCTACAAACTAAAACTTCAGTGTTTTTAAAACAGGATGGTGCAATCTTGCATCACACACGCATTCGAGTCAATTAGAAAAGTCTTTAACAGAAATAATTGATTCTAACAGCCTCCGGTTGACCAAGACTTAAGGTATCCGAATACTTGCGACAACTTTTTTTTGAAAAAAAGGAGATATGGAGATCTATTTGTGATTTTTATATTTATTTAGTATATTTTAAGGAAAAATCCTAAAATTGGTAAAAGAAAAAAATTATTATTATTAAAATGGGAAAAAACTAGTAAAAATATACGAAAAATTACATAAACGGGGCCCGCTCTATACAAAGATTTTATGAAAAAATTCTCAATTTTTCAATTTTGATGTGTTACTTTGTTATTCCTGTTTGAAGTGACTTTCACGATAAGAGATATTTTAATTTTTACAAAAACTAGAGCACTTTATCTAAGTCATTATACGAAATTGCTTAAAAAAACATTGACTATATTCACATAAAGAACTGCAAATTTTGAAATAAAACAGTTATTGATAAATCTGAAGATCAAAACACTTCTACTGTTATGCAGAACATAAGCAAAAAATTTCAGCTAATTATTTTCAAAACTTTTTGAGCAATCGCGGTCCCCGTTTGAGTTTTTCGAAAAAAACACATTTCGAGTAAAACGCATTTTAAAGTTTGACATCTTGTGTAAAGTTATGGCATTTGCTTTTACTAAAACGCTTGTAGTTTTTGTTCTAGTAGAGGGGAAAAAAAGTACTTGGTATTGTTATTAAGTTAATAAAATGCTCTATAAAATAAAGTCATAAAAAAATTTGCCAATTTTTGAAAAAAATCATGGTTTTAGGGTAGTCGGATACCTTAAGCAGACGAGATCTCAGGGAGAGAACAGGGAATGCTATAGTCTTAAATGTTCGCGTGTCAGTCTACATGTGTGTGTTTGTGATGTACTTTTCGTGTAGCCGTTTTTTCGTCGATAACATATGGATGTTTCACGTCAAGAAGCCTCCTCATCTATGTGTGTGTGTGTGCGTGGAATTTATACTCCTTTCTTAATTGGTATCTATTTTAAGAAAATGCTTTTGAAATTTGCTGGAAGGCTGGTTCATATTTTTATCCACTCTCAAGGAATCCGGTTCTTCTTGTCTGTCTTCATAGTCTATCAAATTATTGATAATCTCACTGTCATTGAAAGTTTCGACTTCAATCAAGCGTGGGCTGCTGGAGCGTTGAGAGAAAGCAACTGAATGCGCATTGTCGGGAGACTGTTTATAACAAATGAACAGAGCGTCTTGAAGTGCTCTCATTTCAGTGGCGTAACATACACCCCCGCATTACGCGGAGGCAGGACTCAAGGGGTCCAAGGTCTGACTTACGCTAAATACGTATTTACCCAATTTATAAAATATTAAAGACAAAACCTGACTTTCAGGGGGTCCTAACATTCTCCGTTACACCACTGGTAAATAGATATAAAACATTACAGTGGCGCCAAAGCCATTGAAATTCATACACCACATAAAAAAGATAGCACAAAAATAAAATTGCATAAAAAAAGACCGCACAAAAACAGATTCTGCTGTGTATGCATCTAGAAGAAAGATGCACCTTAGACTTTTTTAAATTAAATTTCGAAAAGCATTTCTTCATAAAACTCTTGCGATATATGATGTTATCTCCGAACGCAAATTATCTTTCGTGTAGTGTTTTTAGAAATTTCATTCCTTCTTATTTTCATCATCCCTATATTTAATTATCATTATACTCATTTGCTTATTTATTCTTTGAGATAAAATTGACATTGTTTTCTTTAATAAATCAGGGCAAAAAAAATATACTTTTAACAGTTTCATTTTAGTTTTGTGAACAAGGTTTGTATCAACAGGTCTGCTTTTTCTCACTTTTCGAAATTAAACCTATTTTACCATTTCAGTAATCATGAAGCACGAGGTCAGTAAATATTAACCTACTCGAGCCCTTTTTTCCCATGGCTTTACGTTGCTTTTTCGTTTGTTGATAGTCCAAAAAACCTATACATCTGCACATTCAGGGGTAAAACAAAATATATTGTGTACCCACAAATTATTGCAATGAATTTTTATTAAAATTAATAATTTTAACTGCGTGCGTGCGTGCGTGCATGCGTGTGTGTGTGTGCGTGTGTGTGTGTGTGTGTGTGTGTGTGTGTGTGTGTGTGTGTGTGTGTGTGTGTGTGTGTGTGTGTGTGTGTGTGTGTGTGTGTGTGTGTGTGTGTGTGTGTGTGTGTGTGTGTGTGTGTGTGTGTGTGTGTGTGTGTGTGTGTGTGTGTGTGTGTGTGTGTGTGTGTGTGTGTGTGTGTGTGTGTGTGTGTGTGTGTGTGTGTGTGTGTGTGTGTGTGTGAGATTCCCAATAATACATACAAATCGTTAGAAACATAAGTATTGCCAGTCAAGACAGTAAGAAGAAATATTACCCACAGTAGTACAATAGCAAACTTTTGGCCTTAGGAATAAAAGATTGCAGGTTTAAACAAAGTTTTCTGACTAGTCAAACTTCACCTGTAAATTGGAAAGGAAGGGAAAGGTAGCAATATTATAGAAATGCAATTATTACCAAATGAAATACACAATACTATTAATATATAACGATAAAATTTAATACACTACTTAAAATCGATGTAATAAAATTAGAAGATGATAAAACTTACTTCGTGAGCACAGCACCAGGTTAATGTTTCCCACCAATACAAAGGAAGTATTAGCAGTACCGCATAAAAGTAAAATTAGTAAATTATGATAAAGTAAAAGTAAGTCTATATATGTGTACATTTAAAAACCTTAAGAATTTTGATATAAAATTTATTTATTGATTTCTAGAAAAACACAATGATACTAAAATAAAATCAAGTAATATTAACTTTATTAAGCATGTAGCACCATCTTTTGAGTAACTGTATAATTATTTAAGAAAGCCACTTAATGCAAATATTATTACATTTTGTCATATTTCACTAAAAACTATTAGAAATATAATTGTAAGGAGAGAAAAAATCAGCAGGATATCCATGTTCAGTACAATGACAAATACAGTTATTAAATTTTAAAAGTATATTATATTTATCACTACCTCATATGTTATTACGATAAATATAGTTTAAAATAATGTTTCTATAAATAGAAATTGATATATTAGAATTCCAATATGGTACTTAAAGAATATCAAAATCAAAATCATCTCTTTTATCATAAATATCACTGTAATTTATAATCCTTAATATACAATGATATGAAGCCCAGTGGCTGAATGATTAGTGCATCGCGCTTCCACACCACAGGTTTGAGGTTCTAACCCCGGACTTCAGCTCAGCTTTTCATCCCTCCAATGAGTCGATAAAATGAGTAACAAACATGCTTGGGAACTTAAAACTGGGGGTTTCACGTCAGGCTGACTACTTGACCAGCATATCTGCTCATGCACCTCAGGACCCAAGGTCGCGTGTACTGAGTTGGGCACAGTAGGCATTGGCCCTCACGAGCTGTCGTGCCACTAAGTTACGTTAATATACAATGATACATCCAAATAATTAGTTTTAAATGAATTATTATTAATTTTAACTAGGTTTAAATAATCAAGGTAAAAGTTAATAATGGGGTTAAAATAATTATTTTTACCAAAAACAATCAGATAATTTATTTATTTAAAAACGTAATAGTCATTATTAATAATATATTTATATTCATAAAAGTACACTGGAGTGCAAAAATTAAGGACGAAGTCGAAAAATTAGCATATCAGCTGAACGAAGAGGCAGAGCGGACAGAAAGACCAATCAGGAGATTAAGTAAGGTGATGTACGGTAGCACATGCGCAGATATGCAGGTAGACGTAATGGGGAGTGTCTGAGTAGTATAAAGCATGTTGTCGGTGTAAGATCAGTATTTCTGGCAAAGAGATTGCACGCCGTATAGCAGTTAAAATCACACCGAGTTGCTACCTCAGCGAGAAATGGCGAATAATCAATCTGTTAGACGACATCTGGATGCTTTTACCCGAGGTCGAATCATTGGGAAGTTGGAGGAAGGCCGAAGTGTGACAAGTGTGGCTGCAAAGTTCGGAATTGCTCACAGCATCGTTTCACGACTTTGGAGACAATTTCAAACTACAGGAACAGCTATCCGGGGGTTCAGTAGTGGTCGTCCACGAGGAACCACACCCGCAGATGACCGGTACATTGTTTTACAGGCCAGAAGAAACAGGCGGCAGACCGCGGGAGAAATCGCTAGACACACGACACAGGCGACTGGACGACGGATATCGCGTTTTACCGTGGCAAGAAGACTGCACGGTGGTGGTCTGTTTGCACGACGCCCTGTACGGTGCGTACCGTTAACGCCTGCCCATCGGAGAAGGCGTTCTCTGTGGTGCCGGGAACACCGGAATTGGAGAGACAATGAATGGGGACGAGTACTCTTTACAGATGAGAGCAGATTCAGTTTGAGTAGCGATTCTCATCGCATACTCATCTGGAGAGAGCGGGGAAGCCGCAATCATCCCTCGAACATCATTGAAAGGGACAGGTATGGAGGTCGCGGTGTTCTCGTTTGGGGAGGCATCATGCTTGGTAGTCGTACAGACCTTCACATCTTCGACGAAGGTTCAGTCAACGGGACCCGTTATTGTAACGAGATTCTTCTTCCATATGTGCGTCTTTTTAGAGGCGCTATGGGTCTGCAGTTCCTTTTCATGGACGACAATGCACCATGTCATCGCACAGTAGCTGCCGAACAGCTCTTAGAGAGTGAGGATATTGAACGTATGGATTGGCCGGCACGATCTCCGGATCTCAATCCCATCGAGCATGTATGGGATTTTCTAGACAGACGCTTGGCAGCTCGTACCTTACCACCAGTAACGATTCTGGAGCTTCGATTGGCGCTGCAAGACGAATGGGCAGCAATGCCTCAACAACTCATTGACAACCTCATTCTCAGCATGGGCAGACGCTGTGAAACCTGCCTAGCAGTCAGGGGAGATCATATCCCCTAATAAAGACCGGATGTTTCTTGCTGGACACCCATTACAGGGATGTTTCGGCCTTCAGTCGCATTGCGCTCCATGCTACTTTTTCAATAAAGCTTCTTTTTATCCCTCTGATTTCTCTTTTAGTAAGTGTTGCTTACATTACACATGTCCTTACGTATTGGGGATCTTACGGTATTAAATGTGTTGATTTGGAAAGCTTTTGTACAAAGATATATTGAAAAACCTTCTCGTCCTTAATTTTTGCACTTTAGTGTATAAGTATAAATTAGCCAAACTACTGCTAGAATGGCCACCATGAGGCAAAACTTTCATTTGTTTATATAACGAACTGTTAAAATTGATTTAGTTTTCTTCTAAAACTAATTCTATAAGAGTTTTAAATTTGTGGAAATTAACAGTAAGATTATAGTTGATGTGATTTTCTAAAATTACCGTATTAATATCATTGATATCAATGGAATTGAATAGATCTCCAAAATCAAAACTATGAACTGAAAAAATACTTTTTTTAAAAAAAAAAATCTATAACATTTTTACTATTTTTAATTATAGATTTATTACTTTGCTTGTTGATGAAATTTTGTTGAATATTATATTTATAATTTGAAATATTGTTCACACACAAACTTAACGAAATTCAGGGTCTACAGCAATCCTTTTCCATTATTTAAGTTCCCAAGGTTATTTAATTTGAAATGCCACTGATTAATTTATAAAATTCCATTCGAGTAACTCATTATTTTAAATTCAATTATATTGCCTGACACTATATGAATATAGAACGTTATGAACATGGCATAGTTTGGATATAAATTCATTCATAAAAGTCATTCAAGTAGAATAATGTAAAAGGTCCGAGGTCAATATAAAAACAAATCAACTAAAAAGAATATTCTTAATGACATGTGTTTCAAAAATAATTTTTTTCCCCTTCTTTTAAAAAATTATCTTTTCTGAGTTGTTAGTTTTAATTAAAAATTACTGAATATATGCATATATATATATGACATGTTTCAAGTCAACACTAAGCTTTTTTTAAAAAACTATTTTATTCAGCTAGCCATCGAGAGATGTTACTCTGAGAGGAAAAGAAAGCCAAGTGAAAATCTCAGTGGCTTTGCCTCTTATGTCCAGATGGGAAGTACTGTTCTTAGTTATGGGTTATACTTGAAAGTTAATGCTGACATATATATAGGGCTATAAAATATAATGATCTGGGATTTGAAGTGTTTTGTGTTTGGGCCATCTGCTCGGAGAAATAATTCGGTGTTTAATTTAATACTTAAAGATACAATGGATAATAAAAGTCAAATGTTGTATAGGGAATTTAATTTTAAATCTAATTTAATTATATATATATAGTCTAATTGATATATATATATATATATATATATATAGTCTACAATTGATATATATATATATATATATATATATATAGTCTAATTGATATATATATATATAGTCTAATTTATATATATATATATATATATATATATAGTCTAATTGATATATATATATATAGTCTAATTGATATATATATATATATATATAGTCTAATTGATATATATATATATATATATATATATATATATAGTCTAATTGATATATATATAGTCTAATTGATATACATATATATATAGTCTAATTGATATATATATATATATAGTCTAATTGATATACATATATATATAGTCTAATTGATATATATATATATATAGTCTAATTGATATATATATACTATACATATATACATATATACGAGGGATGGGGCAAAAGTCATGGCAATTATTTTTTTCTGGAAATATCTGTCCGGTTGGAAAATGTGACATATACAGAAGAAAGGACAAGGTGTTAACTACATTGTGAATAATGAATAGTACTGAAATATCGTAACACACTAATTTATTACAGTAGTATACAGGGCAATATGGCCTTCATGGTGCCAAAGAATGACAACACAGTACACATAAAGTTGACATGACAAACCTGGATCTAAAGGCCTTCACCACCCTGCTACTATCATCACACACTGCCAACGATGCGGGAGGCACTGAATACCATCCGCCTCAGCATTTGTCGCACCATGTATGAATCGTCCCGAACCGTGCTCATCACAGTTTGACACACGTTCTTGCTGAAACTTTCCTACCCACTGCGCTACTGTACGGTATGGTAGGGCATTATTCTCAAGGGCTTCCACTAATTCACAGAGATATTCCATCGCAATTCTCCCACGGAGAACGGCTATTTTGATGTAAGCGCGCTGCTCAACACGGGTTACTTTCATCTCGCACGACACTCACCAACTAACTGATTTCACTGAGCTACTACCATCTATCACAGAACCACATGTTGTTCTGCATACGCACTATGCCTGCAAAACTTCCACGCTATACATATGCGCTTGTAATCCGTTCGCATATCTACAAGAAAAAATAGTTGCCATGACTTATAACCCAACCCTCGTTTTTATATATATATATATATATATATATATATATATATATATGTATATATATATATATATATATATATGTATATGTATATATATATATATGTATAATATATATATATATATATATATATTTATAAATTTATAAATTTATTTTCGTAACAAAACTTCTTCGATTTATTAAGAAATCAATCGGAGTATTTTTTTATAAATATGTAAAACATTATCATGTTGAAAGAAATCAAAAATTTTTACGGCACTGAAATAAAATCCCCCATTAAAAGCTACAATGGGTATAAAAATATGATCATATAGCTTAGATCTTTATTTATAGTAACGCGTATATAAGACTCGAACAGGAATATCTGGAAGAAAATCTGTTTATTTGATATATAAAAAAAATACAATGGTAATGCTCTTTTTGAATCACTAAGGTACCCTTTATGCAACTTTTTGTTTGAAAATACTCTTCGCTTTTCTTATTGACTCTTTGTTCCTCATAGATCCAAACATTTTTTATATTGAAGAGAGAGAACGTGCTTAAGATGTGTTTACCATGTCCCATTGTACAAAAAAAAATCCTATTCTTAAGACCCTGGTGTATTTTTTCTTACGTATTTTTCCTTAAGTCTGCAGTCCGAGTAGTATTTATTCAGAAAACTCCGAGTTAAATTTTCCCACTTTAATATAGGGTCTAGTTAAGTCAAGGGGAAAAGTTTTGTGTGCATTTTAAAAGCAAATGAAACTGCATCGAAGCAAATATTTAATTATGATTCTTAAAAAAAGCAAATTATAAGCCACAATATATTTTTTTATTATCTAAAATATTATAAAAATTATATGCAAAAACTCTCTTGCGGCACAAACTATAGCCAAAATGTAGACATTGCTTTCGAAGTATTAACGACTTAGAGTAAGATTTTTGTAAATAAAGCTAAGCTTTTCGGTTTATACGAATTAGATAATCTTGTGGGGAAAAATTATAAACATGTCTGAAAGTTAGAGGTGCTGACTTATTTGACTTAAATAGTTTATTTCTTATATCACCAACAAAGCCCATTTTTTTTTCATTTTTAAAACACATTCATTTAACTCTAAAACTATCTATGTATAACCTTTGTCATTTAAAAAAACCAAACAAAAGCTTGAATCTATAAAGAGAAAACGAGAGAGTTATTTGGTACACTTCATTTTGCTACGGACCAGTCTATTAAGGCTCGAAACTCTCATGTTGGTGTAATGAAGATGAAGAATGAATTGACAAATTTGGTGTCGTCCTCGTCACTTGATTGTAGTTTGAAATTAATGAGTTTCGTCTTCAATAGCCATTAAATATCTTCTGATTGTGATACTTATTAAACAAACAGCATATAAATTGGTGCAATTAATATTTTATTCTTTCTCTTTTTAACTTTTTAGCGATCTTCAATACATCAGTAGGTTAAGAACTGCGAGATTAATTCTTCACGTAGTTTTGTATGGAAGTTTGGAGACTGTGGCAGTAGCTCGCGCCTTTCTCGTTCCATGACATGGTCTAAAGTAAAAACAGCCCTTCAGAAGATTCAAAAATGAGATAGTAATTCAATATCGAACTCATTGTGTCTTAAGTTTTACTTTATATTTTATCTCAAAATTTACTTTAGAAACTGAAAACTGCTTCTAATTAATCATTTTTAATTACGTTATTTATGTATTATTGTTATTATTGTTCCATTCGCTATAAATTTTTTTGCCATAGAAGGCAATTCTAATATATGTGTTGCTTGATTTATAGTTGCTCACGATGAATTTGAAAAATTGGAGGGTATATATCTTATTGTTGAACTTTATAATCTATTTAATTTATGAATTAGAATATTAAGATATTTAAGTAAGATGTTGTGGAAAGTTGCAATTAAACCCAGGTTATAAAATAGCTTTTCTCCAAAATAGTTATTTTTATGAATTCTATTTTACCAAAAAGAAAAAAAGATATGAAATGATAATTTATAGAATAATTTGGTTTTATCTATTTTTCATCATTTTATGGGCCATCCAGGAGTAGTTTCACACTAAAAAATTTTAAAAGCTTAAATGCTAATAAATGTTTCGTAAATTTTCATGAAAAAATTGAACTAATAAAGCAGAATGTATGTGAAATATAGATATAAATAAGAAACTAGACACAAATTTAGAAAAAAGATAAAAAAAATAATAAAATTTATTTCAATAATTGATTGTCTCGAATGCAGCGGCATAAAGGATGCTCATAGAAATGAGAATTCACAGAAAAATGAAATAACAAAATAAGAAACACACACAAATCTACACACAGAAGTCACAATTCTACAAACAAATACACATACGTATATCAATATACAATCCATACATAACATATATATGTGTAATTAATATATATATATATATATATATATATATATATATATATATTACATACAATCTATACATGCATATATATCATCTGTATACAAACATCCACTTTGTTTGAGGTTTTACCCTATATTTAAAAGAAGATATATTTCTTATTACACATTCATTATTGCTAATAATTCTAAAAATTATATCAACAAGGAATATCAAATTTTTCTTATTCTAGAATGATTTTCAATTGTACACACTTCAGAAAAATATTTCATGGATCTATTCTTTTATAAAAATCATTATTTTTAGATAACTCCCTTCTTTTCTTTATTTCTATTGTTAAAAAATTTCCATTCCAATAGTATTGCTTAATTTTAAAACTATTAGTTAAAATTTTGAAGAAAAATTTTAAATGTTCCTTTTAACTCTGTTTTTTAATTATATTTATTTCTATATATGTGTGAAAACATTCGTTTTAATATAATAGTTAGTGGGAAATAAAGACAAAACTATATATATATATATAGTCATTATTAAAAATTCTTAAGTAGAAACTAACTTAATAAATTTTCCTAACTATGAAATGTTTTCTCAAGTAAAGATTCTTATAACAAAATGAAATCTATAAATAAAGGAAACAAGATTTGGAATCAAAGACAAAATCAAAAGAAAATCAATAATTGAGTTTTAAAAAGTAAGAAATAATATTTATCAAAGCTTAAAGCAATGAAAACATTTTCCAATATATAGTAAAGGCAAGAAAAACAGTTTGTTATTGGCTGGATGCCATTAGTTAACTATTTGCTTTTCTTGAACAGCGTAATTTTAAGTTGTCATTTTTCAACAATAGTTTAAATTTTGCCTTTTACCACAAAATAAAGTTTGACAAATATTCTTGAATATTTTCAAAAAATAATGAGCGTAATTTTAGCCTGAGTTTATAGATTTCCTACATATAAGAAACTAAAAAAAAAAAAAAAAGGAATATAATTATAGAGAGAGCGTGGAGATAAATTCGGATGTCTGTATCTTTATCAACAAAATGTTAATATCGTAGCATTAAAAATGAATTTAAAATGAGATTTAAATTTCCTGATATGAACTTGTAAGGACTTTCTCTCAGTAGATAAAACTCCCGATTATATATATATATATATATAGAAAACTGCACATCAGTCATTTCATGTTACAAACCAGAATATTAAAAAAAGCCTGAAACTATATGGCTATTGCTGAAAGGTAATGCTTTTTTATAATAATCACATCAATTGCAATAAATAATAAGCAATATCCCTTTCCTTAATATTAATTAACATTTTTCTGAGATTTTTTACTTTTTACGTTGTTAAAAAATATCATAACTAATTAAAATTAATATTTTGTATGAGTTACCAAGTTCATATACGTTCGGGTGAAAAACAAACAGAATTTGCATATTATGTCATTTTTTCACTAAGTATTAAACCAAAGGTAATAGTTATTCCGCTGAAGAATGGGTTAAATCCTTGATAGTAATATGATAAAGGCAATCATGTGTTTTTCATTCAATTCAAAACTGCCATTAGACTTGTTCTTGTTATGTTTTAAAATTTAGGTAAAATTTCAAAAGATGTAGGTAAAGAGTATGTTTAAATGTTAAGATTCTTCAAAAAAAATTTTAAATTAAAAAAAAGTTTTTATATTATACGTGTACTTTTAAATCAAGTTCATTTTTGTTTACTTATGTGTGTTGTTAGCAAATATATAATTTTTAAAAGAAAGTGTCTGAAAAAAATGAAAGTAGTCTACGGTAAAGCGCATGAACTAATTGGCTGAAAAACACGTGACAAAATGCTGCGTGAATTTATTATCTAATTGGCTGGAAACATGTGATTGTAGTTATCACGTGACTTTGACATCACATGAAATTAACCCATCATACAAATATTCAGAGTCGAGCATTTACAAGCATGGATTTATGATGCTACTGGAATTATAAAGAAGTACCTGAACTATTACTTTGGAGATAAACCTTAGGTTAATAGTAATTCATTTAATTTCTATTAGTGTTCCAGAGATACCTTCATTGCTTCCAAGCATTCAATCTAGAATTTTAAATACACTCGCTTGGGAACAATTTGATTCACCAACGTGTGTGATTTTAAAGGAATCTTTTAAGAAGGACTATGTTACTATCCAGCAAGCTTATTCTTCGAAATCTATCTCCTTATTCCGTAATCTTTAAATAATTCTTGATACCCCTACCATATTTACAAAATCATTGTCATTACGAATGCACCTGAAGGTTCCAGCATTGCCAGGGAAGAAAGACCCTTGTAAAAAGCCTCAACCATCCTAACAAAGTCGATCACAGGTTGTTCGTGATTTCGGAAAGGGAAGCTTCTTCCTTGACCTTCAATAGTACTGCAGATAATCAGGAGGATCTAAATACAAAAAATAAATAAAATAATAACACTGTATTGTATAATTTAAGTCAATAAATAAGAAATTGGTTAGTTTCCCTACAAAGAACTTCAAATGCACGCAATTAAACATTATGTAAAATGTATTAAAAATTTATTCTGGTTAACTCCGTTCAAAACACACTTTCGGTTTATCACAATTCGAGAATTGAAAAATTTTCTCTCACAATACGGTATCCTAGAACACACAGTTTTACTTCAATATAGTTTGAGAATTAGACAAATCCACATATGTATACATTGTTTTATTTTTTTTCAAAGCAAATTTCGATGTAGGAGAATAATCATACAACGCGGAATGAATTGTGAGCTTTGAAGTGTTTATAGTATCAAATCTCAGAAATTTTTCATTTCAACGTGCATGTCGTGTCAGGTTTGCGTGAGGGGATAGCTTCTTGGGTACATTTTACTAGATGGAATTTGGAAATTTGTGGGCAGTGAAAAATAATGATCAGCATTTTCGGGAGAACCTAATAAACAGTAGGAACTGGAAAGCAACTTGAGACTATG
This sequence comes from Trichonephila clavipes, assembly GCA_019973935.1. NCBI lineage: Eukaryota > Metazoa > Arthropoda > Arachnida > Araneae > Nephilidae > Trichonephila > Trichonephila clavipes. Next base: position 502,822 of record BMAU01000393.1, read on the forward strand.
AAGGCAGGGAAAACATAGAAAGGGTCATGATTAATAAGAGAAAAAAGTTGCCTAGAAATGTAGGCAGTGGCATAACGTACACCCCAGCATCGCACTTAGTGCCTAGGACTCTAGGGAGCCCAAGGCCTGACTGACACCAAGTACAACTTGGAACCCAAAACTTGACTTTACTGGGGGGCTCTAATATTCTCTGTTAAGCCACTGAATGGAAGGGGAATTAATATTTTGGTTTTTAACTAAAAGTTTGACTTATTTGACAGTCATTCCAGAAGGAGGTCCTAGAGTTCTTGATAAAATTTTTGAAATAATTAATCAGAAAAAACCTCACTCTCAAGAACACCATTTTTGTACAAAAGTCTGTTAAGTCTACCGAGAGCTTTAATCCAGTCAGTGGCGTAACTTGCACCCCCGCAACCCCCGCATCGCGGGGAGGGGCCAGGGTTCTAAAGGGGTCCAAAGCCTGACTGTCGCCTGTTTGTAAAATTCAACGTGGGGGCCCAAAAGTTCTCCGTTACGCCACTGAATCCAGTATACTTTTTAAAAAGTGCTTATATATATATATATATATATATACCAGGTGTCCACAATTAAACGACCCTACTTCAAAATTGTCTACAGACGAAACTATTGTTCAGAAAGTTGTAAAATGTTGTGTACGACATAAAGAAGGGATGGGAATTAGTTTGAGCGAATAAAATAATTAGTTCAAAATTTCAAAACTAGAGGGCGTTTTTAATGGAGATTATATTTAGCATACATTTATAACAGTTTACAAATTTTGTTACAACAATAAATGCTCAACATGATGACCATTGTTTTCAGATACTATTTGAAATCTTAAGATAGCATGTTCCACCGTTGACTGCAGTGTGTTCTGGGAAATGTTAAGAACATGTCATAAAATACTGTCTTTGAGATCAGGTAAAGTTTTTGGTTGATCACAACTTACCAGCTGTTTTAAATGGCCCCAAAGCCAAAAATCGCATGGATTGAGGTCAGGCGATCGGGGAGGCCACAGATGACGAAATTAGCGGCTGATCACACGTTCTTCTGTGAAGTGATGTTTGAGAACGTCCGTAACACAACGTGTAATGTGTGGAGGAGCTCCATCTTGCATAAAATTTATGCGTGAAAGGCACTGACGTGCTTGCAGATCTGGAATAATTTTATTCCGTAATAACGATGCATATCGCTGTCCAGTGATAGAACAAGTTACTCGACCTCCAGCACCTAATTCCTCGAAAAAATACGGGCCTAGAATAAAAGACGCGGAAAACCCACACCACACCGTTACTTTTGGTGAGTGTAGCGGAACTCGTAAGGTGGAATGCGGATTGTCTGTTTCCCAAATTCGGCAGTTGTGAGTATTCACCGAACCGTCCAAATGAAAGTGGGCTTCGTCTGTCCGGAGGATATTCCAAGGCCATTCTGGATCAACTTCCAAACGAGCAAGAAACTGCAGTGAGAACAGATGTCCAGTCTCGAAATCATGTGGAAGCAATTCCTGCACAAATTGAAGCTTGTATGGATAGTAACGGAGGATGTTTCGCATGATCTTCTGGACAGTTGAACGAGGCAGATCCAATGCTTCTGCCACACGGCGAACACTTGTACTACCCAGCACGTTGGATGATTTGTCCTCTTACACCTGAAGTGCTACTTTCTCTATTGCTTCCGCAGAAACAGGCCTTTTTCCTCTTCCAGAACGAACATTCAACGATCCTGTTTCTTCAAATTTGGTTACCATCAATCGAAGATTTTTAGCAGTCAATGGACCTTTTCGCAACCCCTTTAATGTCCAAAATTTCCGTAGAGCAACTATTGTGGAATTATCATTTTGATAGAATAACTTTACTAACAACGCTCGATCTGGTAAACATAATGACATTCTGATTAGCAATACCGAGCACAATGAAAATAAACTAATCCTCCATGAAAGTTTATTGCTTTTATAACAGTTGCTGTGTGACGTCGAAAAAATTTGCATATTTTTGTCTTCCTTCGTGTAAATCCTTTGAAAATTAGTCATCGAAGAAGTTTAATTAAAATTTGCAGTTCATTTTAGAGATTGTGTTTTTTAATGAGTATCAGTTATTGTGTTACCGTGTCCTGTGGATGGCCTTCATTCAAAAGCGCCCTCTAGTGGCGAAATTTTGAACTAATTTTTTTTATTCGCTCAAACAAATTCCCATCCCTTCTTTATGTCGTACACAACATTTTACAACTTTCTGAACAATAGTTTCGTCTGTAGACAATTTTGAAGTAGGGTCGTTTAATTGTGGACATCTGGTATATGTATATATATATATATATATATATATATATATATATATATATTGATAGAATTTATGCTTAATGGAGTTAAAATAACAAGACTTGTGTTTAATGGAGTTAGAATAACAAGGTTTGTGTGGAATGCAGTTAAAATAATAAGTTGTTAAGGCTACTTAATAGTGTGACTGCCAGTGCAAATGTGAATTTTGGATATTGTGATGACAAACAGAGAAACCGATTGCGGAATACTCTCCCTAAAAGCAGTATTATAGTTATTAATCTTGAAAGGGAAGAATTTAGAACAATAAACTGTGGTATAAAGGTAAAGAAGTATCCCCCCATAGAAAATACTTACTACGAAACCAGTCTCGGAATCGATTTTGGAGCGGTCAGTATAAGGATTTGAGTTCGGGGAAGAAAGAATGAAGAGGAATGAAGAAATCCAATTTAGAAATGGGGAGGAAGTCTGGGATAGATATCTTGTCTGCTATTTCAAATTTGGAACAGAAAAGAGACAGGGGAAATAGTAATATGAATAAGAGGAATCCCGAAAGGAATATTAAGTGCATCAAGGGACAGGAGTGTAAGTTTTCATGATTTATCTCACACACTCCCCCCCGTAAGCGTTGTTAAGTCACAATACCTTTTAACAAATATTTATGAAGGCCAATTGTTGACAAATTACTGTAGCAATAAAGCATAATTGTCTTAAGATTATGCTCATTTATTTCTGATATTGTAATTCGAAATTGTATGCTATTTACATTGAAATCAAGTATTGAAAATCTTCAACAATTCTAATATAACTCAGTAAGAAAATTATTATTCCTTTCTTGGTCTGCGTCGTAAGTAATTCGATTAAGAGAAAATCGCGCAGTAAAAAATGGAAAATGTTTTGAATTTTCTGTAGCTTTTTGTTCTCTTTAGCTATTGTTTTATTTCAAAATATTGTTCATAATGTTTCACTCGTAGCGGGTTTTCCAAAATAAGTTATTGTAAAACTATTCAAGATTTTCTGATACAGTAAGCTATAAAATAATCTGATATAAATTATTTTAACGTGGTGTTTACGCTCTGATGGTCAAATCAGAGTGTAAAATTGATTTCCGGTAAGGTCATAAAGTTATTTTTCAAAGCGTTTCCTTTAGGTGTTTTTAATAATTATTCCTAGGCATAAATTTATTATAAATAGATCAGAGTAATAGGTTTGATAGATGTAGTAACAGAGATATTTTTTAAAAAATGTAACACTTCAATACATTTTAGGGAAAATTGGAGATAAGTGAACGGGATATATCGTATGTGTAGTCACCGTTAAGGAAAGCAAGAAACTGTTTTATGAGTCGAATGTTTTCTTTATTTATGTTAATTTTCAGTAATGATTATTTTTGGGAGGGAATAGGAAATTCAAAAGAAAATTCAACCAAAAAAGGACTAACAAGCAAAAAATTACGGAAAATGATTTTATTATAAAGAAACCTCATTCTAAGATGTTTTTAAAAAAATTCATAGTTTTTCTAAATTATTTCTAAATCAATAGTAAAATTGAAAAATTCCTAAGATTATATTAATCTAAAGTAAGCTCGATGCACTTCCTGAGAAAGCTGTTTCTAGATATATTATTTTTTATTCTATTAAAATTTATATTTCCTAAATAAAGTTCACTCAAGCCTGTCTTTATGCGCTTATTTTTGTAATCTGTCTGTGAGAGAGATTTTTTTCGAGATTTTTTTATGTGGTTTTTAAAAAAATTCAATTTATATTATACATTATGAAGAAAAATGACATGTGTAATTTTACATACATTTTGCTGAGACATGTAAGGTTATGCAAGGCTGTGTTGTGGAATGAATTGGGAAGCCATTTTCTCACAATGGATACAAATTCTTAAAGGACTTTAAAATTTCTGAATGAACCTCGAACTTGTATCTTTGGTTAACTCTGGATAAAAAGCAGCTTTTCAATAAGCCACCATCGCAAAAACATCACCAACAATATTGTTTCTCCAAAAAATGTCAATTCCGAACGAGAGCGAACTATCCTTCTCAAGTGACGAAAGTGATTTTGAACCAATTCTTCTGAAGAAAATCTGCGTTTTTGCCTTGGAAGATAAGTTTTATATGCACATTTTAGAGTTTTCATATATGTAAGGCTTGATGAAAGCAAAGAAAACATTGAAAATGCTCCTGTACTTAAATAAGTTTTTCTTGTTTCGAAAACCAATTTCTAACAGCATCGTCAGATTTTGATTAACATATTTTCTTCTTGGGCTTTTCTTAAGTGATGTGGTCCCTATTTACCGCGAATAGTTTTTCAATGTGTTTCAAACAGTATATTTTACATCTTCCTCTGATGCCTTCGACTGTTTTTCAATGCATTTTCTTTTATGCGGTCCTTATCCTCTAAACAAAAACAAGTTTGAGTGTGTGCTATTAGCAAAACTAAGAAAATCATTTTTTTTCAAAGTGCATTTTTCATTAGAATGTAATAAAATTAAATTACAAAAATAATATCTACAAAATGGTGTTTTTAATGGCATTTCTAGTTACTAAAAATAAACTTTGCAATAAAATTTACGAAGAGACATTTCAAACTTACAGAAAGAAATTCCCTAATCTCTGTTATGTAAAACTTTAATTATAATATAAACAAATAATTTTAAGTATAGTTAAATGTAGCTTTTTGAAATTTATTAACAAGACACATAAGAAATACTCAAATCTGTAATTTTTATCTGATAATATAACATTTATTATTAGATCTTTCCAATTGTTTACATCATACACGAATTGTTTTTTTAAAAATGTTTATATGTTTTGAGTTAATTAAATTTTCGCCTTTACTTTACATTTGTATTCAAACACAAAATAAAAAACTCAACATAGGGTTTGTTTAAATGAATCAATAATATAATAGAAGAGAAAGGGGGAGAGAGCGAGAAAATATATATTTTTCAGCAGAATTTTTCTGAGAAATAAAAGAGAACCGGTGCAAATACTTCTTAATTGCAAAAATTTTAAATAAGTTATCAAAAATCAAAACTCCATTGGCAATTGTTTTGTGTATTTCGAGGAGAATGACGATAGCAAGGAGTATATTGAATGGAAAGATATTCATTGTCTTTTATAAAAATAAATAAAATTAAAATTAATTTTAAAAAGTTCTACACATCTTTTACACACAAAAAGAAAGAAAGAAAGAAAGAAATTAAAAACTTGAATACTTTTTATTGCTAATAAGATATATCTGTGCTTATTTTGTGTGTGTGCGTTTCATTACTTTATTAAAATATTTCTTTCTGTAAACTGGCTGAGCTTTGCCCTTTGTCCGTTTAACTCTGTCCTTAACATCTGTGACATGTAAAGGAAATGGCACTACGTTGCCCTTTTATAAATCCTGAAAATGACATTATGGAAAGATCTAAATCTTAACTTGATGCAAAAAAGGAAAAATTATTACCCGTACTTTCAATCGTATTGAACTTCATCTTCTTCATTCTTGACATTGTGTCACCCTCACTCGTTGCATACAAGACAATTGAATTTCTTGATTCTTGTCTCATATCATTGCGCACTAAGGAAAAGAAAAAATGAAATATGGCATGAACAATCGAGTAATATAATCTAAGTCCTTTCTTAAAAATAAGTAATAACGTGTAGGTAAGAATGGATATTTTTTCTTTAAAAGGAATAAATCATTTAATTATCTCATTCTTGCATCCGGCTTTTTTTATTTATAATATAATATTTCCTTGCTTGTTCAAGAGAGATATAGTGAGTTTTTATTAACATCTCGCTATAAAGCAACGAGAGGGTTATTGGCGAGTGTCCTCGTAATTTTGAACTAAGGTCAGACGAGGATGACATCCCCTCTTAAAACTACCACACCACGCCAACAGAAGGATTTTGAACCTTGACAGATTTAACTTGTACCAGTGGCACTAAAGCTCATGACCATGCGAGCTCGTGACCATAACCAATAAGCTATCGAGCCACTTCTTAGAATATAGAGAGCTTCTCATTCAACATTTTTATTTTTTATCCCATCTAAATTTTTATCACGTGATATACTGTAACCGGCTCTCACTCTCACATTTCCCTCAACTAAACTCCTGGGTTACCTTATTAAGTTGTTTGGTACGAGAAACTCTCCAACGAAGTAACCGCGATGTATTTAAATGAGTGTTATTACGTAAGCAGAATTGTGGAGAATAAGAGTGTTGATATTAAGAGATTAATAAAAGCGACGTTTATGAAGCTGTAAAGAGTATGGTCAGCTAGATATGATAGTTTGGATAACTAGAAGGTTATGTGGAAAATAGTTCAGCAGAGTATTCCTGAGTGAACCCAACTGAAGAGATTCTGAGACTGGATCAGAGAACAGCGATCAAAAGACTCCAGTTTGAAGTAGTGAGATAAATCCTTCCTTCTTCCTCAGTTCCTCAGTGGCTCGACAGCTCAGGGTGGGCCTTGGCCTTCTCAAGAAACCTTTTCCAGGCAAGCCTTCTTTCTACTAGTGTTCTCCAATTCTTAGTTCTCAAAACTAAGAGATCTTTTTCTAGGCCATCAATCCAGCTAAGATTTGGCCTGCCCTTTCTTCTTGTGTCAATTGGCTGGGCATTGAAGACTTGTAAGATAAATAATAATATTATTATTATCTTTAGCTCAAAAGAATTTTATTCCTCTTATATAATTGCTTTAGATAAAAATACTCAAGTTGATTAAACATATTATTGTATTCACTGTCATGTCTGGCAGTCAATGTTACACAGTGTTTATGGTCATGAATTGGTGGCCAGCATTGTATTTGTTGAAACGTGAACTCGAGCCCTGGTGCAACTAAAGGATTGACTTATAGAGAGGATGATGTATGTTTCATCTATCCAGGCTCACAATCCTCACGTTGGCGTGATGTAGCAGTTTGGACAGTGGGGTACCAGCTCTGGTGACGTCCATGTTACTTGACAGTGGTTCAAAATTACGAAAACCGTCCGTCAATAGTCTTCATGTAGCTTCAAAATGTGACCTTTGTAACTAACCAATCAATCATGTCATGTCTATTGATTATTTTAGTCTAACGGCGTCTTAGAATCTCGAAACGCTACAATATTTATTTGCCAATCTTGATGAATTATTTCGCTCTTAAAAAGTTATTGTTTCATTTCCTTTTATAGATTTGTGTAATGAAATAAGTAAGTTAAACGATATAAAAACGTTTTCTTTCTCTTATAATACATACATATACTTATAACATACACATACATAAACTGTATAATAGTTTTGTTCTTCAAAGAACATGATGAAAAAAAGAAAGAAATGTAATTGTTTATAAGTTTCTGGAGAACTTTGTTAATTCTTTTTTCATGATCAAAAGTCTTAGCATTATTAGTCTTTTAATTGATTATCATTGTTATAGAGACCAACATTTAACAAGTAAATTGGTTTATGTCAAATATATTTAGATAAATGTGAATGGGTGTTATATCTCGTCTAAATAAGACGGACATATTCAAATGCTAAATTGTGTTCCACATAATATTGGACGTAGTTATGTGAGAGATTACTCTCTCTTTTCTAATTGATTTGTCATTTCAACTGAGTAGCCCATTAGTTTACCATTAAACAGTATTATAAATTACAGATAGGATTCACGCATTGAAACGCCTGGCGTATTTCTAAGAAAGCGTAATTATCCGGAGTAGAATATGTGTACTGTTAAATATAGAATGAAAGCATACGTTATTTAATTGATGATAGGGGATATATGTAATCTCTATTCTAAAACGTGTTTATGCTTACAGTTAATTCATACGATTTTAAAAGAGCCATGAATTATTTGATTATTATTTTTTGTTGATTAAAATATTTACTAACTTTATGTTGGAAAATTTATAAGAAATGTGTGTGTGAGAAATAAATTTCTTTATCAAGAAATGTAAAAGCATTTTTTTTTAAATTTCTTTTCCCCATAGTACGACTTTTTTTTCATTAATATGATTTTTTTTTGTACTTTATTATATTAATACCCACAGTAGCGTATATAAGGTTGGGTGTTGGGTGTTCAAACCCCTCCCATAGATCAACAGATTTTTAATTTTTAGTATGAAGACTGCATCTGGCAGCTTTCGTCTACATTTTTTTCAATTCCAACTATTAGTTCACACTCCCCTATATATCTTGTTCAAAATTTTCAATCGTTTAATACAATACTTTTTATTCATCCTTTCAAGTTCAAATACATTTTTTAAACTTGTAGGGAATGACATTTGATGTTAATACAGTTTTTTTTCCAAATATTAATCCATTAATTAAATTAAATTGATGAATAAAAAGAAATAAACAAAAATAATAGTCCAACACCATACGTAATAAGGAAAATAGTTCGCTGTGTCCCTGTAACGCTATGGATAGTGTGTGCTTTGGACTTCTAATCCAAAGGTCGCGTGTTCGAATCCCACCTGGAATGACCTAATTTCTGAGATTGTGTTTTCTTTTTACTATACTATTTTATAGGAATAATTAAATTTATTTAATGAACAAATAGTAACAAAACAAAAATAATAGTCCAACATCGTATATAGAAAGGAAAATGGAAAATTGCAAGTAAAACCGTTTTCTGTTTTGCCACATACAGGTAATATTGTGATTCTGTAATATGTTTATATATATATTTATATTAATTGTAATTATTTAATAAAATGTGTAACAAATAAAAAATTTCTTTGTTGGCCTAAGTAGGAATTGACTTATATATATATATATATATATATATATATATATATATATATATATATATATATATATATATGTATGTATATATATATATATATATACTTGTTAATAATATAATCACTCTCATGCAAATAATGTGTGTACGCACCTGTATGCTCGCTAAACGTTAGAAACGTTACATCTTATTCAGTTGATTAACCTTACGAATAAACAAATGTATTAAAAAAAATGCTAAAATGTATTGAAACATTTTTTATTAATTTAAAAAATGTTACTATTTTTAAATTAAATTTTTTTTAAAAAAAATCTCTGTAGGGAAATTACAAATGATATTTGTTGATTTGCTTACTATAACCCTATGATTTTATGATAAAACCCAATCCAGACATTTCTAAGCGAAACATAAAGTTGACCTTACGAATGAGCACATCTGTAAATGAAATATTCATAGTTTCAAATTCTGAGAGTTATTACCTTTTAAGGTATCTGTGAATGAAACAAGAATATAAAAAAAAAAAATATTTGTTTTTAAGTCAATTCTTGCTTAGGTCAACAAAGAAAATCAAGGATAATCGATGTATACGGTCGCCATCTATTGCCTACAATCGGAACAAATTTAATTTTTTCTTCCATATAAAACTAAAATTAATTAATTAATTTTATTTCATGAATTAATATTTGAAAAAAAACTGTATTAACATCAAGTGCGAACCATTACTAGTGAAAAAAAATGTTTTTGAACTTGAGTGGATGAATAAAAAAGATTTTATTGACGATTGAAAATTTGATCAAGATATATGTATAAAAATATATCGTATATATAGGGGAGAGAGAGAATGAACTAATAGTATAGGAATTGTAAAAGCAGAAAGTATCACATAAAAAATCTCCAGAGGGAAAAAAACTTGCTAAATACTTGCATATTTTTCACACAAATTGAATTTTTATATAATATTATTATTCTCGGAAACTCTAAGCCATTTTTGAAAACTTTGAATGCCTCGAAGCATTATTTTACAATTCTTTAAACTTCAAAAATAGTTAAGGTGACTGAGACTATGTTTGAAACAATGATTTTGGAAAGGCATATAAATGGATATTTTTTTTATATATATTTAATGCAGTGCTTCTCAAACTTTCTATACTTGCGACCCAATTTTCAATCATAATTTTAATCACACCCCCTCCATGCAATAAAAATGTATTGAATTCAATAATAATATACATTAATGTAAGGCTACAATATGACTTTAATTATAAACCATACAAATTATCAAGATAATTTTTGTATATAATTTTGTGACATGCCCATAGGGTCACTTGTAATTATTAAACTGGTTCTTAACTCCGTACTAATAAACTAATTTTGAAACACATTGTGCAGTGCGGAAACATTTATAAGTGGACTATATTAGTGTAAATGTGTATTTTTTTTTTTTTTTATTATGTCAGGTTTCGACTTTTCGATATACTCGCGTCCCCGTTGTAGGGTTATGACGCCCCCCCCCCAGGGGGCACGCCCCACATTTTGAGAAACACTGATTTAATGTCCCTTGAGTTAGAAAATGGATGTAAGATTGTTTTAAAAATTACTATCACAAAAAAAATTAATACAATTTTTGACGAAAAATGAAGAAAAATAAAATATTTACAAAGCTTTCCCCTTGCTTGAAAAAAGCTTCTATAATAAAAATATTTTGTCTACTTAAAGTTAGGACTTCTATACATGGTTTAGTTAAGAGTTTTCAGAAATTCTAATTATTTTCAGAATTACGATCAATTAAGGTATCCGACTACGCTCGGAATCATGATTTGCAAAAGGGCATAAATGGATAATTTTTATGATATTTAGTGTCACTTAGATTATAATATATGCATAAAATTGCTTTAATGACACTTTGGCAAAAAAAAATTTATTTAAATACAATATTTTGGCAAACAATTAACTTAGAATAATCTTTTTTTTTTCCAAAAAAGTTCTCCTTTTGTGAAAAATGGTTCTATTATAATAATATTTTGCCTGTATGTAGCTCAGACCTCTGTACAGAGGCTCAACTAGAATTTCTGAAATATATAACTTAGAAGTGGGTTTATTCATATTTTACAACAGAGGGGAGAAATTTTAAGAAAAAAACGCCAATAATTATTTCGACGGGTGGTAACTCTGAAAATAATGTGAATTTTTCAAAAATTCTAGTTGAGCCTCTGTAGAGAGGTCTGAGTTATATACAGGCAAAATATTATTATAATAGAACAATTTTTCACTAAAGGAGAACATTTGGAAAAAATATTATTCTAAGTTAATTGTTTGCCAAAATATTATATTTAAATAAATTTTTTGTCAAAATGTTCTTAAAACAATTTTATGCATGTATTCTAATCTGAGTGACACTAAATATCATGAAAATTATCCATTTATGCGCTTTTTTAAAATCACGGTTCCGAACGTAGATGGTTACCTTAAAATAACCGATTATTTTTTAAGAAATTCTCTAAAATTCTGTTTAAATATGATTCAATTCACTGATAATTAGACATTTGAAAAATCCTAGCTCAATTTCTGTACTGAAGTAATAGCTATACATAGACAAAATATTATTATTATTACGGAAGCATTTTTCATAAAAGAAGATTGTTTTGAAAATATGTCATTTTTTTTTCCTTAATTTTTTTGGAGAAAAATTGTATTTAAATCATTTTTATTGTAATAATACTTATAAAACAATTTTATATGTATATTCTAATTCTTGACGTTAAATATCGAAATATTTTTTCATTTCTACGCTTTTTCAAAATCACGGTTCCGAATGTAGTCAGTCACCTTCAATTCTTTGCATAGACATTTCCAAGGCTATTTCTTTTGTAAAAATATTTTGTGTGGGTATTTTGTGTGGGTGCTTGTGTGTGTGTGTGTGTGTGTGTGTGTGTGTGTGTGTGTGTGTGTGTGTGTGTGTGTGTGTGTGTGTGTGTGTGTGTGTGTGTGTGTGTGTGTGTGTGTGTGTGTGTGTGTGTGTGTGTGTGTGTGTGTGTGTGTGTGTGTGTGTGTGTGTGTGTGTGTGTGTGTGTGTGTGTGTGTGTGTGTGTGTGTGTGTGTGTGTGTGTGTGTGTGTGTGTGTGTGTGTGTGTGTGTGTGTGTGTGTGTGTGTGTGTGTGTGTGTGTGTGTGTGTGTGTGTGTGTGTGTGTGTGTGTGTGTGTGTGTGTGTGTGTGTGTGTGTGTGTGTGTGTGTGTGTGTGTGTGTGTGTGTGTGTGTGTGTGTGTGTGTGTGTGTGTGATATAAACTTTTCTTTAACAACCCTTCAACGTCTATCATTTAAGCTGGATTCATTCTTGCTGAAATTTGTTTTTCCCTAAGAAAAAGGAACATTATTTATCGTGGAAAATATCTGAAGAGGATATCGTTCTTCTACATCATAATAAATGAATAGTCTATTTGCTATGAGAAAAAAGTGATATGATCTGCAACTACCATTTATTAGAAGAAATAAAAAGAAAGTGATAAATCACCAATATGTTTATCGGATAACTGATAACAAAGTACTTTAGTTTTCTCATCAGAGGCTAATAAATAACATACAATGATACTTTTTGTGGTGAATGTATCGAACCTGTCTTTTGGTACTTGCTATGGAAATTTTTATACTGAAAATAATGTGTGAATGTGTTTATAGCTTTATTTTTACCCGAAATATAAAAGCAAGTATGAATTTAACTTTAATTTATCCTTCTAAAGTTTAGAACACTGAAAGTCAGGTAAAATTTGCTTTATTGAAAAATTAGAAGGATCAAAGTTAAAAAAGCAATTTAAATAGCAAAAGCTGCATTTCCTTTCTCTCACGCTCTTGAATCTTTACTCAATTGGCAGTGTTACACACGATCCTTTTTTAATTCAAAATTTGTAAGATTTTTTTCTCTCTGAAGCTCTCACCGTAAGCGAATCTTTAGTGTAGTTAACAGGTTGGGTAGCGGCCACGCTTATTAGATTTAATACATATATTTTTTTTCTTTTTTCTGTTTGTAAATTACAGCAAAACTAGTTTTATCTGTCATTTAAACTACCATAGCCGCAACTTTAAGTTTTTATTCCAGAAAAACACCAACCATATACACATTGATACATTTTTAATAAATGAAATTTCTTAAATGAAAACATATTCCTAAATTAATAAATATTATACATAGATTTAAACTCATTCCTATATTCCTAAAATGACCCGTGTGTAATTATTTGGAAATTAATAATTGCTTAACATATATTAATACTAACTAAAATGTGTGCTTCAAGAAAGTCGCATTTTGATTTATATATTTTTTGAATTATTTTTAATGCTATTAGGCCCATACTTTCGTCTTATGTACACTCATGTATGTATATATTTGTGAGGAGTATGTATATATTTATCTGAGTTTGAGAAAGAAACCATACGACAAAAGTTAAAAACCCTTGTATGAAATTTTCGAAAAAAAAAATTTAGGAATTAAACTACATACATTACTCCATTTTAATATATTTGGAGCTTAAATTATATAGATCAAAATATTTTAATTTAAATAAATATTTATACTTGAACACATGTAACAGAAAACATTGAGATATTATTTATAAATAATTACACATTTTTAAAATGTAATCTTTCCAATTGGTTCATAAGAACTTAGCATTAATTGAAAAGAAAAATATTTTGGAATACCAGTTTTTCCAAAATATGAATTGTATTTAATTCATAATTTCTAAGTATGCGTCATTTCTTAAGATTGTTCTTTTTAAACAAATCAAACCATATTTAGAACCATAAATAACGCATTAAAAATTATTAAGACTTCGACAATAAATGTATTGCTAGAAAACTTAATAAGCAGAAAAATAATTCATACACTAACTCTTATCTAAGTAATTTAATTGTACATTTTACGAACTTAATTATTTCTTAAGCAAATTATAGTTACAATTGTGTTTCATAGATGGCGACACATACAACGTAAAATCGAGCTGTTAATGCAATGTGAATTACGCCCCCTCCCCCTCGTTCAGGAGTATCGACTGGTGAGACAACTAAGTTGACTTTGTCATTGATATCACCTGAGAATTCATCCTAAAAAAATAATAAATAAAAAACGATACTTTAAATGACAAATGCAGGTCAAACTGTTTTGAATTATTTTAAGAATCACGATTCCAGGGCATCGTAAACATATGATACTGATAAAATGCTGTGAGGTTGAAAAACCTCTCTCTAAGGTCATCTAAATCAGTGTTCCGCAACCACTGGTCCGTGGATCAAATACTACTGGTTCGCACAAGAAACATTAATTTATTTCTCTCTTATTTACTGTGGTATGTTTTTCTTGGGTTTGGGCTACTTTTTAATGAAAATCACTTAATATTCCTTGTTAAATCACTTTATATTCATTTTTGGAGTAGCTATATTTCATTCAGGAGTCACGATTAAATACAATTAAATTAAAATTATTAAATCAAAACAGTCTAAAATATAAACAATCAATATCCTCCTCCTCAGCGGGCTGCGGTAAAATTAACAAATGTTGACCGATCTGCGGCGATAAAAAGGTTGCGAAGCACTGATCTAGATCTTTGAAAGTTTTCAGGGGGTTGTAATTCTTTCTTTTGTATATTCGTTCATTAGAAAAAGATCATAAAATTATTATAATCGTTTCATTTTTTTTTTGCGTTGATAAGAATAAGTTGAAAAACGTAGCCGTAACATTTGTCACAGAACAGAAAAGAAATATTGAAACTAAAAAAAAAGAGAGAAGAAGAATTTATAAATTTATCATAGTTTAAATTTTTTTTTTAGATAAGAAACATAACTTAAGAACATTAAAAATTAGAAACTTTTGTAGGATTATATATTTTTGCTATTTTTATTTTCTTCTAAAATTGAACCTTAAGTAATTTGATAAGTAAGCTACGAAAACATCAATAAACGCTTGAAAATATGGGTCCCTAAATTTATGTATATTTTATTATTTATTGCTTTCAAATAAAAAGAAAAGGAAAAATCTAGTTGACCACGTTAGAATGTTTAAAATTATTAAGACTTTACGTACTACAATATTCTTTTAGGCTAGTACATAACATAAAATTCTATTCAGAACAGGTTTTGAACATTAATTATATAAGATTTTTTAATGATTTTAAAAAGTTAAACAATTACTTAAATAAATAAAATTGGTTTCTGAGAAAATACTTCTCTTTGTATTTTAAGATTAAATTTTTTTATTTCCTTGATCATTAATATGTTAATAAATTTTGAAGTATTTCCTCTTTTAAAATTTTATGCAATAAATAAATAAAATGCAAAGGAATAAAATAAATTGTTAAGTCATGTATTATACATCGGAAAAATAAGCAACGAATTCCTTAACATCATTAAAAAAAAATTGCAATGATTTTTAATAAAATATTTGTACAACCTTCGCAGAATTCAAAAAAATGTATTTAAAATAAATGTACAGGAACCCTGTATATTCAATGTGATACTTTTAAGTTTGGTTGAAGTCCTATTTTGAGAGATTTTAATTCCTAGCCTTTGAAAAAACATACCAATATATCTAAAGTTTCATAAAGATAAAGAAAACTAGATGATTATTTAACACATATAAAACTTATTATTAGTCTTCCATTATACATAGTTTTGTTCTTTATGTAGTACTATGTACTCATTTACCTAATTTAAGACCGAAGTTGAGTTTTATGCCAATCCTTTGCTCTAAAATTTATTTCTCAATAATTTTATAGTAGCTGTACTATTTCAAGTATTTCAAAAATAAAAAACAAAAATCTCAAACTTTTTTTAAAAAAAATTAAGAACTTAACAATTTGATATCAAAAATTAAGACTAGAATCCCATTCATAAACTTAATTTTTTACATTTCTAGTCACTCAATAAAAAAAACCGTAACAAATCAGAAAAATACTAAGTCACAGCGTTTTATTGATTACAACTGCTGAATAAAAGTATCATTATAATTCTGGTCCATTACTATGCGTAGTTTTTTAAATGTAAGGTAGTTATTGATACGTATAAAAAAAGCAGTGACAGGAAAAAGGTACTGCGTAAATCAATACTTCTATAATTTCGAACAGCTGTAGGGAGAAACACTTCAAACCTGCTGAAACGAATAACTGGATTACAATAAGGAATCTCAATATTTTAATGCATGGCACGTACAACAGTAAAGAGGTTATTGACCAAGCATCCAATAGCGTGTTTCTGTGAAGCACAATTACATGCGATATTTGGAAAGGCGCCAAGCATCATTAAATAGTAACTTACGATATTTTCCATAAAACCATCTAGGAATATATACTGTGCTAAAAGAGTTTCTCTTTAGATTTTGTTAGCCCATTTTCTCTATCTTGACTGCTTCGTTATTTTTATTTTTGGAGAGAGAGAGAGATTTCCCATACATATGACGCATCCACATATTATTTTTCTCTTTCTGGGGTTGGAAAAATTCTTAATTGCACCGAAGGGATTTAATGATAAGTCGTTTCAATTTATTAGACAAGAATAAGAATCTTTCACGTTTTGTTTTTTAAATAATCTCGGAAAGCTTTCATTTTTTTTTTTTTTTTAAATTGAAAAAAATATATTGAATTAATTTCTGGAACCAGAAGAGTCCGTAGTAAATAATAATAATAATAATGACATCTGAGAAATATGTTGCTTAACTAAGGAATGTTTTAAGCCAGTTTAAATTATTGATATATGATCTATATTTATATATATATATATATATATATATATATATATATATATATATATATATATATATATATATATATATATATATATATATATATACAGCTTATACTACATTTTGTCATATCGTATATCTTTATTCTGGTACACAAAAAGAATCATCGTCTTCGTAGGTGGATAATATTTTTAAAAACGATATACTTGTGTGTACGAATAGATTGTTGTATTTAATATTTGTTCAAGCGAAAGAAATTCTGTGCATTTTTATTGATATAATCAATAATATCAACTGCTATTTATACTATTTTTTCCATATCACATACCATTATTCTAATATAATAAAAATAATTTTCGCATTTGCAAGCTGGTAGTATTTTCAAAAAAGCTTTATTGGAGTGTAAAAATAGAGAATCTGTTACACTTACTATTTAAAATTTAATGGTTTAACACAGAAAATATATATAATCTCTCCACACACACACACTCCCACTCATCAACATTTTTTGGATCACTTATTCATTTTTAGTTCTGTAATGTCGGCTGTATGGCGTATTTCGTTTTGGGGCTGGCCCTGTACGCCCAAGTTTGCGAATTTGAAACCGGCCCGAGTCGGTGGATTTTCATGATGCAAAAAATCGTCAGAGACCATGTCGTATGATTATCGCATGCCTGATGTTAAAATTCCTTTAAGTGCATTTTTGGCTTCCGTGCTCTCTGCAAAATTAAATTCCTAGTACAATTTCGTACCGTCAGAGCTGAGGCACCTCCCTCTGGAGAAGAAACTTGGCATCAAAATTACATTGTAACAATTGGTATCCAACGATATGGTGCCACACTAAAAAGTGATACCAGTTTCCGGGGAATGGACTACAATGGTAATTACCAATCCGCAGCCGCATTTGAAAGAGAGAGAAAAAGTTCTCTAATAGAATTCCAATATAGTTAAGGTATCCGACCACGTTCGGAACCGTGATTTTGCAAAAGCGTATAAATTAAATGGATAATATTTATGATAGTGTCACTTAGATTAGAAGATTTATACAAAATTGTATTAAGAATAGTATTACAATAACAAATTATTTAAGAACAATATTTTGACAAAAAATGAACATAAAATGACCAATTTTCACAATATTCTTCTTTTGTGAAAAATGCTTCTATTATAATAATATTCTGCCTGTATATAGCTCAGACCTCTGTACAGAGGTTCAACTAGAATTTTTGAAATACATAACTTAGAAGCGGGTTTATCCATGTTTTACGACAACAGAGGGGAGAAATTTTAAGAAAAAAAACGCCAATTATTTCAATGGTTGGTAACTCTGAAAATAATGTCAATTTTTCAAAAAAAATAGTGCAGACTCTCCGGAGAAGTCTTTACTTTATATAAGCAAAATATTATTGTTTTAGAAGCATTTTTTTATAAAAAGAGAACATTTTGAAAAAAGGTTATTCTAAGTTAATTTTTTGCCAAAAAATTGTATTTAAATAATTTGGCTTTTTATTGTCAAAAGGTCCTTAAAACAATTTTATACATATATTCTAATCTAAGTGACACTAAATATCGTGAAAATTAGACATTTATGCGCTTTTTTAAAATCACGGTTCCGAACGTAGTCGGATACCTTAAACAATTGAGAGTGATCTTTATAATTAACATCATAATATACTTTTTGGATAATAAAGAAATAATTACTTTTTCACTATTTCTTCAAATACTTTACAATTTCCTAAATATTATTAGATATACAATATGAAGTCTATGAAAAACTTCCGAAACTTAACTAAAGTTGATTTAATCAAAGTAGATTGATTCTTTGGAAAAATTTATCTTTTAATGTTAAGAAAAACTAAAAATACTTTTTAATTCACCTCCTTTTCACGACGTTGAGTGAGAGTTTTAATAAGCATAAGCGTTACAAACAATTATTTGTAAAACTCTATAATTAACACGGGAAATAATGTTTTGAAAACTCACTTCGAATTTTCCGTCGCATTTAGTGAAGGAACAAGAATACCAACAACTAATAATAGAAATCAAACCATTCTACATTGATGAATAGGAAAGTTATTCATATAATTATTCACATTACCATAACTATTTTTGCTAAATCTCAAGTTTAATAAAGAATATCCATTAGAAAATAAACGTAAATTGCTGGCAAAACGTTTATAAATAAGTTCGAATGAAAATTAAACTTTTGAAACAAAATTTATACATAAAAAATAAAAGCCATATGACTTCTCTCACATTTCTGCCTCTTCCTCCCCCTCCAACATTCTTAAGTTGTATTAAAAAAAACTTAAATAACTCTTAGTTAGCATGAATAGCAAAAATAATAATTAATTTTAAATACATTTATTATATTGCATTTTGGTTTAACAAATAAGCCGTTTTATTATACGGATCTTTTCATATAATGCTCTAAACTTTCCTCACCTGCTAATTTTTTTCTAACTTTATTAGAATGATGTTGAGTACAGTTCCGAAAATTCCATCAAAAGAAAATAATTTTCAGACTATATACATTTTAAAGACAATTACCTAAAGTATTTCAAAACTTAATATGAAGAAAAAAAATTAGAGATACACACAATAAAAGCTTTGTCCTTTTCATTTTATGTGAATCGGATCTTCCGTCACGTTTCTGCTATTACAAAATTTCATTAATTTAATTTAAGGTTTTAATATGCATTTTCAAATTTCTCTTAAATTTTTCTACTTTGTTTCGTTATTGAACAAACGATATTAAGATGCAAAACTTTAGTCCTGGATTTAATTACGTAATACCAAAATAGTTTTTACGAAGTGCTTTGTTAAAGCTCTTTCGCAAAAGTTCATGATTCTTCAACTTTATTTAGGGATATTATTACACATTCCTTTTATTCGAAATTCAACAATTCAAAATGGAAAATTATCAATAATCTGTTTCTGGACATTAAAAGAAAATTAATATATTTTTTATTGAAATTTCTCCCTGAGAAAATTACATTTCCTGTGGAGTTAAGTTTCAAGCTTTATTTTTTATTTATTTAAATGTTTAAAGAAACTTTTAATGGAGAAACCCTGATCGTACTATAAAAAATGAATTCAAACAAGCCCGCTGTTTCTTTTGATTGAGGGACTCAGAATAGAATGTCAATAAAAATTGATTTTTCTTCGTCAAAGGGTAAATGCTTTACAATGTCATGTTCATCATTACAGATCAATCAAAGGCAAGGTTTATAATTTTTTACCGGAAAGAATGAAATTATGTATTTTTCAAACGACAATTATCCTGGATTCAGAAACATAATCGTTCGAATGATTATTCTGATTTGGAATTATGTCTGAAAGACACAATAGCATTTTATCTTTCGATTTACAATGAAGTAAATCGTTTGATGTCAAGTAAATTGATTTTCATTAATATTTGTAGAATTTTTTTTTTCTATCATATATGAAATGTATAATTTTTTTTTCTTTTTACCGAAGTTTAAATTTCAAAGTTTGTTCTTTCCCCCTCCCCATCAAAAATGCTTATTCTGTACTTCCTTTTTATCTTTAGGAATAATAAAGAGATATATATATATATATATATATATATATATATATATATATATACATACTTAAAGGTTCGTTTTGAATTATTCGAGGTCTATATATTCAGTCTCTTATATACAATAAATATATTTCTTTATAATTCTATTTTTTAAAACAATTATTTAAGCGATGCAGACGTTGAGAACTGAGAATATTTTCGAATAATTTTTTTACGAGGAGCAAAAATATATTGGGTTTTTCTTTCCTTCAGGATTATGCTTAAATACGATGTGTTTTTCCAGTATTAGTTGCTTAAAATAAATGAATGTCGAAATTGTGACGTTGTCAAAGAAATAACACATTAAAAACTGTTGATATATAATTATCATTACAATTATTATTCTTTTGAGCATTCCGATAACTTTAACAAAATTCTAAATTGCTGAACAGGTCGTTTTTTTTTTTTAGAGAATGAACAAAGAAATGTTTATTAACGCCGCACTTTGCATCAACTCTAGGATTATTAGGATGGACCTCAATAAGCTGACGAGGACATCACCCGAGCTGGCATCCTACTCTCCAAACTTTCACACCACGCCAATGTAAGAGCTTTGAGCCTCGACAGATTTAACGTGACCAGGACTTTAGCCCACGTACTCGGCAATGCCGCTCTCGGATTCGCGACCATAATCACTCGGCTACAACTGCCATCATTTTTTGGAAGAGAACTTTCGGATACTTCGGTAGTGATAAGATTTCCATTTTTTGATGCTATCTAAAAATAGAACCCAAAAGGATTATTTTCATGATTGACCTCGTATTTTTATTTCAAAATTTAAGCAAAAATTAATCATTTAAATATTTTCATAATCATCAATATATTGGGAAATAATTAATATTTTAAAATTTAAAAAAGAACTTATTTATTTGCACTGCAGATTCTTTTGAAAACGACGTATGAACACAAATTATTTTTAAAAATTACCTCTATTGTTTTTGGCATCAAACCCTAACTTTATTTTTACCAAAATTGTTTTTCAAGAACAGTATCTACACACACGCGCGCGCGCATATATACATACCCTTTTTAAGACCTCAAAAAGAAATCAACCGGACAGTATAAAATACTCATCGATTTCAAAAATTTGAATATTTCCTTCTCTCTCTCCTTCCGTAGTTCTGATAGTTTTCTCACATTAAATAGAGGAACTTCGTTATACCAGAAGAACAATGCAGCAAAATTGACAATTTGGAACCAGTCAGTATTCACCATTTAAAATCATTTGTTCAAAAAAAAATTCAACCATTCATTCGTTCATTGATAAAAATTGGTCATTTATAGCTAAGTAGAATAAAACAAAACCAATTGCTGCCTTTCAATATTCTACCTAGTGCAATACAATAATTTTACAATAAGAATTATTTTTTACGAGCGCTTAAAACTTTCAAACATTATACAATAAAGATATTTTCTTAAGGTATCCGACTCTATTCGGAACACTGACTATGAAAAAAACGTATAAATAAATAATTCATTTGATATTTAGTGTCGTCTGAATTAGAATATACATGCAAAGTTGTTTTAAGAAGGTTATTATAATAAGTTTTCTTTTAAATACAGCTTATTTGGCACAAAATGAATTTTCAAAACAGTCTTCTATCATGAAAAAAGCTTATATAACAATAATATGTTGATTTTATACAGATAAAACTTATCTACTGAGCCTGAACTACGATTTGTGAAGAATTCGTGTTATTTTCAGAGCTACTATCAGTAGAAATAGTATCGGATGTATATTTTTTTCCTGTTAAAATATTCCTCTATTCTCTAATATATTAAAATATGATTAAATCCACTTCTTAATTAAGAAATCCTAGTTCAGGTTCTAAATAGAAGTCTTAGCTATATATAGGAAGGGGGGATTTTATTATTATGGAAGAGCATTTTTTATAAAAGGAGAATGCTTTGAAAATATGTCATTCTTGCTTCATTTTTTGCCAAAAAAAATGCATTTAAATAATTTTTGTTAGCAATAATCTCCTTAAGACAACTTTGTATGTATATTCTATATAATTCAGGTGACCCCTAAAAAAAAATCAAAAAATTATTCATTCGTACACTTTTTCAAAATCACGGTTCCGAACTTAAGACAAGTTACAGTAAAATCTACAAGGAGCAAACCTTTATCTTACATTATAAAAACCAAGCATTTAAATGCATGCAACATAAAATAAGGCTTCAGCATTTTACTTTTTGCAAAGCAACAGACATGCGATTCGATATAGACTCTGAAATTTATAAAAGTTTTTAAGCACCAAGAGTGATATAAAGCAATTTCTTTAAGCCAAAATCAATCCTGCTGGATTGTAAATAATTCGCTAAACCCGAAGAAAAGATGCAGAAAAGTCCACTTACTCAGTCCGGCCTCGCCCGAGTCATGCTAGTTCAGAAATAAGGTCAATGCAATGGTTGCTTTTAAGTAGAAGAACCTTGAACTTCAGTTGTTTGGGATGTGGTGACTGGTTTTTTTTAATCATCGGAACGGAGAGCGTATCAGAGCTGCTTTCTTATATAGGATGGGAACCAGATCCCTCCCCTTGTTCTAAAATGGTGTTGTCATGTGACCTGACTAGAAATTTTGGGGGGGCTGGGGAACCTCTGAATTGAATGGGATTCCTCAAAATCTCAGGGCATCTTTCCGCCATAGATATCTTTCCTGCTCCTTTTTTTATGTATGTATGTGACATTATTTCAAAACGTATTTTCTGCGGACTGTTCTTTTACACATCGTTTGATTTTGCTTTTTAACCTTTTTCAAGTATTTTTCATTCTGTCGAGAAGCGACTCAATATGTAAAAAAACTATGGAACATTTTTTTGTACAGGAAAGTTTCAAACTCTTCAGTGAGTGGCATTTGTTTTAATGTAGCATGGAATGGATTCCATTAATGTTTTTTAAATGTTAGAAGTATTATTTTCTCCATTTAGTTTCGTTATACTTGAGCTATACAATAATGCTAAAATCTGTACTCTAGTATTTTACTTGTATTCTACCTTTTACTCGTATTTTAAATTTAAAGAACACATATCGAGTTCAAAATATGTTTTCAATACAAGTGATATATCGATTTTAAAATTTACGAGTTTATATAATATGATAATAAATACTATTTTAATTATTTAAAAGGTAATTTTACTTCACTTTACTGTTATCAGTGGTTGGTTAATCGACAGAGTGCAAACATATAGTAAACATAAGTTTGAATTTTTATCTATCAGTTTGTGTGAGTAATATTTTTTTTTCCTAATGGTAACTTAACTGAAATATCGTCAAAACTCCATCGTTGACTGGTTTTAGTTGTTGTTTTATTGTTGCTTTTATTTATATATATTCATTTATTTCATAAATCTATAAATTTCTAGTTAATAACTGATCAGAAGTAATTAATTAAAAATGTATACAGACGTTTCATAACTGAATGGTAAGTGAAAGCATTTTGTTATCTTCATCCCCGATATTTAACGATGTTAAGACCACACAAATTTCGTGTGAAACTTTAATATGTAGATGAAAAAATAACCTTTTGATATTTGTGACCTAACTCTTTTCAACTTTATCATAACAATATGTAAAACATAGTTTCTTGGTCCTTTTAAAAAAATTATATCTGGAATGATACAATGTTTTTCACGTTTTCACCATATAATTATATTATTACTTAGTATATAACCATGGTATGAAAGCATAACTGTTCCATTTCCGATATTTCTTAAGAAATTAAAGGGATTTTATTAACATGGGCATGCATTTTTACTTAAAACCATGAGAAGAAATTAAAACTACCTACATCATGTTTACATTCCTCGTCTCTTCTTTTAGTGATTTATATATACCAATTTGTGATTTATCTGAGATTTGTACAAACACATAAAAATATCATCAGATTTTTTTTATTTATAATTTACTTTCTATATTAGAATTACTGTGATTTTATTAAAACGCTTCATTAATTCATAAATGGATCACCCGTGGAAATAGATCTCACGTTTTCTTGAAATAACCGTTTGG
Source organism: Trichonephila clavipes (assembly GCA_019973935.1). Classification (NCBI taxonomy): domain Eukaryota; kingdom Metazoa; phylum Arthropoda; class Arachnida; order Araneae; family Nephilidae; genus Trichonephila; species Trichonephila clavipes. The sequence continues at coordinate 527,145 of BMAU01000393.1, forward strand.
CTCTTTTGCCGTTTTAGAATTTGGGCCTTTTTGCGTGAAAATTCAAGAATGATATACTGGCCTCTTGTACTATATTTTTTGCATAAAAATGGCCTGAAATGTGCTTGTGCATATAAATTGGAAACACTATAAGTTTTGTGTGTGAACTATTTATTTCATAAGAGATGTTTTCAATGAATTTATGAAATAATTTTTTTCAAAAGGTTTTTCGTTTGGTCATCTCGCATTTACTCCACAAAAATGAAAGAAAATTAGAATAATTGTTAAGAACTGCTCTAATTATTCAATTTTTATTTCTAATATTCTACTTTTAATCGGTTGAGTAGTTAATGAGAATTAACTACTTTTTTTATTCTTCCTTCGTAAGAGTAACTGAACTGCACAACATTTTCTTTCATCCAACCATAAATAACATTTTTTTGTGTTCAATTTAAAAGCCATCTTAGCATTTTTTGTGTTTTTTTTATTTTAGTGGTTTTTGATTACGAATTAGACTAGATTGCGTGGGAGAACAAACTACTTTTTTCTAATTGTGAATAAATGAGTTAATTGTAACACATTTAAACTAATTTAAATTGATAAAAGAGAAAAGTTACTTTTTTCTAAGCAATAATACGTCATCGCTTTCAGTTGCTTCTTATATAAAACTTTAACCAGTAGAAAATTTCGTATTGTTCATTAAATGTTAATGTAAAATAATTCAATAATTTTAAGTAAGATCAAATTAAAGAAACCTAACTTTTTACCGGTCACTATATATTGTTTCATTTCCTATTCAAACATGATAAGTAAAAACCTTTAAAGCAGAGTTTCTCCAACTGTGGGGCACACACTCTAAAAGAGGCGTGTTAACCCTGCATGGGGGCGCACAATCATATCAAAAAGTCAAAAATAAAAGATTACTTAAAAAAATTATTAATTTACTGAAAGGTAGCAAAATAAAATGCATTTTGACATAATAAAAATTCAATACACATTTGCACTGATATAATCTACTTATAACTGTATCAGTACTGCACAATGTATTTGACAATTAATTTATCAATACTAAGTAAAGAACAAGTTTAATAATTACTATTGATTCCATGAGTTATCATATATAAAATTGTATACAAAGTTGTTTTCAAAATACTTATCTTGATTATTTTGTGTGGTTTATAATTAAAATCGTATCGTAGCCTTAGTGTCAAAGTGCATTACTATTGCATTCAATACATTGTTATTGCATGCAAGGAGGGTGAGATGAAAATTATAATTAATAATTGGGTTGCAAATATTGAAAGTTTGAGAAGCACTGGTTTTAACGTATTGCTAAAAACGTCTTCAATCATTCAGCATTCTTGATAACTACTTAATGAAATACTTTTTAATTGTACTTCAGTTGCGCTTACAATACAGCGCTTACAATATATATACAGTAAACCCACTTAAGGTATCCGACTACTTGCGACAACTTTTTTGAAAAATAGGGAGACATGGAGATCTTTTTTGATTTTTTATTTAGTATATTTTTTAAGGAAAAATCCTAAAATTGGTAAAAAAAAAAAAAATTTATTATAACTAAAATGGGAAAAAACTAGTAAAAATGTACGAAAAATTACATAAACGGGGCCCGCTCTGTACAAAGATTTTATGAACAAATTCTTAATTTTTCAATTTTTATGTTACTTTGTTATTCCTGTTTGAAGTGACCTTCACGATAAGAGATATTTTAATTTTTACAAAAACTAGAGCACTTTATCTAAGTCATTATACATGAAATTGCTTAAAAAACATTGACTATATTCACATAAAGAACTGCAAATTTTGAAATAAAACAGTTATTGATAAATCTGAAGATCAAAACACTTCTACTGTTATGCAGAACATAGCAAAAAAAATTTCAGCTAATTCTTTTCAAAACTTTTTTGAGCAATCGTGGTCCCCGTTTGAGTTTTTCGAAAAAAAAAAAACACATCTCGAGTAAAACGCATTTTAAAGTTTGACATCTTGTATAAAGAAGTTATGCCATTTGTTTTTATTAAAACGCTTGTAGTTTTTTGTTCTAGTGGAGGGGAAAATAAAAGTACTTGGTATTGTTATTAAGTTAATAAAATGGTCTATAAAATAAAGTCATAAAAAATTGCCAATTTTTGAAAAAATCATGGTTTTAGGGTAGTGGGATACCTTAACGCTGTTTCGGCTTAACGCTCTTTTATTTTATTTGAATTGTGATTCCCCGATATCCGGAAGCAATTTATCTGTGTTTCTTCTTTCCGGTGGTATTACGACAGTATTTTTATCGTTTCAAACATTAGTTGACGTTATTGTAAGTATAAATTTGTGTAATATAACGATTGCTATGTGAAATAAATATTATGATCTTTAGTTTTTATCATGGGTGATAATAAAAAACACGAAAATAAAGCATAAAAAGCGTTTCACTGGAAACTAAAACAAAGTGATTAGAAGATTAGATACTGAAAAAAGAATCTCAAATTGGTGCTGCATTGTACTCTATAACTTCAACACTAAGGACCATCATTCTTAAGAATAAAGCAAAAATGTCATCGGTAACTGCAACTTTCAATATTTCAAGCTCTTTCGCAAATCAGAATTCTCTCACCCTGTTCTAGAAATAATGCAATAGAGGAAATAAAAATTACTTTCTATACGGATTGAGAGAGAAATTGAACGCAAAATGCCATTTAGCCAATCTACCTCTTGATAAAAATGGCAGAAATGGAAATACACTGAATTGAAATGTAAACATATCAGACTTAGAATTTTATTTATTTTTGTATTTACTGTTTATTATGTTTTTTCTATATTTATAATAAATAAATTTTTGTTTTATTGTTAGAAAAACATAACTATCAAATTTAATGGTGTGACCAATTTTCAGCACTACTTTCCACTCAATCCCATCATTTACATGATGAGATAATCCTCGTTTAACGCTGTTTATTTACGCTCTACTTTTATGACGTATACCCCGCGTTAAGCGGGGTTCATCAGATATATATATATATATTATTAATTTTTACCAAATAAAAACGCTACATTATAACTAATAATTAAAATATTAGAAAGGAATATGTTAAATATAAGAAATAGTTTTCTCTAGTATTCTTTAGTTGCAATTTTTAAGAAAATACTAATTTCAATAAAAAAAAAAATTGTAAAAACATTCAATTGAAAATATTCCAAATAAAAAAGAAACCCAACCTGAGTCGATTTCCAGAAAACACATTCAAAACTGCTTTCTACTTGACAAAATAAACTTGTTTAAGAAATTTCAAGTATCTAGGTCTAATAGCGTTCAAAATGAGAATTTTTTTTTATAAATATGATGTCCTCAAAATCCCCTGCAACCCTTGGTAATCTATATCTGTAATATCCGTTTCTAGTGGGACTTGCTCAAGAAAATAATAATAACTGAACAAAATAAAAAAAAAAAATTAAATTCATAATTTGAAAGTGTAGAGAAGAAAACATCTTGATAATAATTTGAAAAGATGTTTCTTACTGAAAGGCCGTATTTAGCCCTCCCCCCCAAAAAACACCCTATAAGCCTTCACTAATTTACTAGAACTGAGTTTATCTTATAAAGCAAAGAAAGGGAGAAAAAGGTAAGTACTTTTAGTTGAAAAAAAAGAACGAGTAAAGGTCACTAAGGCACCTCCCGTGACTACACTGTTTATCAAAGATACCAAACTTTATTGAAGAGGAGAAAATGAATACAAATTTCAGTGTCGTAAATCTGCAATTACCTGAAGAGTAAACCCCCGGAGAGTGCTGTCATTTAAAAAAGGAATTTTTTTTAATGGAAACATAAGCTGCTATATATAAATTATTTCGCTAGCATACATGTACATGTATGAATTCAAAAATTTGCATTGAAAGCTCTTGAAGTCATTCTTACTTTTACTGAATACATGAAATTTCAAAATATTATTTTTAAAAAAATAAATCGAAGGCAAACTTAGAAAATCGGGCCAGCCAAGTCTATGCAGTCGAGCTAAAATGAAAAGATTTAAGTTTATATTTGTTTTTCTTAGGAAAATTATTTGTCAATCATCTTTACTTGCGTAAGAAATATTTATTACAAACGATATTTAGACGGGTAACATGTTTATCATTGGGAAAGGCTGATAGTTGCATGATTTGTAGAAATCACTGTTTCCTCAATCGGCTGAATTGAAACTACTGTTTGTAATCTAGTAATTATAAATACCTTTTTCTATGATTTATTTAGCAAATTTCAAAAATAAAGTAGTAACCTCTGAAGATATTTATTACAGGTGTACATTTGGGAGTTATAAATCTTCCAGGCCTTTATCTTTTCAAAATATTAAAATTTAATTCATCAAAAGACTGAACTTAATTTTGATAGAGATCTGAAAACTTTAAGAAATGAACTTCTGTGCTCTGACTCAAATCAGAAAGTTCATTAATTTTGGTATACTAAGTCTTTCTTTTTCCATGGTCCAATTA